>CP106727.1:12973399-13545102 GCA_025506655.1 Gossypium rotundifolium
ACACTCTAGTTTGGTAAATGGGCCAAAGCCCACTAAACTCGCTAAATAGACAAATTGCTATAATTATGGGCCAAATGAAATGTTATTGATAAACCCACCATGTTATGTATTGTTAATAAATTTTATATTTTAAAGTACATGTATAATTGCATGGGTGGGATATATGAAGAAGAAGAATGGCGATTGCCACAATATCGGCTTATTGCCTCTAGTTAGGTGGTTTCGCCACAATATCGCTTATTGCCTCTAGTTCGGTGGTTTCGCCACAATATCGACTTATTGCCTCTAGTTCGGTGGCTATGCCACAATTATAAAAAGGCTTAATGCCTACGATTGGTGTGATGGCGGGGTGGGTTGACTTGATCCCGGGTGTGATGGTTGGTACGGGGTGTTAGCGGATGGATATTAGGCATGGGTTGGGAATTACATTTTACATGCATTATTAATTGTTTTAATTCATGATATATTGTTGAATTCGAATTGGGCTCAAGCCCAAAGATAATATCTTGACAATCGGCCCAATAATGGTGGTAAGTGAGTTACACTTGAGTTCTAAGTAACTCACCCTTTTTATTTTTCCATCTCGTAATGGAAATTGATGTGGACTTGGTGAGGATGACTTCGTGGAGGCCATCTTGCTAAATATGGGTTATTAAACTCGAACTTTTAATAATTACTTTTACTATTTTGGGATGTTGTAATAAATGGCCTCTATAAATAACTTATGGATTTTATATGTGTTTGGAATTTAAACTACATTTTGGACTTTTAAATCATGGGCTATGATTATATGATGCATTATTAAAATAAATTTGGGTTTTCAAGTATATGAAATTCTTTTATAAATATTTCTTTTATTTGTTAACTCTTTAATAAATCTCCTAACGGTTTTTAATAATACGATGAATTTCAACTAATGTTTCAAATATTTATCAAAATCAAATACTCTTCAAATTTTAAACCACAGTACATAAAAATGTAGTTTTCAACTCATTAAAGATTTAAGAATAGCTCGAATCATGTAACAAACCAAATCTAGTCTCAACGCATAGGCCGGGTTTGGGGTGTTACATTTAGTGGTATCGAGCCAGTTTCAAAAACTTCGGTACGTGGTTTGGGTTCAAAAAATAATTTCGTATGAAATCATTCAAAATCAGTATGGCACCACAAGCATCCCGTGACAAGTCAAGTAAGTATTTATTACTTAATGATTACTATGATATGATCATAGGAACACTCTAGAACTTCTAGTTTTAGGCGTGAAAAGCTGTAGAGATTGAGACTATAGGAAATGTTGCGAAAAACAACTTTATATCTTAAATCTCATAAAATATCGCTAATAAACACCAAACAAAATTTCGATTCATAAAACTTGTAATCGATAAACGAACAAGCAATCATGAGTACAAGAGGACGTGGTCGTGGCGTAGGTAGGCGTGGTAGTAGAGGCCGAGGTGCTACTACCAAGCACCAAATCATATGCCGTAAGTAGACGCCTTTCGTCAATTGAAAGTGAGACCGGATCACGCGATCACATGGAAGAAGATCATGCATTGACTCAAGCAATGCTACGAGTCTTGGAAAGGGTCATTGGAACTAGAATTGGGCCAACAACTCGTGGGTCAATTTCGAGAGACTTAAGGCAAATAATGCGAAGTTTTCAGAGGAGTCTCGGTATAGCTCGAATGTGGTGAATCATCGCTCAAGTCGTGGAACGGATTATGGATGATATGGAATGCACGGTGAGCAAAAACCGAGAGGAGCTGTATCCTTATTGAGAGATGAGGCGTGTCGGTGGTGGCTTATCGTTCGAGAAGGCATCAAGTCGCACCGATTAATCGGGAATTCTTTAAAGCCGCCTTCCAAGGAAAATACGTCGAACGAGCTACGTAGACGTCGAAGGAAGGAATTTGAATCTTGTCCAAGGAAGTAAGACAGTGGCAGATATGAAGTTGAGTTTTACGTCCGAGCAAGTTACGCCCGGACAATTGTAGCAATGATCACGAACGTTGTGTACGCTTCGAGGATGGACTTAATGATGAGTGAGGGTTCGATTGCTCGCAACAAGTTAGAAATTTTTCCACTCGGTGGAGAAGGCCAAAATAGCCAAGAGGCTAAGAACTCGAGCAGAGAACCAGAAAGATCCGAAACAAGAGAGAGACACAATGATCGGTTCTTCTAAGAGATTCGGAAGAAACCCCGAATGATGAATCGGTTCAAGCGTAACCGGTAGTAAATAATCGAAGTCGAGATTGCACTGAGTGTGGGAAGAGACATTTTGGGGAATGTTGGAGGAAAACGGGTGCATGCTACAAATGCGGTTCAATGGAACATCAGTACAAAAGTTGTCCTCGACGAATGGATACGACTCAAGAAGTCCGTAATAATGATGCACAGCCGGTCAGGGTAATCAGCAAGCACCGAGAGGTCGTGGACCGGTCGTGGTGGTAATATGGCTGGTCGTGGTGTAGGTGCACATTGGGTCGAGGAAATGGTAATAGAGAAATGCGAGATGCTAGACGGACTGGATCGGTCTATGCGAGTTAGACGCCATGAGGACGGCAATGCACTGATGTGATAACTGTACGTTCTTCATTTTGATGTACTGTTATTGCTTTAATAGATATTGGCTCTACCCATTCATACGTAGCTAGTGCCATATCTGAAACTCAATTTAGAATCCAAATTACCGAAAATGAGATGACGAGAATCATCCTTTAGGACATCAAGAATGGTTAATAAAATATTTAAAGACGTGCCCTTAAAAATCTAAGAGGAAGTATTCTTAGTAAATTTGATGGAACTACCTTTCGTGAGTTCGATCTCATTCGGCATGGATGGTTGGTTAACCATCGGCGCAATTGGATTGTTTGAAAAACGAATGTCGAAGGACCTCGGATGATAAGGAAGTCATAATGATTGGTGAACGAAAGAACTATCGGCAAATGTAGTATCTGCATTAAAAGTCGAGAAGTTGGTGCGGAAAGGATATGGAGCATTCCTAGCCTTTATCGTGCTTTGGATGCCAAAGAATTATCCGTGAATGATGTGAGGACGGTGAAGGAATTTCCGATGTATTTTCGGAGAACTTCTGGTATACCTCGGATCGGAAGTAGAATTTGGCATTGAACTTTTTTCACAGGGACGGCTCCCGGTGTCCATTGCTCCCTATAGAATGGCAATCAAGGAGTTGGTGAGCTCAAAGCTCAAATTCAAGAATTCTTTGGATCGGGATTCATTCGACCAAGTGTGTCTCCGTGGGGAGCACAGTTTTGTTTGTCAAGAAGAAGGATGGATCGATGCTATGTGCATTGACTACAGACAGTTGAATAAATTGACGATCAAGAATCGGTATCCTCTGCCGAGAATTGACGACCTATTTGATCAATTGAAGGGAGCTTCAGTTTTCTCCAAAATTGATTTAAGGTCGGGTTATCACCAGCTTAAGGTGAAAGAAGCGGACATTTATAAGACAGAGATTTCGGACACGTTACGGACACTATGAGTTTGTATTGATGCCGTTTGGATTAACAATGCACCAGCTGCATTTATGGACATGATGAACCGAGTCTTTCAACCATATTTAGACCGTTTGTGGTAGTGTTCATAGATGATATATTGGTTTATTCGAGAAATGAGGAGGAGCATGACCAGATTTGCGGATAGTATTACGATTACTTCGTGATAAGCAATTGTATGCCAAATTTGGTAAATGCGAATTTTGGCTAAAGGAGGTGACTTTCCTTGGTCATGTAGTATCACCAAGGAATAAGGGTGGATCCTCGGAAAATTGAGGCTATTCGGATTGGAAGCCACCAACATCGATGAGTGAAATTCGGAGTTTCTTGGCTTGGTTGGATACTATAGACGTTTTGTAGAGGGTTTTCATTGATTCTGCACCCCTAACTAAATCATTGCGAAAGGGAGCTCAGTATATCCGGACCGAAAAGCAGAAGAGAGTTTTGAGAAATTGAAGAAGATCTGATGAAGCTCAGCTTTTAATTCAACCCAGAAATTTGGAAAAGAATTCACTGCTTATTGCGATCGCCTCACACGGTGCAGGTTGTGTATTGATGCAAAATGGAAAGGTGGTGGCCTATGCTTCTCGTCAATTGAGACCACACGAAGTAAACTACCCTACTCATGATTTGGAGTTAGCTGCCGTTGTCTTTGCTCTAAAGATTTGGAGGCACTATCTCTATGGTGAGAAGTCCATAATCTACACGGATCACAAGAGTCTTAAATACCTCCTTACCCAGAAGGAGTTGAATTTAAGACAAAGAAGATGGGTAGAATTGTTAAAAGATTATGATTTCTCCATCGAATACCATCCTGGAAAGGCTAATGTGGTAGCTGACGCGTTAAGTCGTAAGGCGGTATCTGAATTAAGAGCTTTGTTTGCCCATTTGAGTCTGTATGAGGATGGCAGTTTGTTAGCAGAACTTCAGGTGAAACCTCTGTGGCTGGAGCAAATCAAGGAAAAATAGACATCAGATGAGAAGTTGGGACCTTTACTGCGACAAGTTGAAAATGGTGAAATTGAGGATTTTGGAATAAACACGGAGGGTGTGTTGTGCTTTCGAGGAGAGTATGCATGCCTAAAGATCTAGATTTGAGGCAACAGATTCTACGGAGGCGATAGTAGCCCTTATGCTATGCATCCGGAGGAAATAAGATGTATCGAGATCTCCGTGAATGATATTGGTGGCGAGGTTGAAGCGTGAGATTACGAGTTCGTGGGAAAATGTTTGACTTGTCGCAAGTGAAAGCGTAACATCAATTACCATCTGGATTGCTACAATCGATAAAGATTCCTCTTTGGAAATGGGAGAGGATAACTATGGATTTTGTTAGTGGGTTACCGTTAACACCTACTAAGAAAAATTCCGTTTGGGTAATTGTTGATCGGTTGACGAAGACTGCTCATTTCTTGCCAGTTCGTACGGATTATTCATTGAAGAAATTGGCGAAACTTTACGTATCCGAAATTGTGAGGTTGCATGGGGTACCTGTATCTATTATATCGGATAGGGACCCTAGATTTACATCACGATTCTGGAAAGCTTTGCATGAAGCCTTGGGGACAAAGTTGAATTTCAGTACGGCTTTTCATCCTCAGTCTGATGGTCAGTCGGAAAGAGTAATTCAGATATTGGAAGATATGTTAAGAGGATGTGTAATCGACTTCAGGGGTAGTTGGGAGGATTATCTACCACCGCGAATTTGCGATATAACAAACTATCGATCTAGCATTCAGATGGCACCTTACGAGGCATTGTATGGTCGTAAGTGTCGCTCTCCTATTTGTTGGACTGAGTTGGGCGAAAGGCAGATGTTAGGTCCTGAGATGATATCTGAGACAGAGGATAAGGTAAAAGTTATTCGAGCACGGTTGAAAGAAGCCTCAGATAGACAGAAGTCGTACGCAGATCTGAAGCGAAGGACATCGAGTATAGTGTGGGAGATCGGGTTTTCTTGAAGGTATCTCCTTGGAAAAAGATCTTTAGATTCGGAAGGAAGGGCAAGCTAAGTCCTAGATATATTGGACCTTATCGTGTCTTTGCGTGTTGGTCGATGGCATATCGATTGAGTTACCTCCGGAGTTAGATCAAATTCATAATGTCTTTCATGTTTCCATGTTGAGGCGTTATAGGTCGGATCCTCGCACATTATACTAGGTAGAAGAATTGAACCGAATTGATTTGTCCTTTGAAGAAGAACGGTGGAAATCCTAGACCGAGATGTCAAGGTACTAAGGAAGAAAAGCGTGTTGTTGGTCAAAGTTCTATGGCGAACCACGAGTGGAAGAAGCTACGTGGGAGCCGGAGGATGCAATTCGGCAACAATACCCTCACCTTTTTCAACTGTAAATTTCGAGGACGAAATTTTCTTTAAGGAGGGTAGAGTTGTAACACCCTAAAATCCGAGTAATTAAATTGCATGAATTGGTGTTTAGATTTTTTAGGAAAAATCTCTTATTTTTATTTTAGTGCTTATTGAAGTCCTAGAGAGGGTAAAGCATAATTTGAAGAAGGAATAAAATTTATTAATTGAGAATTTATTGAAGTGAAACAAAGGTGATTAAGACTTAAGCTAAATTATGTGCTAAAGAGTGTTATAAGTGAGTACATGGTAAGGTGGAGTTGGCGCATGGGTTCAAGTAAGAGGAAGAGGTTCGAATCCTTGTATGGCACCTAAATGAATTTTTGCTTTTAATTTTTCGCTCATGGATAGGAAGTGTCAGCAATGATCAATTAAGGAAGGTGTTGACCATGTTATTTTTGGTTAGTGTATCAATGGATTAAGGAAACAACTAACTTATGGCATGGAATCAAAGACTTAAGGAAAGATAGGGAGACATAAGGCACATATCAAGGGAATTTTGGAAACAAAATCATGGCCAATTGACCATGTCTTTGGACGGCAACATTGGTTTAGGAAGGAGCCAAAATTTTGTTAGTTTGGCTAAAATCTCATTCTTTTCTCTTTGGTCATTCTTTGCACATTGTGCAGATTTTTCTTTGTTTTCTCCTCTCAAACTCTCATCTTGGCGAATAGGGCATTAGTAAAGCTCAAATTTTGTGACCATTTGGTTATTCCTTTTGCTTATCTCGATAGCCAATTCTTTGTACCTTTTCTTCTTGTCGAAATCATCCATACCAAAAGAATCATTTTTTTTCTTTCTTTTGCCATGGCGAATATACCAAACACCTAAAGTTCATTTTTTCCTTCTCTTCTTTTCTCTTTGACATCAAGCAACAACATCACCATCATCCTTTCGTTCTTATATTATTTCTTTTTTCAATCGAAAATTCTCTCCATCTTCACTCTCTTGGCGAATGCTATTGTGCCAATAAACCCAATTATTTTTCTTTTCCTTGAACATACATAGCGAATCCTTCATCATTTAGACACCATTCTCCATTCTTTCCTTTCGTAGTGGATTATAGGTAAGGGTTCTTTTCCATTTTCAATTTATTAAGGTGCTATGGCGAATGGTAATGGTGATTTGAAGGACTTTTGAATCAATATAACGTTCATTCTAATAACGTTCTTTTCGTTATTATTATTTAGTGCAATAACTGAGATCGGAACTCAAGTGATCGGGAGAAACGTTGGAAACGTTTTATTTTGGTAAGGAAATCAAATCTCTTTAAAACCTCTAGTATTATTTGATATCATTTTAGATCTAACTAAATTTCATTGGATCTTGAAGACTGTCAAAATAGGGAAGAAAAGGGCGGTGGTTAGTCACGTTAAGAGGGGCGGATCCGTAAATCCCCCATTCAAACGAAGAGCGTTTGGCATCAGGGATTTTCCACCGGGTTGTGGGCCATCTTCCGAAAGAAGTCCATTATTCGAAGTAGTACGAACCTCCGAGCCGTTATACGTTGGTGGATTCTCGACGGCTAGTGAATCGATAAACGAGGCAAAACCAAAAATCGAAGTGATTCAAAATCAAGAGGGTAAGATTTTGGATCCATTATCGATTAAGATTATTTTTTTTACGAATTAGTTGTCTAACGAATCAAAATATATTTTAGGTGCCGAGGAGCGAGAAGGGTTAGTACTCACGGTATCGAGGTGTGTAATTTCACACTCATTACTTTTGGTTGGATGTCAAATTTCGGTATGGAAGTAAATCGTAAAAACGATTAGATCGGTAAAAACGTAAAAATTTATATTTTGACGAAAATGCGTAAAAACGACTAAATCGTGAAAATTTACGAAAACGCCCTCGAGAAATTAATTGTTATTATGAAAAATTGAATGTTTCGTGAAAATGGGCCGTAAATACTCTAGTTCGTGAAAATGGGCCGTAAATACTCTAGTTCGTGAAAATGGGCCGTAAATACTCTAGTTCGTGAAAATGGGCCAAAATACTCTAGTTCGTTAAAATTCAGCCAAAACACTCTAGTTTGGTAAATGGGCCAAAGCCCACTAAACTGCTAAATAGACAAATTGCTATAATTATGGGCCAAATGAAATGTTATTGATAAACCCACCATGTTATGTATTGTTAATAAATTTTATATTTTAAAGTACATGTATAATTGCATGGGTGGGATATATGAAGAGAAGAATGGCGATTGCCACAATATCGGCTTATTGCCTCTAGTTCGGTGGTTTCGCCACAATATCGCTTATTGCCTCTAGTTCGGTGGTTTCGCCACAATATCGACTTATTGCCTCTAGTTCGGTGGTTCGCCACAATATCACTTATTGCCTCTAGTTCGGTGGCTATGCCACAATTATAAAAAGGCTTAATGCCTACGATTGGTGTGATGGCGGGGTGGGTTGACTTGATCCCCTGTGTGTGATGGTTGGTACAGGGGTGTTAGCGGATGGATATTAGGCATGGGTTGGGAATTACATTTTACATGCATTATTAATTGTTTTAATTCATGATATATTGTTGAATTCGAATTGGGCTCAAGCCCAAAGATAATATCTTGACAATCTGCCCAATAATGGTGGTAAGTGAGTTACACATTGAGTTCTAAGTAACTCACCCCTTTTTATTTTTCCATCTCGTAATGGAAATTGATGTGGACTTGGTAGAGGATGACTTCGTGGAGGCCATCTTGCTAAATATGGGTTATTAAACTCGAACTTTTAATAATTACTTTTACTATTTTGGGATGTTGTAATAAATGGCCTCTATAAATAACTTATGGATTTTATATGTGTTTGAAATTTAAACTACATTTTGGACTTTTAAATCATGGGCTATGATTATATGATGCATTATTAAAATAAATTTGGGTTTTCAAGTATATGAAATTCTTTTATAAATATTTCTTTTATTTGTTAACTCTTTAATAAATCTCCTAACGGTTTTTAATAATACGATGAATTTCAACTAATGTTTCAAATATTTATCAAAATCAAATACTCTTCAAATTTTAAACCCTGTACATAAAAATGTAGTTTTCAACTCATTAAAGATTTAAGAATAGCTCGAATCATGTAACAAACCAAATCTAGTCTCAACGCATAGACCGGGTTTGGGGAGTTACATTTTATGTTGCAATTTCCCCAATTCTTCTTGTAATGGACGGCAAGATGATATTATATCATGTGTTTGTTTGTTTGTTAAGTTAAATATATGTTTTATATTAATAATATAATATATTATATTAACATAATGGGATAAAACATAAAATAATGAAGAAAGCTATGCATGTTCATCATTTCTCTTCCATAGCGAAACTAGTAAAAGAAAAGAAAAGAGAAATTCAACAAGGGTTAAGACTTATCCATTTCAATTAAGTAAGTTTTAGCTTTGGGTTTTCAATGATTTTTGCATTTTGAGATGAATGTTCACCTATTATAAAGCCCATGTGTTAATTTTGTGAAATGGTCTTGTATGTTGGTTATGCCATTGATGATAACTTAAGTTTTAGGATGATTTTGGTAGTAAATGGGAGATTTGAGCTAGATGAAAATATTTTACTCTTGGGTCTTAGGTGAATGTAGCTAATTAAAATTTGGTTGTGAAAATATTATCATGGAAGGGCCAAATTGAGAAAATATTGAAGTATATGGACTTATATAGTCCTTAGGATGATTTGGGCCTAAAGGAAGTTGGGTCAATTTTGAGTAATTCGTGAGTATTGTATTAGGGACTAAATTGTATAGATTGTAAAAGTTAGGGGTAAATTCATAAATTGCTAAATTAAGTGTTTATGGATCAAATTGAATGAATATAAATTTATTGAGTTTAAATTGGAATTATTTAGATAAAGAATAAAAGAAAACAGGATTGGATCGGGGGAAGGCAAAATTGAACGAATAGCTCGGAAGCTTAAATTGTCGACTTTCGAGGTAAGTTATAAGCAATTGGATTAATTCAATTTTGATCTATATTATTAAACATAAGTTAAATGGAAGAAAATTTTGTTTAAAATTATTGACCGAATGAGATGTTGTTATATATATATGAATATTTAAGCTTGATTATTTGAGATGGAAAAAAAATAATAAGTATGTGTATATATATATTTACATTGGGTGATAGTATATGTGAAAATAAATAGCGAAGAATTTTGGTTGTATTAAATTCGGTGGTTAGGTTCATATATTGTATGTTAGCCGAATGTGTTGGCAATTGATAATTGATAAGAGTTATCCTTGATATGTATATATATTTATATGTGCACTAATGGTTGCCGAATATGATGGGTTGAGATGGAAGAATGAACTATGAATAATAGATGTTTTAATTGGGTATAGATAATATTGATAGTGAAATTATATATGTTTATGTGATTGAGGAAATGATCGGCTAAGGGCCTTTGTGTGTGCGTATTTATTCACCGAAAGCAATCGTATGCGAGATCGGTTGAATGGCACTGTGTGTGTCTTGATTTATTCACCGAGCACCGTGTGTGTAGATCGGTTGAATGGCATTGTGTGTGAGAAAATTTATGTAACGGCACTAAGTGTGCGATACGTTACAAGGATTTGGCACTAAGTGTGCGAGATGTTAAATGTAACGGCACTAAGTGTGCGATACGTTACAAGGTTTTGCATCGAGTGTGTGGATTTACCGATCCTTTAAGTGTATCGATTAATGAATATGTTAAGCGAAATAAAATGATCGGTATGTGATGATAAATCAACTTTTGGATATTAAAGTAAGTATTAACTATTGAAATGAAATTATGTATTATACATATTAATGTGTGATTTATATGGGTTTGAAATGCAAGAATAAATTGGTAAGTGATATATGCACATGAAATTAAGAAAATGTGATATATGTGTATACTTGTATAAATGTATACGTATTTATTTGAGATGGGAAAGTAATTTATAGATCGATGTGAAATCTATTATTGAATGTGTGTGTTTGGCCTTAGGGCTATGAAATGTGAAGGTTTAGAAATGGTGATATAAATTATAGTTATAGTTATAAACCTCGATTGTGATTATTTTAAATTGGCCTTACTAATATAATGATATAATGCATTGTTGTTATGTAATTGCTTATAACTTACTAAGCTATGATAGCTTACTGTATGTGCTTGTTTGCATTGTTTATTCGATTTTGGAGTCAAGTTACGAGCTCGGGATCACCGTCAAAGTCTATCACACTATTATTTGTTTTGGTATTTTATAAGTTCAATTTTCGAACCTATGGCATGTATAGGCTAGATTGAAATTTGAAATGTTAGATTTTGGTTTTGTATAAATTAAGCCATGCGAAAATGGCCTAACTTCAATGCTTTACTACGGTTTTGTTGATTACGACTACGTTCATTTGGTTATTATGCTATATGTCTTGATTGAAGGGTATTCATGATATCTATTGTGTGCATTTGGTTGATTCAGTTGTGACATATGGGTAGATAAGAGTATGAGTGAATTTGGTTGTTAATTTGGTAAAGATGTTATAAACTAGTTAACCATATTTTGCAATAAAAAGTTTTTGGTTAGAAGAAGTGGCGTGATTTTGAAAAATCACCAAAAACAGGAGAAATGGAATTAGAAAGTTAATAAGATATAGTATTAAAGCTTATTGTGTCTATTTTTATATGAAAGAAACAAAGATGGAAAATGAATTTTATATTCTGTGATATTTAAATTTTGGTGAGATAGAGTCGAATGATTTGAATCCCTGTTCGACTTTGGAAATTCATTAAAATCGTATGAATGAATTATGAGTTATAATTTATATGTCTAGATTCCTTAGTGAGTATATTTTCAATAGAAATAAGAACAACATTTGAGAATTGTACAATGAGATATTTGAATTTAGGTTAGAAGAGGTCGAACTGCTGGTCGGTGAAACAGGGAAACTTTAATGAATAAACTGTACTAATTGGCCACATGAAAATTCTGGAAAAATTATAGTGAGAAGATATATGAGTCTAGTTTTAAGGAAAATTAACGGATCTAAATTTCAAGTTTTTTAACTCGAGTTATAGTTAATTTAGTCAACATGACACAGATGGACAGTTTCAATTTTTATGCCCCGAATTAGTAGTTAACTTTAGTAATGCCTCGAGCTCGACTCCGGTAATGGTCTCGGGTCAGGGGTGTTACATGCAATCTCCAAGTGGACTTCAAATACGCCAGAACTTGAACCAACTACGTTCAAGCTACCCAATAAACCTTACATCATCCCCTGTGAGGAAGCCCTCGGCATTCGGTTATGACTCATCTGGTGCAGTGGCTACAGCATAATGAATTCCGGTCTTGAGATTTGCAAAACGGAGCGAGTTTCATAGACCGTGGAGTGGTGACCAACCGTGCGGACTTACCGCTTTTGCTAATCCCACAACCACAATGTCTTCAAATAATTCGGATTGGAGCTCTCCTAATGGTAAACTGGATTGGGGTATTCAAGGAGATGAGCTAAACAAGCTTAGGAAATCCGCTTCGTTCGGATTTAGAAACAACCACCCATTGCGAGAGCAACAAACATGATGGCATCCAATATGGAAGAGCCAAATGTGTCCTGGGTTCATTCCCTCGTGAAAGATGTTACTCCGATGGGAACCTCAACTTTGCCATCGTAGGTGGAGCAAATGTACATAGAACAACAAGAGCAGATGGTGGCATAAGAAAAAAGGATTCATTTACTCATTTGCTTTAGTCTTAACTTATATCAATATATTATTGAATTATTAGGTGAAAGATGGATCAAAACAACAAAGAAAATTGATTTGATTATTTCATATTCTTGATTCTTTTTTATTTTCTTCCTCTTTGGGGGATCGTTCTTTAATGTTTCAGCCAAGTTGAAGGTTATGGCATCACTCAAATTTCTGTGATCGAAGCCATTGTGAACTTAATCAACAATCTCGTTGTAATTTTCTATTAATGTGATTTTTCTTTTATGTGATGATACACTTGTGTTGGATAATATCTATATGGTACAATTATATCTCTTATTTAATATTGGTATAGATTGCATTATTCTTATTCTACATGCTTATCTATGTTGGTATATTTCAATATTTTTCATATATTTGTAGTATAATTTTACTCTCAAATATATATCAACTACATACTTAAAAAATAGGTTTACATACACATAAAATTATTTATTAGGTTGAGCAACTTAGTTTAATAATTATATCATATTTATTAATGTAATAATAAAAATAAAACTAATTTAAAAAATTAAAATTTATTTATAAAGGAGCTTCTAAGGGTGATTTTCATCCTACAAAGGTTATTTTCACTAGTTAAGCAGTTAATTTAGTTCTTATTATCGCTTTTAGGTTAGTTGCCTCCTTGTAATCAAATATTTTTTAAATTAATTTAAAATCTCAAGGTATTATATGAATTGTTAAAAAATATTAATATTAAACAAATGCAACACAAAAATAATAGAATTATAGTTTAATAGTTCAAAATTTATAAAAAAATTACAAATTAATTCTTAAAAAAATTCTGGCTTAGCAGGCAGCTATGAAAGCTGACTGATTCCTCAGAATTACCCTTCTTGTAGCCGCAATATATCCAATACAACCCAACCATAACAGGGTTGAAAAAGTCTTAACAAAAAATTAATCCTCTATAAAAAAGAAGCCTCCTTTTTTTTCTGATTTCATGCTAAAGAACAAGAAGAAGCGGAGACCTCTCTACCAGGCACTTGTTCACGTTAACATTGTTCATTCAGCTTCTTCTTTTCGTTTTTACGCAAAACACATACAGTTTATTCCCTTTGTTTCTTCATTTTTGGCTTCCAAAGGATAGGAAAAGGGTAGATACTGAGTGAAGTGACAATGGGCAATTGCTTGCAATACTTCTGGCCTACTGCGCAAAATAGCCCTGACACTTCAGGTAATGTATTAATGGCGTTCATTCAATCGTTCTTTTTGTTCCTTTATTGCTTTCTTGGAAGGTTTCATTTACTTCAGGTAATGTTTTCAGTTGGATATTTTTCATTTCATGCAATGGTTTCTTTTTGTTCCTTTCTTGTTCCTTGGAAGGTTTCTTTTACTTCGGATAATGTCTTAATGGGGGGTTTTCTCATTCCATGCCATTGTCTTCTCTTTTTCTTGTTATCTTGAAAGGTTTCCATTAACTTTAGGTATTGTTTTAATGGGGTTCTTTCCATTTCATGCCATCTTTCTTTTCACGTACTTGTTATCTTGAAAGGTTTTCCATCAACTTATGCTATTGTTTTGATGGGGTTCTTTCATTTCATGCAATAGTTCTTTATCTTTGTGGGGAAGGGGGGGTTCTCATTCCATGACATTGTCTCCTCTTTTTTTTTGTTATCTTGAAAGGTTTCCATTAACTTTAGGTGTTATTTTGATGGGGCTCTTTCCATTTCATGCCATCTTTCTTTTCACTTGCTATTGTTTTGATGGGGTTCTTTCATTTCATGCAATAGTTCTTGATCTTTGTGGATTACTTGATTTCAGGTAAACATGTTCAATCTTTTGTTAATCACTTATACTATGTGTTTCCTTGAAAAGAAGGCGTTTTTGCTTGTTCTGTATTTGTTTATCACTTGAAATTGACTCAAAAGGCATGTATGCAATTTGATACTTCTAATGACATGAAGTACTGTTTTGAACATTTGAACAATGATATAGTAATCTGTTAGTGTTGGTAAATAACCAATTGTTTCCCATCTATTCATTCAGCATGTAAGGCTTTGGTTTTGATGTGAATAACTTAGTTACATATGGCCTTAAATCTTATATTAACTAGTAGGAATGATTCTCTCTTCAGGACTTACAACCGGTCTCCTGAGTGAAACATCTGAAAGTGATTTTCCAACCGTCAATCTGAAAGTTTTCACATATGCTGAGCTAGACAAGGCTACTAGAAACTTCGCTTTGGCGAATCGCCTTGGCGACGGCGGGTCCAATCATGTTTTCATGGGGTACATTGATGAACGGACCTGTAGAGCTGCAAGCCTTGCAACTGGAACACCCGTTGCTGTGAAGCGGCTTAGAACCGGAAGCAATCTGACTCATGATGAGTTGCTGGTAGGTTACTTCCTTCATCATGGTAACTTGTTTGAAAATTTATTCTTTGCCTCATGTATCGGTTTTCATTGACTGTAGAGCGTAGTTAATGACCTCGGTCGGCATGTCCATTCAAATCTGGTCAAGCTTATTGGTTATTGCTTGGAAGAGGAACATAGGCTTTTGGTCTGTGAGTATCTACCTAACGGAAGCTTGGAGGATCATCTTTTCATACCTGAGCGTTTACCATTGTCGTGGGAAACAAGGGTCAGAATTGCCATGGATGTTGCTAGAGGCCTTTCTTTCTTACATGGTCAACGAATTATATTCCGAGATTTGAAGGCAGCGAATGTCCTACTAGATTCGGTATGTATGTTAATGGTAACATAATAGCAATATTCATGGTTGATCATGGCATTAGCAGTTGTATCTGTCACTGACACATATTGTTGCAGGCCTTCAATGCAAAACTTTCGGATTTCGGCTATGCAAAAATCATTCCTGGCGTTGATCCATCTCTCACTGATCCAATTTTTCGAACCCGAGCTTCCGGTATTGAAGGATATCTTGCCCCTGAATATCTTGCTACAGGTTAATTTGTTTGCCTCTTTTATCAAATCTTTGTTTACCACAAGCTCTGATTTTGGTTCTTATGGAACTGATCATAGCACATTGCTTCCTTCATCCAAGGAATGAGTATTGAATGAATTAATTAGCTCTCTTGCAATGTTGTACAGATCAGCTAACTTCATCAATGGATGTCTATAGCTTCGGGGTCCTATTACTCGAACTGGTTTCTGGCCGCCGTGCTATCCAACAAACAGAATCTGGTATAGAGGACAACATAGTGGAGTGGGCACAACCGAATATTGGCAGTAGACACCTGTTGGACAAAATCATGGATACCAAGTTAAGGGAGTACTCCCACGAGGAAGCTTATGAAGTTGTGCTCATCGCATCGGAGTGCGTAGGTGAAAGGGCGCAACGGCCGCGAATGCGCAAGGTTTTATTGGCACTGGAACAGCTTTGCCCTTCTCCTGCCCCTGCCATTGCGTCATCAAGCAGTGCTCCTGTTGCATCATCAAGCGCTACACATGAGATTTCCTTTAGGACCCTACCTCAGCTTCAGTGTCCTCCCTCAAACATAGTTTCATCTCGCGAAGCACTTGCTCCTCCAACAATGGGCTGTCACGTCATCTGATTTGAGACCCACCCACCATGTGAATTCTCTCCATTTTTGTCACCATGTCAAAGAAAAAGAAAAAGAATTGTATAGAAAAATGATTCTTAGGATTTTGTATACAACATCATATCTTGCAGAATTGCTTTTACGGAATGGAAATGATTTTTAGTTTTACTATTACTAGTCTGCATTTACCCTGTAATGCATATACTAACAACATGAAAACTTGTTAAAAAGGTCATTGATAAGATCATTCTAGTCTAGCCCTTTCGTTGATGGTTTCTTTCCCAACAAGTGATTACAATTCGGTAGAAACTAATCGAAATAGGTTCTATTTAATATGGATTTGCCAACCTTTTTCTTAATTAAAATATATTCTTGTAAATATCTTTTTCCTCTTTGTCAAGTTTAAAAATGAGCAAATTTATCTCTCAACAAAAATTGAAAAAAAAAAATTTTTAAATGCCCGACTTCTCGACGGTGCTCAGCCCACCTTTACGACCCATTTCTTGATACCCTTCCCTTCCTATCTGGTCCCTCCTCGCCTGCCCTCCCCGGCTCCTCCCTTTGCCGCCACCACCAAATGAAAAGCCATTAATAGGCAAACAGTTATTCATAATAATGATAATAATAATAATAATAATAATAAAGAACCATTGTTAATTATATTACCTCCAGCAAGGTTTTCTTGAGCTTCAACGCTTTTGCCACCGGTGGACGGT
This sequence comes from Gossypium rotundifolium, assembly GCA_025506655.1. Lineage (NCBI taxonomy): Eukaryota > Viridiplantae > Streptophyta > Magnoliopsida > Malvales > Malvaceae > Gossypium > Gossypium rotundifolium. Next base: position 12,990,244 of record CP106727.1, read on the forward strand.
CTCTCCTTGCCTTGCCCTACGATCAAGCTCATCTCTTTCCTGTTGGGAAGCCATGGTTTCTTCTTCTTTTTCTTGGTTTAAACTGCTGACGTTGACTGAGGAAGTTAAAACTGTAAAGCTCTTAACCAGAATATCCTGGGAGTTCTAGTTTCTTAATAAGCATATATATATAGTTGTTTGTTTGGGCTCAGCTCGAATCACGACGGGAAGTATAAAAAGGTGGGGGTTAATCAGTGACGGTTGACAGGTGACCTTCGAGAATGACATGCGGTGGGTTATCTGGCGGAGCTAGAGAACAAGTTATGTACGCGTAGGTCACCGTCGGAGAATAGAATGACACGAGTATCGCTATTTCATGCATGGGGAATATTAATTTATGGTTTAGATATTGATGAGAACATGATGTATTTATTCGTTATATTTGTTCGACAGTCGAGCTTTTACAAGGTTCATTCATTTGTGTCTTAGTTTAGTAATGGAGTCTTTTAGTTTAGTATTGCCATTTCCAGTCTACATAATAATTTGTATAATTAGATAATACACAAATCATTATGAAAATTGTAATACTTTGAGTACTTATTTTGTGTATTTAAATAATACTTTTAGTTATTTAAATTGATATAATGCTTAAAATTATATTTTGACAAATTTTATTGTTATATTTAAAATTTTAGTTAATGAATATGTAATTTTAATTTACATAATTATTTTTAATTACTTATAATTAAACACCGAAATGTCAAGATAGATGGTTAGAAGTATGTCTAGTTATCTTCACAATTATTCGTACATCCAAAATTAATATTTATCCTAAATACTATAGGTATTGTTCTTCACCAATGAAGACGACTCTTTCATGAACCATCCATGGCTTTTCTTGAAAGACAAAGATAAAATCTCGACATAAAGATAACACATTTGATTATTGACGACGGTCCAGATCACCTTCCCAGAGTACGATATGTCAAATACAAAACTTCTCTCGTAAAAATAAATTCCCCTGTCAACGGCTTGCAATCATTTAATGATGAAACATTTTCGGTTAAACTATCACTTTGTGCTCTAATGGATAATAGAACCAGAAACTTAAAAGCCTGAACTTTTCCAATCTACCAAGCACTTGCTAAGCTCATTTTCATTCCGTGAACATGTCTGCACTCTTGCTCTAAGTCCCGTCAATTCCTCCACTATGGCACGTCTAACAAATTCAGAAAAAGAAACACCAATCCAAAAAATAAGCTCAAAGTTTTCTACTTTATATTAAATGAAAACTACAAGGACAAGATATTTCATGTTTATAAAAATGGGATTTTTTTATTTTAATTTTTTCAAAAATATTTATATATTTTTTGAATTTTTAGATTTAAAACTAAATGGATAAAATGTGTAAATTTAGAAGATTAAAATTATTATTATATCAATAAAAAGTTATAACAGTTGACTTCCGTTAATGACTAAGTGGAAAAATGATAAAAATTTAAAATTTAAAAATATTAGTGATTAAATTAAATTTTTTTATAATTGAATAATAATAATAGAAATACTCTCATTGTTGAGTGATTATTCTTGTAATTTACCTAATAATAATACAAACTATACATTTAAGAGTTATAAATTTTGTAATAAATTTTAAAACTTAAATATAATATTATTTATATTAAGCTTCTACATTATGAGCGATAAGAAACTAATTATTATATAAATTCATTTAGTAAAAATATTTTAACATTAAAAATATTATATATCATCTTATCAAATTAATTTTTAAACCAAATATTTTAATAACATAAATTATTATTTATAAATCATCTTATAATTGATATAATTTTTTTTTTTGGTCACGCACAAATGTCTATCCAAATATGGCTTATAGTTTCAAGTGGACATTGATGGACTTTGCTATAATCCCAAATGCAGCCCAAATATAAAGTCCAATTGTAGACAACCAATAAAAAAAGCCAGCATTTTTTCACGAGACTATTTTTTTAATAAAAATATAATTTCGTCATTTTAATAGTGTATAACTTTATAATTTTTAAAAAGTTAAATCAAATTTTTATTATTTTTTAGAAACTAAAGTTATAATTTTACTATTACTAATTTAAATTTTATAAATTATAAATGGTATAAATGAAAAAAAAATTCATTTTAGGGGCTCAGAAACTCTTGCCAGCCCGCTAGATCCGTTCCTTGATGTACATAACATGAGCGAGTTGGGTTAGATTGATGGTTTGATTTGTTTTTATCTATTTTTATTTTTATACTAGATTTTGGGGTTTTGAATTTATTTTTATAAAATTAGTTTTGTTTTATGACTTTTAGATATTATTTGATAAAGCTTCAAATTTTCTTTTATAAATATTTTTGAAAAATATAAAATTTTAAGTAAATAAAATAATCAATAACTCTTATACATTTTTAAAAAAATAAAATTTTATAAGGACTTTAAAATTATATTCACTATTTTACATATAAATTTTATCATAAAATAAAATTAATTATAAATTAAAATAAAAATAAAATTTGATTCTATTCAAATAATCATAATTTTAAACTTATATTTCAAAAATCATCAAATTCCATAATTTTAATATTTTTTTTGTTTCTCTTTTTTTTTCCTTCCTCAACCCTAGTATGCAAATTTGAATGCCAAACGTCTATCCCATTGCTAATAAAGTAATTATATTCGAGCAGTAAAGAATTTCATTACTAAAAAAAAAAAAAAAATCATTTAAGGAGGGCGAACAAAATTTGATAAATTGGAAAAATAATTTAAATTTTAAGTTCATCGAATCGAGTTATTCGAACCAATTTGAATAAATAATTTGAGTTTCGAGTTCGAATCTAATTAAATTTTGCAATTCAAATAACAGATTGGTGTAAATATCCTTTTGCTCTTTGTCAAGTTTGAAAATGAGCAAATTTATCTCTCAACAAAAATTGCAAAAAAAAATTAAAATAATTTTTAAAATTCAAAATATTTATAAAAATTCCAAAATTTTTAATTTTTAAATTTTTTTATTATTTTACTTTGAAAAAGTTTTCAAATATATATGGTTTCAACTTTATGTGTTATAATATGAAATTAGTTATACTGTAATAAAATTTTAATTTGATATATTTAATTTTTTAATTTAACTTGAACAATTTCACTCGATTCAACTTGGCTCGACTCGTATTTCGTTTCACTCAACTCAATTTGAAAATTTTTTCAAATCGAGTTAGGATGATAAAATAAAACTCGCCAACTAGATTAACTCAAATATTTTTTCACTCGATTCGGTAAAATGTTGACCCCTATATCTAACCATATAAAAAAAATCATATCAAGCAACAATTGTGCATGGCTGGGATGAGGTAGTAAGTCAAGATTTTTTGAGCCATTGTATTATCAACTATTTACATGATTGTTTAAAGGTTTTCCAATGCTCATTTACAAGAAATGTCAAGTCAAATAAGGAACTTACAATTATGGGTAGCATGTTGAGAATAAAGAGTGCTCTTTTTATGATCACTAGATGGACACCAAATTATACTTTAGGTACATACCTAGTTTTCATATGTTTATATTTGGATGCAACTTTGGGGTTTTTTTTTTTTGTTAGAATATCAACCTCTATTTTTCTGTTGTTCATCTTATCTAATTTGTCGGGAAAGTTATAAGGGTTGATTGTGTTCTTTAGAACCTTTAATAAATACTAGGTTGTGCTATGCAATAAGATGATGAAATTGTTACATGAGTGAAATTCGGTTACGAAAGGATTAATAAACTTTGCTTTCATTGTGGTATGATTGGTTATTTAATCTATTGTGGACAAATGCCTACTATAATAATAGTATCTTAGAGGTATAGATAGAGATTATCTATTGAGACTTTGGATATGACTTATATATAATGCTCAACACTCATATTATGTAACTTCTTTTCAAGCTTAACAAATACAATTCCATACATGTTGCTCATTTCACTCACTTTCAAGCACGCGTAAGGGTCACTAATTCGTTCCAATTTATGAGGTATGAATTCTAGGCTAATCAACACCTATACATAGCGAGTTCAATCTTATAATTAGATCTCATTCTAGAGTTAAACTTCAGCATAGAGTCAGATTCAAGTATAGAGTTGGATTCCAGTTTTGCAGCTAGTCTAACCAAATCCATTAAATGATGTTTGCCGACCAACTAAGCTTATCCTTCACATTGCTCATTTTGATGTGCAAGTGACTCATGATCAGTGGTGAAACGTTATAAGGGCCTAAAACCCCAAAATTTTGGAAAATTTTAATTTTTTTTCTAATTTTTAGAAGATTTTAATTAACACCTTGATTTTTTTTTAAATTCTCACTATACCGTTTAATTTTAAAAAAAAAATTAATTAAGCTCTTAAAATTCTTATTAATCTCATAAAAAATTTAATTAAACCCCAATTTTTTTAAAAAAATTCTTATTAAACTCTTAAAATTTTTGAAAATTTTACTAAACCCCCCAAAACTTAATTTTAGGATTTGCCATTGCTTATGATCTGGGAGAAATTGACTTAAGGCAATGTTAAGAAAGCTAGTTGAAAATTAATGTTGTGTGTTTCCAAAACAATTATGGGCATAATGTTATATGTCAATAAGCAAACAATGAATCATGATAAATTAATTCTTTGACAAGATTTTACTCGTAAAATCGTGACGGAATTGAAGATTTTTTTATATGACAATGGCATGTACCATGTAGGTAATATGGAAAATGAATAATTCAACCATATTCCGGGAGAAACTTTAGATCTAAAGAAGATAGTCAAAAAGACAAATTGATTCTCCTACAATATTCAAGATGCATATATATTGGAGTATATTTGGACACAAGTTAAGGTTAACAAATTCAAACATAAATAGGAAGTGTAACCATAATATGATCCGATGTTATTAGTGAAGAAAGTCGGCTCTCCACTGTCATCTTTTATTATTCAGGGAAGTACCGAATGAAAATGCAAAATTTGAGAATTGTAAAATGCCTTTGTCATGTTTTATAGAATATTATACACCACACAAACAATTTATTTAAAACATACATCAAATTTAAATGATATTTAGTGAGTCCAACACCAACTAAGAGTCGAATTTACATGTGTTTTTTAATCTTTTGGATCCCCTATTTCAGTTTTTGTCACATTTAACATTGGTTAATACTATTTATTTACATTTGCTTTGCTTTTGCAAACGACTCCTTTCAAAATAAAAATAAAAATGAAACTTGGACCGGGTTGTTACCCGGATCCAGCATCTATAATTAATCCAAGAGCTAGCTAATGCGCACACCAGTGTTTCAAGGCACATTTTTTACACGTCCGTTCCACTTTCTCCGGTGCCTTGGATTGGATCTCTCCCATCTGCTTCACTTTCTCTCTTTTCAAATGCTTTAATTCTCTGCCTCAGATCTCTTCGCAAAGTACTTTTTTTATAGTTTCGCTCGTCTCTTTCTCAGTGTTCGTTTTTGACTCGCGATTGAAAGATTCAATCTCAGCCGTTTGATCCGCTCCTGATTCGTGGATCTTCATCCTTCGATCTGAGCCACCATGGCGGCCGCGAGCGCTCCCATCGCCATGAAGGAGGTTTTAACTGTAAGTATTCTCCTTTCACTCTCATTCTCTTACTCTTTCGTTTCGGTTCGGTCGTTTATTTTATAGAAAATTCAGCTGAATTATAGTTAATCAACGGTTGCCAAGCTTAATCGAATACTTTATAAACTTTATCAGATCTAGTATCTGTAAAACCTACTTAGGTCTGTTTGAAAGTTGCTCTTTACGTTTTGACATAGTGATAATTTTGAGTGATCTGGATGATGTTGTCTGTTTGCAGTTGCCGAGCGTTGGTATTAATCCACAATTTATCACATTCACGAATGTAACTATGGAATCTGATAAGTTTATTTGTGTGAGGGAAACCGCGCCACAAAATAGTGTTGTGATCATCGACATGAGCATGCCGATGCAGCCGTTGAGACGGCCTATTACAGCTGACTCTGCTCTCATGAATCCAAATTCTAGAATCCTCGCTTTGAAAGGTCAGTTACCTAACTGCCAGCCTTAAGTTGTTATTTTTATTGAAGCTTGTTAAATGTGTGTAGTAATTGATAGTGATTATTAATTATTTAGCGTTTTTTTTATTGATTAGTGGGTTGTATATTTAATATCGCTGTCTTGTGTGGTCTATAGAGCACATACTGGATTCATGATATTGATCTGTTTTGCATCTGGCCTTACAAAGAACCTAGTTGTGTTTGAGGTTTTTCTTAATGGAATACTTCTTTACAATATATTTTTCAAAATGATACTTACCATCCTTGTGTTTAATATTTGTTACTTGCTTTTTGCTTCTAAAATGAACAAATGAATGTTGCCATACATGTTAACTGCAAGGACCCTGCTTATGTGATATACGGTCATAGTAATTATCACTTCCCTATTGTTTTATCCATATATTCCTTGGGTGTATTTGCAAATGAAACAGTTGTTCAGCACTGCTTAGAGCAAGCATGTTCTTATAGCAGAAATTACTTCAATTTGATCCTGTAATGCAACAAAAATATGGTTGAAATGGAAGTCATACAAGTGCTTTACATTCCTTTTAACAAAACTAATTAAGGGAGAAGGAGATTAAATATCTCTAGTATAAATTTTATGTCTTCTTTAATTTTAAAATCTATCTATGCTTTATGCTAACAGAATATGAAATTACTTTTGTAGCTCAACTCCCGGGAACAACTCAAGATCACTTGCAAATATTTAACATAGAGATGAAAGCGAAAATTAAATCGCATCAGATGCCTGAACCGGTCAAATTCATTTACTGTCTCAATTTTTTCTTTTTTTAATGGTTCCAATTTTGTTATTGCCGTATCTGTTGGCCTCCACATTACTTGTATTTCCTTAATACTGAACTTGATTGCATGACCTTAGCAAAATGTCCTTGGTTCATTTACAGGTTGTATTCTGGAAATGGATTACCCCAAAAACGCTTGGTCTGGTCACACAAACCTCCGTGTATCATTGGTCAATTGAAGGTAAGAAGTTATTCTGTTAACTTTTCTAGTATCCCAGGTGCTGTTTTTTTTCAGCTCTAAAAACTTCTTTTTCTGAATGGACTTTTATCTATTAAACAATATTTTGTGTGTTAGAAGTCTCATCGCATCTTATTTCTGGCAGGGGATTCTGAGCCAGTTAAGATGTTTGAGAGAACAGCAAACTTGGTGAACAATCAGATAATAAACTATAAATGTGATCCTTCGGAGAAGTGGTTGGTTTTGATTGGAATTGCCCCTGGTGCACCTGAGGTAGGTGGTGCCTTATCAATGCTTTCTAAAGTGTTTTTTTTAAGGGGTTGTTGCTTCATTTGTATTGAGTTTTGGGATTTGGAAAACTGCGAAATGTTAAGTAAATTTTGTTCTATGTCAAAAACAGAATTTTTAAAGTAACATACTCAAAACGTTACCCTAAGGTAACTGTGCCTAAGAAGTTCTTCTAGCTGGCGTGGTTGTTGTGTGGCCCATAGCTCAAACTGCTATAGAGAACTCTGAATTAGTTTATGACCCTTATGGGTGATTAATTCTGTCTCTTGCAGTGTCCTTTAGGATTTGCGTCCCTGTAATCCCCTTTTTTAGTTTTCTTTGCCTTTTCCTTTTCCCCATCTTGTCTTTCTACTGTTAGAATAGTTCTTTGCATAATCATTATTAATGATGAAATTCGCTTTCTAGAAAAATGTTCTGCTGCTACTATGTAATTCTGATTTGATCTACGTGTCTTGTCTCTTTAGAGGCCACAATTGGTGAAGGGGAACATGCAACTTTTCTCTGTTGATCAGCAGCGTAGTCAAGCTCTTGAATCTCATGCTGCTTCATTTGCACAATTTAAGGTAAGGAGATTTCTTTGTACTTTATTCCCTAGATATGATACCCTAATTAACTAGCCTGCTTATTGTATATGCTTGTTTGTTTTGTGCAGGTTCCAGGAAATGAGAATCCTTCTATTCTTATTTCTTTTGCTACCAAGAGTTTTAATGCTGGCCAAATTGTATCCAAGTTGCATGTAATTGAACTTGGTGCCCAGCCAGGTCTGCTTGCTATGATGTCTGTTATACTTTTGTTATCTCCTTCTTGTATATAAGGGGAAACTGAGGGTCTTTCTAAGTGAATTCAAAAATGGAAGTAAAAATAAAAATAAAGAAATAGAGCAATTTTTCCATTGCCCCTTTCAGTAGTCAAATAACATTTGGGGTTTAATTCAGTAATCCTAGAATTTTATCTGTAGCAAACTCTAAATCATGATCTAGACTATTCTAAGTTAATTTTCATGGGAGGCATGTGTTGGCCCTGGCTCTATATTAACTATTTTCTTGAAAACAACGTAGTAGCTACAACATTGTGTTGTATCTCCTGTCTATTAAATTTCGAACCTTTTAACAAAACCTCTAATATGACAGGTAAGCCATCATTTTCAAAGAAACAGGCAGATCTATTCTTTCCACCAGATTTTCAAGATGATTTTCCAGTTGCAATGCAGGTAGTATAATGTCCTCAACTTTGATTGTTTTTCTTGGTAAATCTTTTTTCAAACTTTTGTGCCATTAATAAGACATGTTTCTGTTAAATGGCAGATATCACACAAATATAGTTTGATCTACGTTATCACAAAGCTTGGGCTGCTGTTTGTTTATGATCTAGAGACTGCGACTGCTGTATACAGAAATAGAATAAGCCCAGACCCAATATTTTTAACATCTGAAGCTTCGTCGGCAGGAGGTTTTTATGCCATCAACAGGCGAGGTCAGGTGTTGTTGGCTACTGTAAATGAAGCAACGATAGTGCCATTTGTTAGCGGTCAAGTATGTTTTTGTGCCTTTCATGTGTTTTCTGGTATCAATAAGGTGAGGCATGCAGGCTTACAACTTTTCCGGGTTGTTTTCTGTTTCAGTTGAACAATTTGGAGCTTGCTGTCAATCTGGCTAAAAGGGGAAACCTTCCAGGTGCAGAGAACCTGGTAAGTTGATTGATATGTGTATAGCTTGGTCTATGGTTTGTGGATCTTTGCATTGGAATGGCAATTGAGAAGTAAGAACCTGATATTATTAACCGTAGGTTTTAGTTCCCAGACAATAATATCCCAAGGAGTAATCTATATTATCCAAGAGTTACTTTTGTGGTAACTTTCATTCTGGGATCTCTTCGGTCTTGCTGCAATACTGAGATTGGAGATAGCATTTGGATTGCATAATTAGATTTTGTGTTCTCTATATCTGATGCTGCGTGTTGTTAACAAGAATATGTAGTTTAAGTTATTCAATTTTATCTGTTTATTTAGATCCTTGTTTATTACTACTTTGTTCTTTTAAGAATATACTAGGGTTTTGATTCTGTGGTTTTTAATATCTCAGGTTGTCCAACGTTTTCAAGAATTGTTTGCTCAGACAAAGTATAAAGAAGCTGCTGAGCTTGCAGCAGAGTCTCCACAGGGGATTCTTCGCACGCCTGACACAGTTGCCAAGTTTCAGGTAATATTTGCTTTTCCCTTTTTGCTAATGCAGATTCTGGTTTTTATGTTTGTGTTGATTTTATCTGAGGCAGAAATGTTTATTTGAATGCTGCAGAGTGTACCTGTGCAAGTTGGGCAGACTCCACCACTGTTGCAGTATTTTGGTACACTTTTAACGAAGGGAAAGCTCAATGCCTTTGAGTCATTGGAATTATCTCGACTTGTGGTAAATCAAAACAAGAAGAATCTTCTAGAGAATTGGTTGGCTGAAGATAAATTGGAATGTAGTGAGGAACTTGGAGACCTTGTGAAGGTTTGTTTTGTTCTCTAATAGAAATGTATCTGTCTCTTATTCAGTTGTATCTAAATTTCGTTTTAAAATTGGGACTATTTTGACTCTTTTTTGCTGCCTTCTACTTTCATTTTGCTTTTGTTGTAGACTGTGGATAATGATCTTGCACTGAAAATATACATTAAAGCTAGAGCAACTCCTAAAGTTGTCGCAGCTTTTGCAGAACGTAGGGAGTTCGACAAAATCTTAATATACTCAAAGCAGGTAATTGCTGCATTTTCTTCGCTGTTAGCATTTTCTGGTGTGATTGATGTGTGCTCTCCTTTTTACGGCCTATCAAGATGAGAATTTTTCTCCACTTGCTTTTTACATTTCTGTGAATGCTTGCATTGAATATTCATGACTAAATTGTTTCCTCAGGTTGGGTACTCTCCTGACTATCTGTTCCTTCTGCAAACAATTCTTCGTACAGATCCACAGGTTCGTCATTCTTCTTCTTGTAGTCTTTAGTGACTGAGGTGTTGAAGGCATGCCATTTGACCAATCGATAAATATATTCAATTGTGTTAAGTCCCTTCATTCGAGCCTCTTAATTAAAGTTTTATGAGTATTCTGATTAAAGTAAAAGCTTCCTTTGTTTTATTGTTTGCCAATCAATAGCTACTGTTATGAGATTTTTTTAGGGGATTGAATCCGTGTAATTTTCATGGACAAATGGGTTCTTGCTTGTTGTTTTACTTGCAGGGAGCTGTTAATTTTGCATTGATGATGTCTCAAATGGAGGGAGGTTGTCCGGTTGATTACAACACTATTACTGACCTCTTTCTTCAGGTCTGCTGCTTATCAAATTGGTTGTGTCAATAACCTTATGTTTCTATGCAAAATACATGAGATGGTTTCCTTTTGCTATCTGCCTTTTTTCAGAGGAATTTGATACGGGAGGCTACAGCATTTCTTTTAGATGTTTTGAAGCCAAATCTGCCAGAGCATGCTTTTCTACAGACGAAGGTTATATATTTTATGTGCTGGTTCAGCTAATCTAATTTTGGTTTTAATTTTGAAAAGAATAATTTAAGGTCAACAACATTCTTTTCTATGCAGGTTTTGGAAATCAATCTAGTAACTTTTCCTAATGTTGCTGATGCCATCTTAGCAAATGGAATGTTCAGTCACTATGATCGCCCTCGAATTGCACAACTTTGTGAGAAAGCTGGTCTCTATGTGCGAGCTCTGCAGGTAATTATCTTATTTAGATTTTTACTTGTTGCATCTTGTGTGGTTTTAACTTTTAGGTAAATATCTCATTGCTCTTTTTCTGCAGCATTACAGTGAGTTGCCTGACATTAAACGTGTCATTGTGAACACACATGCTATTGAGCCTCAGGTACATGTTTTATGCTATCTTAATCTCTTGGAAAAATTAGACTACCAAATCCTGATATATTTTTATTCAATAATAATTCTATTTTCAGTCGCTTGTTGAGTTTTTTGGCACTCTTTCACGAGAATGGGCCTTGGAGTGCATGAAGGACCTTCTTCTGGTTAATCTAAGAGGCAACCTTCAAATAATTGTTCAGGTAAAGCATGTTATATAATAGTATGCTACTAATGTTTAGTAAATCACCGAAGGCTAAGCTGTGGCTGTGCAGGTTGCCAAGGAGTACTGTGAGCAGTTGGGTGTTGAGGCTTGCATAAAACTTTTTGAGCAGTTTAAGTCATATGAAGGATTGTACTTTTTCCTGGGATCTTATTTGAGTTCAAGGTAAGCTATTTAGCAAACAAGAAATGTCCTTTGTTTGATTGGGCATACCGCAGATATATCTAATATATCTAATATGGCACTTACTATGTTGGTTCTGATTATGGGACAGTGAGGACCCCGATATACACTTTAAGTACATTGAGGCGGCTGCTAAAACTGGACAAATAAAGGAGGTTGAGCGTGTGACCAGAGAATCAAACTTCTATGATGCTGAAAAGACAAAGAACTTCCTGATGGAGGCCAAGCTTCCTGATGCTAGGCCCCTGATTAATGTTTGTGATCGATTTGGGTTTGTTCCTGATCTGACCCACTACCTCTACACAAATAACATGCTCCGTTACATTGAAGGTTATGTTCAGAAGGTATACAATTTTCTTGACTGGATATGTTTACTGGCATATGATATGAGTTTAATTTAAACCCAGGTAATTGTGAACTTGCTTCTTTTGACAGGTGAACCCGGGCAATGCTCCTTTGGTAGTGGGGCAGTTGCTTGATGATGAATGCCCTGAAGATTTTATTAAAGGTCTCATTCTCTCAGTCCGTTCCTTGCTTCCAGTTGAGCCACTTGTGGATGAATGTGAGAAGAGGTGATTTCTTACCATATCTTTGGTCCTCATTTCCTTTGTTCACTACTTTGTGATTCTCATTTTCCTGGATGTGATTTCCAGAAATCGACTTCGTTTGCTTACGCAGTTCTTGGAGCATCTTGTGAGTGAGGGAAGCCAAGATGTGCATGTTCACAATGCTCTTGGTAAAATCATCATTGAAAGCAACAACAATCCAGAGCACTTCCTCACAACCAATCCTTACTATGATTCCCGGGTTGTTGGCAAGTATTGCGAGAAACGTGATCCCACCTTGGCAGTTGTGGCTTACCGAAGAGGACAATGTGATGATGAACTTATCAATGTCACAAATAAGAACTCGTTGTTCAAATTGCAGGCCAGGTATGCAATTCTTTAGTTTATTTATGATGATATATCAGATATTTGTTTTTAAGTGGCTTATAGGTGCATCATCCTTTGATCACAGGTATGTTGTTGAGAGGATGGATGGCGATCTTTGGGAGAAAGTTCTAAATCCTGAAAATGAATATAGAAGACATCTAATTGATCAGGTTGTGTCAACTGCTTTGCCAGAAAGCAAAAGTCCAGAACAAGTCTCTGCTGCTGTTAAAGCTTTCATGACTGCTGACCTGCCCCATGAACTAATTGAGCTTCTCGAGAAGATTGTGCTCCAAAACTCTGCATTCAGTGGGAACTTTAATCTGCAAAATCTACTTATTTTGACAGCTATCAAGGCAGATCCCTCTCGAGTTATGGATTATATTAATAGGCTAGATAACTTTGATGGACCAGCAGTTGGAGAAGTGGCTGTGGAAGCCCAACTATATGAAGAAGCTTTTTCAATTTTCAAGAAGTTTAACTTAAATGTTCAGGCTGTCAATGTTTTACTGGATAACATTAGAAGCATTGATCGAGCCGTGGAATTTGCCTTCCGAGTTGAAGAAGATGCTGTTTGGAGTCAGGTGGCAAAGGCACAACTGAGGGAAGGGCTGGTCAGCGATGCAATTGAATCATTTATCCGTGCAGATGATGCTACTCACTTCCTTGATGTCATCCGAGCTTCTGAGGATGCTAATGTCTACCCTGATCTCGTGAGGTACCTTCTGATGGTCAGGCAGAAAGTCAAGGAGCCCAAGGTTGACAGTGAACTCATTTATGCATATGCAAAGATTGATAGACTGGGTGAAATTGAAGAATTCATTCTCATGCCAAATGTGGCTAATCTTCAAAATGTTGGTGATCGATTGTTTGATGAAGAGCTATATGAAGCTGCAAAAATAATATTTGCATTTATATCTAACTGGGCCAAGTTGGCTGTTACACTTGTGAGACTTAAACAATTCCAGGGTGCTGTTGATGCAGCACGGAAAGCAAACAGTGCCAAGACATGGAAGGAAGTTTGCTTTGCTTGTGTTGATGCAGAGGAATTCAGATTGGCACAAATATGTGGTCTTAATGTTATTGTGCAGGTGAGTTTACTTTCCAGTTGACTTGCAATTTTCAGGAGCAATAGTCATTGCGCATACAGTTCCCCTTTTCTTCTTCTCATGTTTGTCTGTTGGAGACTGTTTGGCCCCATTGATTTTGACCATTATGTTTGCTGATTTTCTAGGTGGATGACTTGGAAGAAGTCAGTGAATACTATCAGAATAGAGGATGCTTCAATGAGTTAATCTCTCTTATGGAGAGTGGTTTAGGATTGGAGCGTGCACACATGGGTATCTTTACTGAGTTGGGAGTCCTGTATGCCAGATATCGTCCAGAGAAACTTATGGAGCACATTAAATTGTTCTCTACGCGTCTCAACATTCCCAAACTGATAAGAGCTTGTGATGAGCAGCAGCATTGGAAGGAACTTACCTATTTGTATATCCAATATGACGAATTTGATAATGCTGCAACTACTGTCATGAACCACTCTCCTGAAGCATGGGATCATATGCAGTTCAAAGATATTATTGTCAAAGTTGCTAGTGTTGAGCTCTATTACAAGGCTGTTCACTTCTACTTGCAAGAACATCCAGATCTCATCAATGATATGCTGAACGTGCTTGCACTTCGTGTGGATCACACTCGTGTTGTTGACATTATGAGAAAGGTTCAATTCTGGCAAAAGATTATCTAATATTGAAATAAATGATTTTCTTTGTAATTACCGTAGTTCATTTTGGGTTAACTATTATTTCCTTTTGGAATTTCAGGCTGGTCATCTACGTCTTGTGAAGCCATACATGGTTGCTGTTCAGAGCAACAATGTATCGGCAGTAAACGAGGCATTGAATGAGATTTATGTGGAGGAAGAAGATTATGATAGATTAAGAGAATCTATTGATTTGCATGATAACTTTGATCAGATTGGACTAGCACAAAAGGTGAAGTGCTCTTTTTCTTACATTCGTGTTTGTGTTAGGTTTGTTTCTGATATTATTTCCAAATTGCTTGTGTAGATTGAGAAACATGAGCTGCTTGAAATGAGGCGTGTTGCTGCATACATCTACAAAAAGGCAGGCAGATGGAAGCAGTCCATTGCCTTGTCAAAGAAGGACAACCATTACAGAGATGCAATGGAAACAGCTTCACAGTCTGGTGAACGTGAACTTGCCGAGGAGTTGCTTGTTTACTTCATTGAACAGGTACTGAACTCATTCCAAATTACATAAAAAAATATATATGCTGACTGATTATCTGTTTGGACTTTGGAGGTAGAAAGCATTACACCTTTTTGGCCAATTGCTTCTCCTAATTATGTTATTGTGCTCTCTTCCACTTGTTCCTTTCCGATGTAAATATAAGTTATGCTTTTCTACTCTTTCATTTTCTTGAAATATCTGTGTCTGACACTTATTTCCAGCGCATATTTGAACACGGTTAATGGGATATGACCTTCCAAGGACTGTTCAAATAGATGGAAAAACTTTAAAAGAAAAAAAAAAAAAACATAAATATACTTTGTGCCAGACACATTTTGTATCCCACACTAACATCCGAGTCTGAGTAACATAGAAAGTATAGACTATAGTACTCAATTATCGTACTATAGGTATAGGACATGGAAAGTATAGTTAATTGATGTTTGTTTTTGCACTATGGTGGTTTTCCTAATGGTATTATCACTATAATGTTGGCTATTGTTTTGAATTGTACTTAATTTCAGTGTTGATGTTTTCTTTGTACAGGGCAAGAAGGAATGCTTTGCATCGTGCCTCTTTGTCTGTTATGACTTAATTCGAGCGGATGTTGCTCTTGAACTGGCCTGGATCAACAATATGATTGATTTTGCATTCCCATATCTGCTGCAGGTGATTTCTGTGCTCTGCCGCTTTCAGTATCATCAGTTAATAGGGTTTCATTAGCTAGAATGCTTGGATGGTTGATCTTAGTTCAACCTGTGATTTTTTTGTTTCGAGATTATGTTGTTTGAACCTTGTTTAATTTCTCTTTGAATTTACAGTTTATCCGTGAATATACTGGCAAAGTTGATGAACTTATCAAGGACAAGATAGAAGCTCAAAAAGAAGTAAAGGCTAAAGAGCAAGAAGAGAAAGAAGTCATTGCACAACAGGTAATAATAACTTGGAGAGCCGAAAATTGATCTCCTTTTTCTTGATAATGTATTCTCTACCCCTGCACAGTGGGAGTAGATAGATTTTCGACTGATTCAAAATGCTTCTCACCGATAAAATTAATTGCCTTACATTGCAGAACATGTATGCTCAGTTACTACCTCTTGCCTTGCCTGCACCGCCAATGCCAGGAATGGGAGGACCAACAATGGGTGGTGGATTTGCGCCTCCACCACCACCCATGGGAGGAATGGGAATGCCTCCGATGCCACCTTACGGCATGCCACCAATGGGCAGCAGTTATTAACTCGTGACAGGTTTGTTTGAAAGATTTTTTTAGCCGAGTTGATTCCTTCTGTTGCTGTGACAAATAAGACATTGATATCATAGTTCCAATCATGGCAATTTCTTCAGGCTTGAAGATCAGTTTATAACAATGCCATTTCTATGTTTCATCTGTGTGATATTTTATGTTCTAATATCCTCTTCTTTTCGTTTTTTAACTTTTTGGTAGAAAGAGGCATTTTCTTGGATGCTGGTAAGAAGGTAAGCCGAGGATTTTTATCACATGCATATTTGTATTTTGTAGTTTTATTTTCCTTTAATGTCCTTGGAATTGACCCAGCAGTATATACGAGAACACTTCCCACTTCATTGTTTCTTCTTTTTGCTTCATTCTTTTCCTAAATCGAAACAGAAAATTTGTTTATGATTCATATACATGTTTTTTTGGGCTACTCTTTATTGGTAGAATTTGTTGGCAGTATATAGATGTATATCTTTTCTGTACAAAATAAATATTATTGCTGGTCTTTAGTTAGATTTGATTATTTTGATTGGAATGGTGATTAGCGAATACGTGTCCAAAAGGTTTGGAATCCAAAAATTTAAAATGACATGCCACAAAAGAGTAACGCACGTATGATGTAATTATGGAAAAAAAATCAAGAACGGACTCAGAGGATCGACCAAGTTTTTGTAGATTTTGATCTTCCGAACACATAATTGACCTCGAAATCAAGAACAAGATCTTGATCAGAGTTTGAATTTGATGTGTTCCGATGATCCGCCTGAACTGCTCTCTGAGTTCATTGAGTTGTTAAAAGCTTTGCTCCTTTGCAATGATAACAATGGCGATCAAGTATTTGTTTCATTAATAACTGTTAAACAGTTCCCTTGATGCTGTTTTATACATGGTTAGTGGTTTGGAAGATCAGACTATCAAAGCAGAAAATATAGCTTGTTCTTAGCTTTGTCAATTCAGATAACGAAAGTATGTATATACTACAATTGCAAGTTTGCGATAATGAGAGACGCATTGTACTTGGTTTATGTTTCCTTGATTAATAAAGATGGGAGCGACAATTCAAAACTTTGATTCCTGTCGTTTGGAGGTGAAAAAAAGGAAAGGGTGAGAAGACATCGCAATTTGGTCACTAAATGCGCGCTGATGTTTGGTTTATGTCTAAAAGAGAAATAGAGGGATACAAAAAGAAAATGACAGGGCTGGTAGAAGCCACTGAGAGATTTTGTACCATTGGGGTTACATTTAAGGTGGGTAAAAAAAGTGGAGAAATGAGAGAGAATGAAAAAGTGAAAAGAAAATAAATTGGGTGTACTTGGTTGGGACAAAAATAGGAGAGGATTATTTTCTATGATAATACATAAAAATCAATACTTCTAAATTGGAATTATGAGAGGAGAAAAATATGAGAGATGTTTCTAATTCAAAGTTATGTATTTTCAGATGTTTTATTTTATTTCTTACATGTTTTAACTCAACCAAGCAATGTATGGAAAAAAAATATTATTTTCATTTTTCTATCTCTCCCTGTGAAAAAAATATATCTTTTCCATCTTTTTAGTTTTTTATCCTTTTAATTTTTATCTTTCCAATTTTTTTTTTTTTCATTAAAGCCTTGTAATCTCTTTAAATGATCTTATTTCTTGGAGAATGAATTTCCCCTGAAGCGCTCGACGTTGACAACAATGCAGAGCTCACTCGAAGCACGCCTTATGAGAGAACCACTGCTCACCTTTGCGTCGAGCTATCATAGAATCCGACGGCTTCACGCCCCTAGATGAAAGAGCATTAACGACACAAGGGAACCAGGCTTGGGTCACTTATACCACCGCCACATGCCTCGGAATTGATCATTGTAACACCTACTAATGGGTTTTGTCCGATCATCGACGCCATTGGCTTGGTGAATCTCAAGTAAAAGAACTTTTAAGTCTAGGGCATAATTAAAGTCTACCTCCCTCTAAGGCTTATTTTGCTTTTTTTTCTTTTTGCTAAAGTTATTTCTTGATAGTAGAGCCTAAACTTGTGTAATTTATAATAGAAATGAGTATATAGGTCTTTAATTTTTTTCCCATGCCTCAATGTTCATTGCAGAATAACTCATCTTTTACTTTTCATTTCTCTCAAAATATCCGACATTTATCCAAATATGAATATAATCCTCAAACAATTAAATGTATTTAAAGAAACCTAACATACTAATATTATTTGAATATGAACATTAGAATAAAATCCTTGTTGAGACTCTTTCTGAAAAGGTTTCTAAAATGTAATCCACAAGGCAATCAACCGATCTCTCCCGCACGTTAGTACATATTCTCCAACGAGTGACCTATATAACATAGGTCAAGGGTTCATACCTCACAAAAGGTGAAACATTCACACTCTCTTGGTGGATGGCCATACACCCACAGTCGAAGCACTCCCGGCTTTGTGAATCAAGCCCTCGAGGTAGTGGCATAGCGGGAGACAAACCCCAATGAACAATACTTTTGATTTTTTGGGGACCAATAGGCTCCTTCGAAAATTTCTGCCGAATCTCTCAACAATGCTTAAAACAGATTCAATTGTACCTAGAAAGTTCTCTAAAAATATGAATCTAGAAAACCATAACATATTAATACGAAATACATTCACATATCTAACAAATATACCGCCAATTAAGTTGAATAATGAATCGGCATAATTGTTGATGCAATATTTGAAAGGTATGAGTTCGACTATTCTTATGCTCATATGTAGTTATATATGAAAAAATCTGACAATCATACCAGAACTTCTAGAATCATAGCCCAAAGAAATAAGCTATATCTCATCAACTTAGTCAATAACTACATCCCCCCAAAATCAAATCTGTAGCCATAATCTTCCATTTGAAGATAAAATGAGAACACCAAGTAAGTGCAACTTTGAGCCAAAAAATCAGAAAATTAACATCCAAAGCCATAAGCTTTTAATAGAAAACACAATAACATGTTTCCAGAATATTCAAAAGGTTTCGATAAAGATAACTTCAATCCTTTTAAAGTAAAGTATCCATCAAACAACAGAAAATCTAAAGAAACATAGACCAATTTGCTAGCTTTAAGATAAAATTAGACTACTTAGATCTTTGCCTCATCTTTCTTCTCTTCCTCTTCAACCTCCTCATACGCTTCTTCTTCCACTGATATTAGCACAATTTAAAAAAAAAAAAAAAACCCATATCAATATTTCAATAAAAAAACAATCAAATAGATCAAAAAGAAAATCATGGTTTGGGTTTTGACGTTTTCACCTTAGCTCTCATGGTGAAAAGGCTTCGAAATCGATCTCCTTTTGCAGTTCAAAACCACTCGTGTAGGGTTCTTCTACGGAGGCTGCGAGGAGAATGGAGAAGAGAAAGGTAAAGCTTTGAGATTTTATATATAGGCTTAAAAGCTAAAACCCTAAATCCCTAATGGCCTTTCGATAGTTGGGCTTTGTTATTATATGTTGGGTTAAACCATGAATCGGCCTATTTTAGCCCAAAATCAAGTTTAGGGTTTCTCAGGTTCCCTTCAGAAGAAAAAAAAAAACCCCTTTAAGCTGGAATCAAATCAATTTTGGACTATTTTAAAAGTCTGTTTTAGTATTAAAAAAATACTGAAATATTATAATTTTTATAATTAATATTAATATAAATATTTTTATAATTATATTTAAATAAATAAAACACTTAAAATCACCTTGTCTGTATAAACCTAACTTTGACTGTCTAGTTCAATATATCCAATATTTAACCTCTTTTTCAAATGATATTAAATAAAAATATTTTTATTTATTTTTATATTTTGATATTATAGATAGAGGTGGGATTTATAAGCTTTTATATGTTTCATTTGTTTAATTAAATTATTTTATAATTCAAATCAAAATTTACTAAATGCCGTGTGGAAAGATCTTTCAAAAATAGAATCAAGAGAATGTGGTGATTATATTAATCAACTAAAGTGAATTTTAGATAATAAAAGCTTAATCCCATACCTCTTAAATGTCACACTTTAAGAATAATGATATAAGTTAATTAAGCAGAACGTCAAAATAAAATTTGTATAATAATCTGATTGAAGGAAAAAAATTATTTAATATACCGAAAAATAATTACATAAACAAATATGATACTTTGACATACTTTTAATGTGTTTGTGAAATTTAAAAACTCAATTAACAATATATCAAATAATTATTCTAATCAGATTTAATATTATATAAAATTATAAAAATATGTAAAATGAATAATTTTATTTAAGTATATAAGTGGTAGTCATTATCACACAATAATTTAATTTATAATATTTCCAGTCTAAGGGCACACAGATTTTTCAGATGCAAATAAAGTGCCAAATTATTGAATGATTAAAAGGCAAAAAGAAATATTAATTACTTCACTGAAACAAGGGTTAAAATATAATTTTTAGAATTAAGGGACCATCAAAACAAATCTCCACCTTGCATTATCCCAATTAAAGTATTTTCTGGATTCTTCATAAAGTATAGATTATAAATTATATAAAAAAACAGTCGTGCTTTAACCTAATAATTATCCATATACTCGCTTGTACCAAAAATAAAAATAATAATAAATTATATTTGGAAATTTACGAATATGTCCCTATTGTTTTTTTATTTTTATATTGGTTCTTTTAGCATTGATTGCAATAAAGGGAATAAAAACTGGAATTTTGTTTCCCCAATCACAACAGCCCACGTTCCGAGGGCCAGAAGGCAACAATTGATGTAACTTTCTCTGTCGTTGAAAAGCAGAAAAGTTAAAATCTTCTTCAAGTCCTTCTACTCTTTGTTCAGTTTGATTTTAGTCTCTTTATTTTTCAAAATTTTAAAAAATTCAATTATTAATATTATTTTTTATATATTAAGAGAGTATTTTTTTTCAAAATATTATACTAATGAATTTAATAGAAAAATTTTATCAGTGTTAACAAATAGACCTAAAAATAGAGAAACTAACTTTCAAATATATAAAAAGTACAGGTACTTGAATTTAGTCAAAAAATTTATTCATTGAACAATTTCATCGAGCACATGGTAGCATTACATTCATGGCAACCCCACAATGTAAGACAAAATCAAAAGCAGAGAAAAACTCATAAAAGGAATCTACTCAAATCCACCATCGTTAACAAAAAAAAATCTTTTTTTTTTTTTTTTGTGTGCGTGTGTGTTTACTGAGTCACAATGACTGGAATCTGACGAAGCCGATCTGATTCAACTTGAAGAGAATTTCTACACAGTGGACAACTCGACTCAGCACTGAGCCACTTATCAACACACTCGGAATGATAAGAATGGTGACACGAAGGCAAAACCTTAACTTTCTCACCATCTTCAAACAGTCCAAGGCATATACAGCACTCGCTCCCAAGCGCCGCCCTCCCCCTCGTCACCATTGTTATCGGCAACGCATTGATGGTATTGGGGTCGAGCCCTCGAGGCTGAGGAGGAGGCTGTGGGGGTACGTGAGAGGTCGGGGATAGGTCGTGTCGATGAGAACTGCATAGCCATCGAATGTAAAAGAAGATGAGAGCGAAAATAAGGACGATGGCAAAGAGGACGACGGTGAAGAAGAGAGTTCGGCCGTGGATTTGGAAGTCGCGGTCTTCGAGATCTGCGTAGTGCCAGTGGAAAGGCTGATGAGAGTCCTGGGCAGACGCCATTTTGGAGAAAAGGAAGGTGTCGAGGCTTTTATAACAGTGGAAGTTGAGGCAGCTTTGGCAGTTAATGTGGACGGTTGGGAAGTAAAGATGAGGAGATCTTTGTCCTAAAATTCATATAATGTGACAAAATATTAAAGTTTATCTTAACTTTTTAAAGGATATATTATAATAATTAGAAATTTTATCACGAATAAAAATGTGCATCTAAAAATAATATAAAATAAATAAATAAATTCATGGTTTGAAACTATTTAATAATAATACGTAAAATATGTATGATATTAAAATGAAAAATTTAACTTAAATTGTTTATCACGATGCTGTCATCAATCTTGAGTTCATGTCGAGATAACTTGTGACACCAACTCAATCAAATAATCTTGGGGATCGACTCGTATAACAACGTATAAGAAAAGTAGAGAATAACGAACTTTTACATGGAAAAATCCTTCGAAGAGGATAAAAACCACGGGCAAAGGAAGTATCGGCTTTTCACTAAATAAGTAAATAAACGAGAATATAATATGGATAAAATAAACCTAAATGTACAACTTATATACATTATCCAAAACCTCAAATGCAAAGCTCAAAATCTCAAATAGCAAACCGATAAACAAAACCCTAAAGCCTCATGAAGTACTTGCAAAAAGGGTATAAAATACTCTCCATCATTACTATGAAACTCTTACCAAAACTCTTATATGACTACATCTTGTCACTATCAAAGAAAAGTTCTCGCTAATTAATACATCAAAACAGGGATACAATGACCCCGTAGAATAATTAAAGTCCAATTAGGAAAAGATAATAGAGTTTAACTGAGAGAAGAATACAAGACACACCCTACAAATACATTAATAATAAAATTTCATCACACGTAATTTCATCTTTTAATTTTAGATTTAGATAATTTATTAGGAAGGCCAATTTTGGTGAAAAGTGGGATTAATCTCTTCCCAAGGGACAGAAAAAAGTGAGTCATTGTTGTTTTTAAACCCTAACTGATATTAAATATTTGGTTAAGTACGTGATGTTGAAGTTGACATGGGAATGTCTTTTAGGGTTTGATTGTATTTGTTAAGTTGGAGTTTGATTAAATATTTATTTTAACTTTTGATTTCCGGTTATGCATGAAAAAGCGTAAGATATTAGGGTTTTCTTTTTCATATATGAAGTAAGAAAATTTATTTAGCAAAATAGATAGGGAGTGGATTATTACCATACATCATGAATAATCCTCATATTTTTCATAACAAATGATTTTAATTACTTTCGATTATTTCAATTGTCTTTTTTTTTTTTTAGTTTCAACACAATATAAATATGTTGAAATCAAGACTTTAGTGAGAACATTGACTCTATTTAAAATTGATTTTTAAATTTTGATAAAATTATAAGACACCATTTATGATATTATTTATTTTTAAATTTAGCATAACCTCCAAACCTGTTTCAATGTTTTGGACTTAAAATAGAATAATATCACAAATGATCCTCGTAATTTTATTAAAATTTCAAAATCAATTCTTGAAAAGGAAGAAATTAATAAAATCAATTCCAGATTGACTTGTAGTTCTCACCAAGTTCTTTGCTCGAAACTTCTTAACATTGTATTGAAACTGGAAAATAAGCAATTGAAAGTAACTAAAATTTACTGTCATATAATATGGGGCACTATTCGTGATATTTTTCCATTTTTATTTGAGCAGGAAAAAGTTATACGGAAGCCAAATCGTCCAGATTCCAGCTTCAACTGCTAAATAATTCACTCCCATTTATTTTGCTAAAATTTTTTCTTATTTCATATATATTAAAAAAATCCAGATATTAGCCACTAGATTGGGTTCAGTCTTGTGTGGGTCGTAACAAGGAATTAATTATTAATTGTTATGTGGAGGTCTCGTAAAATAATTTTTATTTATTTATTTAAGTCATTTTAAATTTTAAATTAATAAAGGTAAAATTATATTTTAGTATTCCTAAAATGATAAAATTAGATTTAATCCTTTAAAATTATAAAATATAGACTATTCAATTGATGAAATTGTATTTTTTATCGTAAAAATTACAATTTAATTTCGTCTCTCTTAAAAAATTTCTAATTTCGCCCTATAAATGTAATCTTTGTCTACATGGATATGATATTGTGTGCATAAATGGCTTCGTTGATTCCACTGGGAAGTGAATGGATTTTAGTTAGTGATTTCAACAATACTGATATTTTAGGGATTACTGCCTTTTGTCAATGCTTGAATAATTGCAAGCTAGTCGAAATACATAACAAAACTAGATTAAGGCCTTTGGGAAATTTTGGTTTTTTGCTTAAAATTTTTAAAATGTTTTAATTAGGCCCCCTAAGGCGGCTTACTTTAATAAGTTCTACCCTAGTAGTCATTGCTTGTATATACCTTCTCTCATGTGTCAAGGCACCCCAGCAATTATAGACATGATCGAAGCTGAGGGGAGATTGGATCATCTTTTCCACTTGTGTTCACTCGTCAAGGCTTAAATTAAATAGTTAAAGTTTAAAATGGATTAAAAGTGAAATTCAACCATTTAATAAGGGGTCCAAAGCTCCTTTGTCCCAATCTAAAACAGATTCAAATAACGATATATTAGTTATGAATCGAATGTTAATAATTATACAATATACGATTGAATATCATATGTATATATTCGAGTTCACAAAAAAAAAATATGGAATATTCATTATCCATTATCCAAGCTTGACTTGCAAGACTATTTCATTACCTAAAAATATTAAAATACTTTTATTGTATGCATCCTTTATAATATATTAATTTTTTTATAAATTTAATTTTATGATTAATATTATAAATATTTCTATTTCTTTTATAATTATTTAAATGATATATATTACATTTACACTTTATTGAAGAGACTAATTTAATTATGATTAATAATAAATATAAACGGGTTTAGGAGTCGGTTACGCTTAAAAATTGAAAAAATTAAATTGGATGCTAAGACCCGCTTATTCCAAAGAAGTAAAATGTCATGCCCAATGAGTTAGGATACAACATTCCGAAGATGGCGAATGTTATCTTCCCGACGTAGCAGGGGAGTAGATTTTAGCCACCAGCCTTATCTCCCTAAGGTAGCAAGGGAGCAGGCTGAGGATTGTAGTCTTATCTCCCTGAAGTAGCAGCGGAGAAGACTGAAGTTTGTAGATCTTATCTCCCTAAGCAGTAGTGGAGCAGATCGAATTTGGCGAATCTTATCTGCATGTATCGGCAATGGAGCAGATTCAAGCCACCAACCTTATCTCCCTAAGATAGCAGTGGAACAAATCGAAGATCGCGAATATTGTCCTCTCAACATAGTAGGGGAGTAGGTTTTAGCCACCAGCCTTATCTCCTTGAGGTAGCAAGGGAGCAGGCTGAGGATTGTAGTCTTATCTCCCTGAAGTAGCAGCGGAGCAGACTGAAGTTTGTAGATCTTATCTCCCTAAGAAGTAGTGGAGCAGATCGAATTTGGCGAATCTTATCTCCATGTATCGGTAATGGAGCAGATTCAAGCCACCAACCTTATCTCCGTGAAGTTGCAGTGGAGCAGGTCGAAGATACAAGTCTTATCTCCTTGAAGTAGCAGTGGAGCAGACTCAAGATTATAGATCTTGTCTCCCTGATATAGAAGTGAAGTAGATCGAAGACGACAAATCTTATATTTTCGATGTAGCAGGGGAGCAAATTTTAGCCACCAGCCTTATCTTCTTGAGGTAGGAAGGAAGCAGACTGAAGTTTTCAGATCTTATCTCCCTGAGATAGCAGTGGAGCAGATCAAAGGCGGAAAATCTTATATTTCCACGGTAGCAGGGGAGTAAATTTTAGCCACCAGCCCTATTTCCCTGAAATTGCAGTGGAGAGGATTAAAATGACAATTCCTACGTCTCTAAAGAGACAGTAGACTGGAATGAAGCTACTTGAAAAAAGTGCCAAGAAGTCAGGATTCGGCAAGACCAGGCAAAATTGGCCCTTCTAAAGTCTTTCCTCTATTCCCGTTACACGATAATGAGCAAAGATGGGCAGTTGTAATAGGCCCATTTCGCCTGGGCCCATACCAAAAACAAAAAACCAAAAATAAACAATCCAATATCTAATAAATCAAATGTCCATTTACACAAACCCAAACCCAAATACAAAATTGTAGCCTAATACATAACCCAAAACCCAAACCTTAAAACCCAAACACATGGCCCAACAATCACAACCCAATTACAAGCCCGATAGGCCCATTTCTTTTAACATTTTCAGCAACCCTAAACACAAGAAGCTCCCACCGTCGTTGCTCCTCCTCCGTACATCCACGTGGCCTTGTACCTGCAAAAACAAACAACAAACAATAGCAACAATATGACAGCAAATAAGAAAAATGGATTTTGTATTTTCTTTTATTCGGCTATAAAAAGCCATTCAATATTTGTATTTGCTTCTTCTACACACTAATACAATACTAACACACAATAGAAAAATTGAAAAGAAACAGAAATAAAAGTTCAAAAAGGTTTCAATTCTTTGGCTTCTTTGATTTTTTTTCATTTTTTGGTTTTCTGTTCATCTTATTTTTAGACAAAAAAAAATTTAGATAAAACAAAGGCATAAGGTATAAAATAAAAGAGGGAGGAGATTACCTTTGATTTGCCTGAAAAATAGAGGCTTTCAACCTTTTGACATCAGATACAAAGATGGCCGTGTTGAAAGCGTGGTGGCGGACTATACTGGAGCTAGGCCGGAAATAGCCTAGGTTGAGAGAAGGGGGAAGAGTTTTTGGATTTTTTTTTATTTTAAAGGATGGAATGATTTTTTTGTAAAAAAATTGACTTATATAAGAGCATAAAACGACGCCGTTTTGGGTCAGTGTGCAAAGACACCAAAACAAAGTCGTATTGGTATGAAACGAACGATCCGACCGGCTCCAATCGGGATCCGCGTATTTCCATTAAATAGGATATTTGTGCCCCAAGTCCCTCTATTTTTTGGGCACTTCTGATTTGGTTTTTCTCCTTTTTTATTTTATAAATTTGACCCCGTAGTTTTGCTACGTGTTTCAATCGAGTCCTTGATTCCCTGACAGTTGGAAAAGCGGACACGTTTCGGATATTGGGCTTTTTGCCCATTTGATCCTCGCTCTTTTCGTCCCTTTTATTTTTGGTCCCAATTTGTCTGTTTAGTTACAATTTTTACTTTTAATTCTACTCCTATTTTGTTTTAGTCCTTTTAGTTCATTATTAATTCATTCATGTTAATATTTTATGTATTATTTATATTAAACGGCTTTATTTTATTTGTTGTTCTAAGTATTATTTTAAATTATTTGTTCTACATTGCTTTATTTCACTACACCAAAACAGACTTGTAGCGGCGTTTTTAGTGGCGTTTTAATGAAAAATGCCGCAAATATCATCCAATAGCGGTGTTTAAGAGAAAACACCGCAAAAAGTTGAGCAATAGCGGCGTTTATTTTCAAAATGCCGCTAAAAAGGAGAAATAGCGGCGTTTTTTTTCCAAACGCTGCTAAAGACATGAGAATTAGCGGCGCTTGTTTACAAACGCCGCTAAAGACCTGAGAATTAGTGGCGCTTTTATAAAAACGCCTCTAAAGACATGAGAATTAGCGACACTTTTTAAAGACTGAGAAAAGCGGCGCTTTTATAAAACGCCGCTAAATACTGAGAATTAGCGGCACTTTTGACAATCGCCGCTAAATACTGAGAATTAGCGGTGCTTTTACAAACGCCGCTAAATACTGAGCATTTGCGCGCTCAAAAAAACGCCGCTAAATACCTAAGAATTTGTGGCGCTTCTATAAAAACGTCGCTAAAGACCTTGAATTAGCAGCGCTTTTTTAGAAACGCCGCTAAAAGTTTTTCATAATTTTTCCTCATCCTTGCTTTGAATTATATTTTATTTTGATACATTCACTTATAAGCAATGAGAAAGTTTCATTTTAGTTACTTAATTATGAAAAGTTACAAATTGCTAACTAAACAATTTAGAAGTTTTCATTTAAGTTACAAATTAAGCTATTACAATTGATTAAGGGTTTAATGTTTAGTATGTTAATTTCATGGTTTAGGGTTTGTTATTTTGGTGTATGGGTTTAGTGTTTTAAAGTTTGTTGTTTGGGTTTATTGTATAGTGTTTAATATGTTAGTGTTTACCGGTATTAAGGTTTAAGTGTTAGTGATTAGGGGTTTTGGGGGAATGGTTAATGGGTTGGGGTTTTAGGTTTAAGGTTTATAGATTATAGTTTATGGGTTTAGGGGAAATGGTTGATGTGTTAGGTTTTTGATTTTAGGGTTTATGGTTCAAGTTTAGGATTTTAAGGTTTAGGGTTTAGGGCCCAAAATTCCGAAACCAAAATCCCTCATGAGCTATTTATGGTTAATGTGTTAGCTATTAAAATATATGTTTTGTACTACACTAACATTGGCCACATGAATTCCCAATTTAGTCTTAGATTATGGTTTAATGTTTGCAGTTTAGAGTTTAGGGTTTGAGTTTTATGGTTTAAGATTTATGTTTTGGGGTTTTGAGTTTGCTATTTAGGTTTTAGTGTTTGTGGTTTATGATATAATATTTAAGGTCTAGGGTTTAGGGTTTAGGATTTAGGGTTTAGGGTTTAGGGTTTTAGGGTTTAGGGTATTGTTGTTTGTGGTTTATGATATAATTGTAACATCCTAAATTTATGGGCCTATGCATTTAGTGTGGGGATATGTTTAATTTGTTAATTCAAGTAAAAGGGGTCTAAATTTGGTTTTAGAATTAGGCAAAGGCCCAGATTAAATTATTTTAAGATGGCATCATTAATAATTAAAAAGGAACAAGTTTGGGTCGTAAGGAGCCCATGTTTTTAGGCCAATTTTCGGCACTTAAAATGGAGCAAGGGGTGACGCCACACACAAGGAGTAAGGGGCCCAAATTTAAGTTTCATGGAGCCCAATTCTTTTAATTTAAGTTAGCTAAATTTTGGGCATTAGGATTAGGTGGAGTGGATGGCAACAAGGCTAAAATTTAGAGGTTTTAATGTTTAAAATATGTGGATAATAAGCAGATAAAGGCTATTATTTAGGAATTTATTTTATGTGGATAATAAGCAGATAAAGGCTAAGATTTAGGGATTTTAATGATTAAAATATGTGGATAATATGCTGATAAAGGAGGGAGGAGTTAGAGATAATTAAGTCTCTTTTAGATGAGCTAGTAGATTAAGATAAAGGAGAAAAGTTAGGAATTTATCTACAAAGCAGTGATGGCCAAGAATCCATCAACGAGAGAGTAAAGAAACTAGCTACTACATGGCAAAGGGTTGCCGAATTTCCTATAAATAGAGGGGGCTAGCTCCTTGTTTCTGACATTAAATCCTCTCCCTTTTGTGCCGAAATTCCCTAGCTTCTTTTCTCCAAATTTCTTTCTCTAATTTCTTTAAAAGCCGAAAATCTTCCCCACTTTCTTTTCCCTTGTGCCGATTTCTCTAAAAAGCTGAAGCATCCATCGCTTTTTCTTTTATTCATCCTATTTGAGAAATTGCTCTACACTTTCGGCATTTAAATCTTTCATCGGCATTGCCGAATCCTCTCCCTAGTGCTAGCCGAATCTCCTAAGCTAAGGTAAGAGTCGAATTTTGATTAGTTCTCATAATCTATTTTAGAAAGGCAAAAGTCGAAAGCTAATAGTTAATGGTTTTATGATGGGCGGCAATTCGGGATTTGAAGGAGGCTTAGTCGACTAGATCTAAAAGTCAAAAATCATAAGTCTCCAATTTCGAGATTTTAAGGTAAGAAGATTATCCCTAGATTTTTATTAGATTCGTTTTATATATATATGATCTTAACTCTAAAAGGAGGATTAACGATTAAATATTGTTATAGTAGCTCTGATAAGGATTTGATGGAATTAAATATGGATCAGGCAAAAGAAAGAATCCTAAGTTTAAGAAACGAAGCGAGATCTCGCTGTTCGAGATTGGCCAATTGGTTGTGGACTGCTTCGAACAACACCTTAGCAGATAGCGAGAGTGTCGACTAAGGATAGCGTCGATATAGAAAGCCTCGTTTTATCGGTAATCAGGTGTGTAGATCTCTAACACACTACCAATTAACCTGTATGTAAATCTATTTATGTATGTCATGGGCTAAAAGTCGGAATAAGGCTGTATAAACAGTCGAATGGAACCCTAAAAGGGCTAGGCAAGGATGCCAGGTACGTAAACATAGAACTCCCTATGTGTATCGAAAAATATATATAACTACATGATATTTTCTTTATGTGTGTATGCATGGGATGGGATATTGATATGATGAAGGGGAAGTGCATGATAGGTCACGCAGTGATCGGTGGTAGAAAACCCACAAATATAAATGCTAGGTCACATTGTGATCGGTGGCTATGCCACGTTTAATGATTCCTACTTAATAGGAATAGGCAGTACGGCTGTCGTTTTGGTGTGTAGCATATGGAGGGTTGATTGTAGAAATCCCCAAGGTGTGACGGTTGGTACGGGTTGGTGTGTAGAGGATGGAAACCTAGGATGTGTTGGGTTATTCATTCTTTATTGTTTATTATGTGATTATGATTGATGCCTTCTCAGATGGGCGGGGCCCATAATGTGTTTGTGGGCTCAGGTCGATGTGTGTTTTGAAATTTATACACTGAGTCTTTGTGACTCACGCTTTCCTTTTCTCTACTCTTCTAGATGAACAGTAGATCGTGGACATGGGAGCAGAGACGGACTCGAGGGGCCATCAAGTTCTATTTCTACAAGTTAATTTCTTTTGGGATTTCTTAAAGTTTATTTTATTTCATTGTTTTTTTCGAGATTATTTATGTAATAAGGCCCCTAGCTTTCATTCAACTCAGCAGTTATCAATGTTAAGCAACTTATGAATTTTGTGATAAGGTTTATTTATACTTAATAATAAAAATACAAAGAGGTTTATTTTCAAAAAGTCTCTCCTTTATTCAAAATTTAATTAATTTAACTTGTGTTTTCAAAATGCGATAAAATGTTATGTGTTCGATAACATGCCAGATCCGGTCAGAACGCATGGGCCGAGTTTGGGGTATTACATTTTGGTATCAGAGCCCGGTTCAAAACTCGACCTTGAGGGCTTTTAGGGCCCAAAATATTTTCTGTCTTTTGAAAATAGACTTTTCTAAGAAATAAACCGACTTTCTGGCATGGCACCTGAGACTCCGACCTGAAGTCCACCAGGTAAGTACTCCTAACCTCTTTGTGATTTGTATGTAGGGATATATAGGGACGAGACTAGTGGATTAGGAATTAAATCCTAGGACTAGTTTACCCCAACAATTACATAAACTCTAAGGCACAATTAAACAAACCTGTGTCTAAGTCGCCGAGCTAGGGTGTGGCAACAGTTGTGTGCATGTCTAGGATTGGTTTCGGTGGAAGCTTGGTATTTAAGTAGTCCGCGTGACTCACCTCCTCTCCACTCGAATCCTACCTGGTGCGTAGCTTTGGTTCACCCTAACCAAGAGGACTTAGTCACGGGCTAAACCCAATAAATAAAACCCGAAAGGGACTAGCCACATTTTTATGGAAACCCTAGTTTTAAAAAGTCAACAAACTACCCTTTTGAAATTATGAAAATTATTATTTTGGAAAAACTTTCTAAGAATTTTTAATTTACAAATTACCTAAATACCCTTAGTGGTAAAAATTACTAAAATGCCCTTGATTTTCCAAAATTACCATACTACCCCCGATTTCAATAAAAATTTTTGGTTTTGCAAAAATATCCAAAAACTTCACAAAATATTAAAGACACCCTGATTTGAAAAATTTTTTTACGAAATTACCCCTGACTTACAAAATGACCAAAATACCCTCAGTAAGGAAAAATCAACGAAGTGCCCTCAAATTAGAAATCTTCAAAAATGCCTTTGTTTTGAAGGTCACCAGAACCATATCTTTATGAAAAATTACCGAAATGACCTCGACTTGTAAAATTACAAAATATCCCTAGTGTATAAATTACCATTTTACCTTGAAATTTTTCCAACAAGTATTTTAATTTTGTAAAATATCAACAACCTCTATTTTTGCAACATTTTCAAATACTCTAATTTGAAAATTACCAAATACCTCGTAATTTCAAAATTATGAAATACCCAATTTCAAAATTACCAAATGCCCCTAAATTTCAAAATTATCGAAATACCCTCAGATTTCAAAATTTCTGAAATGTCCAGGATTTTAAAATTACCAAAATACCCTCGGTTTCCAAAATTACGAAAATACCCCCGGGAATGCAAAATTACCAAAATACCCTTATTTTATAAAATCATCAAGGAACCTCATTTCAAAAAAAATTTTACGAAAATGCCACTGTAGGATAAAATTACGAAAATACCCTTGGGTAGTGAAAACAACAACCACAACAACAGCAACACTTTTCTGTAATGAACATGAGTTCATGATTAAATGTATGTGTTTCTTAGAGGATATGAACTTGAGACTGTATGGTGAATATGAATTCAAAATAATTACTCTTAAAGCTATTATTCATAAGACTGTCCGTGGTTAAAAAAAAGTGGAAGAAAACTAATAGTTCATAAAATTTCTAATCAGATAAACACGAATCGGTAAAATGAGTACAAGGGTCATGGACGTCCCGCCACGTGGTCGTGGTAGGGTAGAATGATCAGATCGTAACCAGAGGATCTTGCCATGGATCCGGAATGAGATGCCGCCCACCACCGCAGAGGAGGAATTTCAAGATCAAATCACGGAGATGGCACGGTATCTCAAAGCGATGTTAAGGGTTTTAGAGAGGATTCTTTGGGCATTATGGGCACAGAGCCGAAAATCATCTTCTGGAGCGGCTTAGGGCCAATGGGGCGTAAGTGTTTAGAGGAATTTCTGGTGTAGCCCCAAGTTCAGCTGAGTATTGGTTGGAGGCGATAGAACGCATAATGGATGATTTAGACTTTACGGAGGAGAAAAAGTTGAAAGGGATTGTATCTCTCCTGCGGGATGAAGCCTACCAATGGTGGCTTACGGTTAAGGATGGTACGATACGATCGATCACCGAGATTACTTTAAACGGCATTTCGAATAAATATATTGGATCGAGTTATGTGGATGCGCAGCACAGGGCGTTCCTAAATCTAGTGCAAGAGAGTAGGTCAGTGGCTGCGTATGAAGCTGAATTCTTACGTCTTAGCCATTATGCTCGTGGGATGGTAGCCACGGAGCATGGTTGTGTTAGGTTCGAAGATGGTCTGAGGGATGATTTGCGTATTTTGATAGCCCCACAGCGAGAGAGGGAATTGCTGTCCTAGTGGAAAAGGCTAAGATAGCCGAGGAGGTAAAGCGGACCGAGAAGTTAAATCGGGATGAGAAACCTGCTGCTGTTAACCATACATCAAAGTGTGCTCGATGTAGAAAATTTCATGCCGGTGAATGTTGGGCGGCGGTGGGAAGTGTTATAGGTGTGGATCTCTGCACCACCAAGTTAGAAAGCTGCTCGAGCAACGGATTCAGTAAAGGGACCATGGGTCGAGGAATGCTCACCGGAAGAGGAGGTCAACAACCACCAAGGGCCATGGTCAAGTCAATAGTGGCAATGGCACAGACATGGTTGTGGAGGGCGAGGTTATCTTTGGCGAGGCGACCACCTTGGTCTATGCAAAGACGTCGCCAAGGGGACGAGGACGCCTAGATGTGAATCTGGTGCATGCTTCTACCATAGTATACTAAGTGTTTCTTTTGATTAGAGTGCGCAGTGAAAGCATAGTGTGAGACTTGGGTAGTACGATTAATAGTTAGTTAGAAATTTCGAGGACGAAATTTCTTTAAGGGGTAGAATCAGTAACATCCTAAATTTATGGGCCTATGCATTTAGTGTGGGATATGTTTAATTTGTTAATTCAAGTAAAAGGGTCTAAATTTGGGCTTAGAATTAGGCAAAGGCCAGATTAAATTATTTTAAGATGGCATCATTAATAATTAAAAGAAACAAGTTTTGGGTCGTAAGGAGCCCATGTTTTAGGCCAATTTTCAAGACTTAAAATGGAGCAAGGTGACGCCACACACAAGGAGTAAGGGCCCAAATTTAAGTTTCATGGAGCCCAATTCTTTTAATTTAAGTTAGCTAAATTTTGGGCATTAGGATTAGGTGGAGTGGATGGCAACAAGGCTAAAATTTAGAGGTTTTAATGTTTAAAATATGTGGATAATAAGCAGATAAAGGCTATTATTTAGGAATTTATTTTATGTGGATAATAAGCAGATAAAGGCTAAGATTTAGGGATTTTAATGATTAAAATATGTGGATAATATGCTGATAAAGGAGGGAGGAGTTAGAGATAATTAAGTCTCTTTTGGATGAGCTAGTAGATTAAGATAAAGGAGAAAAGTTAGGAATTTATCTATAAAGAGAGTGATGGCCAAGAATCCATCACTGAGAGGAGTAAAGAAACTAGCTACTACATGGCAAAGGGTTGCCGAATTTCCTATAAATAGAGGGGGCTAGCTCCTTGTTTCTGACATTAAATCCTCTCCTTTTTGTGCCGAAATTTTCTAGCTTCTTTTCTCCAAATTTCTTTCTCTAATTTCTTTAAAAGCCGAAAATCTTCCCCACTTTCTTTTCCCTTGTGCCGATTTCTCTAAAAAGCTAAAGCATCCATCGCTTTTTCTTTTATTCATCCTATTTGAGAAATTGCTCTACACTTCCAAGATTTAAATCTTTCATCGGCATTGCGAATCCTCTCCCTAGTGCTAATAGAATCTCCTAAGCTAAGGTAAGAGTTGAATTTTGATTAGTTCTCATAATCTATTTTAGAAAGGCAAAAGCCGAAAGCTAATAGTTAATGGTTTTATGATGGGCGGCAATTCGGGATTTGAAGGAGGCTTAGTCGACTAGATCTAAAAGTCAAAAATCATAAGTCTCCAATTTCGAGATTTTAAGGTAAGAAGATTATCCCTAGATTTTTATTAGATTCGTTATATATATATGATCTTAAATCTAAAAGGAGGA
Organism: Gossypium rotundifolium; assembly: GCA_025506655.1. NCBI lineage: Eukaryota > Viridiplantae > Streptophyta > Magnoliopsida > Malvales > Malvaceae > Gossypium > Gossypium rotundifolium. The sequence continues at coordinate 13,024,971 of CP106727.1, forward strand.
TTAACGATTAAATATTGTTATAGTAGCTCTGATAAAGATTTGATGGAATTAAATATGGATCAGGCAAAAGAAAGAATCCCTAAGTTTAAGAAACGAGCAGTATCTACTATTCGAGATTGGCCAATTGGTTGTGGACCGGCTTCTGAACAACACCTTAGGCCGATAGCAGTAGTGTCGACTAAGGATAGCGTCGATATAGAAAGCCTCATTTTATTGGTAATCAGGTGTGTAGATCTCTAATACACTACCAATTAACCTGTATGTAAATCTATTTATGTATGTCATGGGCTAAAAGTCGGAATAAGGTTGTATAAACAGTCAAATGGAACCCTAAAAGGGCTAGGCAAGGATGCCAGGTACGTAAACATAGAACTCCCTATGTGTATCAAAAAATATATATGACTGCATGATATTTTCTTTATGTGTATGCATGGGATGGGATATTGATATGATGAAGGGGAAGTGCATGATAGGTCACGTAGTGATTGGTGGTAGAAAACCCACAAATATAAATGCTAGGTCACATTGTGATCGGTGGCTATGCCACGCTTAATGATTCCTACTTAATAGGAATAGGCGATCTGCTGTCGTTTTGGTGTGTAGAGATGGAGGTTGATTGTAGAAATCCCCAAGGTGTGACTTGTTAGTACGGGTTGGTGTGTAGAGGATGGAAACCTAGGATGGGTTGGGTTATTCATTCTTTATTGTTTATTATGTGATTATGATTGATGCCTTCCTATATGGGCCAGGGCCCATAATGTATTTGTGGGCTCAGGTCGATGTGTGTTTTGAAATTTATACACTGAGTCTTTGTGACTCACGCTTTCCTTTTCTCTACTCCTCCAGATGAACAGTAGATCGTGGACATGGGAGCCGAGACGGACTCGAGGGGCCATCAAGTTCTATTTCTACAAGTTAATTTCTTTTGGGATTTCTTAAAGTTTATTTTATTTCATTGTTTTTTTCGAGAATATTTATGTAATAAGGCCCTAGCTTTCATTCAACTCAAAGTAGTTATCAATGTTAAGCAACTTATGAATTTTGTGATAAGGTTTATTTATACTTAATAATAAAAATACAAAGAGGTTTATTTTCAAAAGTCTCTCCTTTATTCAAAATTTAATTAATTTAACTTGTGTTTTCAAAATGCGATAAAATGTTATGTGTTCGATAACATGCCAGATCCAGTCGGAGCGCATGGGCCGGGTTTGGGGTGTTACAATAATATTTCACTACACCACGAGTCAGTGTCACAACATTGGAATATTCTGCCCTGTCAGGGCACTCATTTTTCAATATTACGGCATTGACTCTATTTTGATCCAAATTAAAAGACCTAAATAGTTCCCATTTGTAATCAAACTCTAAAAGAAAGTATAGAAATGATTTGAAAACTTCAAATAAGCTTAAATATGTTAAAATGAAGTGTTTAGATAAATATTTAAATTAAACGATGGTTGTATTTAAATGTAATATTTCTTACTCAAAATATAAACTTAAATCGATAGAGGATATTACATGTATATATAGTAAGATAAATATAGTTTTCTTAAAAAGTTTAAAATTATAAAATCTTCAAAAATTTTGAAATTTTATTTAAAAGTTTAATATTCAAAATTTTTAAAAATAAAAATTCAAAAAAATGATAATATCAGCAAAAAATTTGTGAAAGAAAAAAATAAGTAAAAATAAAAAAATTAAAATTGAGAATAGTGGCATTTTCGTAAAAAAACGCCGCAAATATGTTTGACTATTTAATTAAAACGACGTAGTTTTGTATATTTTAGTGGCTTTTTTGTTAAACGCCGCAAAAAAGTTGGGATATAGCGGCGCTTATAAAAAACGTCGCAAATATGTTTGTGTATTTTAATTAAAACGACGTGGTTTTGTATATGCTAGTGGCGTTTTTTATGTAAACGCCGCAAAAAGTTGGGATATAGCGGCGCTTATAAAAAACGCCGCAAATATGTTTGTGTATTTTAATTAAAACGACGTAGTTTTGTATATGTTAGTGGCGTGTTTTATGTAAACGCCACAAAAAGTTGGGATATAGCGGCGCGCATAAAAAACGCCACAAATATGTTTATGTATTTTAATTAAAACAACGTAGTTTTATTTATTTTAGTGGCTTTTTTTGGTAAACGCCGCAAAAAGTTGGGATATAGCGGCGCTTATAAAAAACGCCGCAAATATGTTTTTGTATGTTAATTAAAACGACGTAGTTTTGTATATTTTAATGGTGTTTTTTTGGTAAACGCCACAATAGGTATGTCTGTAGCTGCGCTATTTTATAAACGCCGTAATGCTTGAATTGTTTTAGTGAAAACGTTGCCGTTTTACTCTCCTCCATTTCCCCCAACCCTTAAACCCGATTACCTCAATTTCCCCCTAGGCCTCTTGTAAAATTCATTTCCCCTTTCTTCTGAAATCCCTAAATTTCTAAAGGTTTAGTTTTTTTCATTTCTCTCTTCGTTTCATACCTCTCTTCAGTCCGCCACCATCGTTCATCAGATCAATAATCTCTTCGTCCTCCACGGCTCCACTATTATCGTCTAAACCAACGCTCCTTCGACTTCAAGCTTTAGCTCTCTTTCTCCGATTGTTGACACATGCACATCTCGATTCTCAAAAGGTAACATGCAAGTGAACAAGATACGGTGAATTTGCATTCGATTAATTTTTAATGGTTGAAAATTGAGGCTTCGTTGTAATGGGTTTTCTGCTTATAACTCGTTTTTCTATTTTGGATTGTTGTCACCCTTTTATGGCATTACTGGTTTTTACTCTTGTATTACCTATGCTATGGGTAGCCATCTAAAGCGATTTATTGTAACCTCGTTGATGTTTCATTAATTATAGATCCTTTTCCAAGCTTAGTGCAATTGCAATGTGCCGAATTAATGGTTTCGCAAACGACGTTAAGAAATTTTCTTCTATAAATTGCTTAAATATGAACTTTTAGTAAGATTTCCAAAACAAGAGCTGACACTTGCCTTTTGGTTTCTACAGTGTGCTTCCACCAGGATTTGTTCCTTACCTTAATTTGATAAAGGAAGCAGAAAGTTGAACATATCTTGTGGTGGGTGATTTTTTGCAAACATTGAGCACCACATGATTCTGTATCGTTGATACTTGAACCTGACATATGAAAAAGGAGAGTTATGAATCTTTGGTTGCAGCAGAAATGGCTTCTATAATCTAGGGTGTTAGGGTCACCTTTTCAGGTTCTCTCTCTCTCTCCTCATTCATAAAGTTTGTTTTACATTTTGGTATTAATCCTGGTGTCATTTTTCCTTATTAGGGAGCTTCTGAACAGAATAGGTGATATAAATTTAATGTTATTACTTTTGTCAATATAAGTAAAGGATATATAACCTAAAAACACCTAGTTTTTGAACATGTCAATTATGTCATATACTGATACTGGCAACTAGAGTGAGCATTCTTATAATCCTATTTACGATCTCTTGACTAGAGGGGGACTCACTTTTATAATTTTCTCCTCTTACAATTCAGCAGTAAGACTGAGCTTGGTACAATTCTACTGAATTGTAATTTTCTCCTCTTATAATTTTGTCTAGTTAGGTCAATATAAAATAAGAATACTAATTTGTTCAATATATTTCTGTTTCTGTTGATGTTTTTTATCTGATTTGCCATATCTTATTGAGGTAAATGAAAAATTAACTTCTGTATTGGGACTGATTAGGAGCGGACCCAATCAGATTATGATAACAATTGTTGAGGGAAACGAAACTGCACGGAATCTTCTTCTCCTGTGGATTTATACGGCTGGGTAGCGGCTTTATCTTTTCATCTGAGGTGAGTTGATTGAGTTGAAATTTTTAAATGTTTTACATCCTTTAGTAATAATTTGATTTGATTTGATTTATTATATTTCTGAAAAAAGATAGTTACCAAAATTGATTTTAAAACCGTAAAATTGACATGTTATTGGAGCTAAGGTCATTAAAACTATTTGTTCAGTTACTTAAGTTTAACTAAAAAACTTAATTTTAGTTCAATAATTATTAATTTTAGCTTAATCAATTTATACTATTGAGAGAGTCGAAATTGATTATTTTGATTCTTGAGTTGAAAAAATCATATAAGCGGTTTAATATATTATTTAGTGTGATATTTGTATTATTTTAGTCCAATATGGTAGTAAAATTTATATATTTTGGTACTCAAACCAACTCTAAAAATTGAATTGAATACTAAAAAGTTAATTAATATTGTTATCTATGCATACTAAAATATATAACATTTCGTGTTGTGCTAAATTTTTTTAAAAAAGATTATAATTGTTTAATAATTCATTGTTATTTTTCTATAATTGTTTTATATTATTAATATTTTTAAAAATTAAGTACTTTTAATTTTAAAATTTATTGTAATTTTAAATTTTTAATAAGTTATATATATTTTGTATTTTTATATTTTCATTTCAAAAGAGTAAAAAACATCATAGTAGAAAATCAAAAACCAACTAAGCCACATTAGCATCAAATGGGTTAACAAATATATTCAATTAATCATTCAATGATTACAAATTAAAACAAATTTTTAAAACATATAATACAAATAATAAAACATTTAACAAAAGTTTCATTTATAATCAATAATTCCAAAGATGATGTTGTTTGGTATAGCATATGCCTTAAGAATCTCACCCTTACTAAGTTTCATAAGTGCTAAATAAAAGTGTAAATGCACCTTCAACTAGGAAAGATAGTAATAACTTTTTCATGCATTTGAATTCTATTATTTTATATTTAAATTGTAATAATTGAAACTTATTTGCTAAGTTGTATTTGTGGTTTATGCTAAACCCTAAATCCTAAACCCTAAACCTTAAAATTCTAAAACCCTAAACCCTAAATCCTAAAACTTTAAACCCTAAACCCTAAACCTTAAACCTTATAATCCTAAACCCTAAATCCTAAACCCTAGGTGTAATAATGCCACGTATGATGAATCTAAAAGAATACAAAACTTACCTAATTTTAAGATCAAATTTCATAACTTACATAAGTTTACGATCAAATTTCATAACTTACATAATTTTAAGTTAATATCAAACTTCATAACTTACATAATACTTGTACAGAAAAAAAATGATTCAAAGTATATAGGCTGGAAACCTGACGGGTTGCCTTATATCTCACAGTGAGATATAATGGATCCTCCGTAGGTGTAACAATGCCACGTATGATGAATCTAAAAGAATACAAAACTTACCTAATTTTAAGATCAAATTTCATAACTTACATAAGTTTACGATCAAATTTCATAACTTACATAATTTTAAGTTAAGATCAAACTTCATAACTTACATAATACTTGTATAGAAAAAAAATGATTCAAAGTATATAGGTTGAAACTGACGGGTTGCCTTATATCTCACAAATGAGATATAATGGATCCTCCCTACGTGTAACAATGCCACGATGATGAATCTAAAAGAATACAAAACTTACCTAATTTTAAGATCAAAATTCATAACTTACATAAGTTTACGATCAAATTTCATAACTTACATAATTTTAAGTTAAGATCAAACTTCATAACTTACATAAGACTTGTATAGAAAAAAAATGATTCAAAGTATATAGGCTGAAACTGACGGGTTGCCTTATATCTCACAGTGAGATATAATGGATCCTCCCTAGGTGTAACAATGCCACGTATGATGAATCTAAAAGAATACAAAACTTACCTAATTTTAAGATCAAATTTCATAACTTATATAAGTTTATGATCAAATTTCATAACTTACGTAATTTTAAGTTAAGATCAAACTTCATAACTTACATAATACTTGTATAGAAAAAAAAATGATTCAAAGTATATAGGCTGGAAACCTGACGGATTGCCTTATATCTCACAGTGAGATATAATGGATTCTCCCTAGGTGTAACAATGCCACGTATGATGAATCTAAAAGAATACAAAACTTACCTAATTTTAAGATCAAATTTCATAACTTACATAAGTTTACGATCAAATTTCATAACTTACATAATTTTAAGTTAAGATCAAACTTCATAACTTATATAATACTTGTATAGAAAAAAAATGATTCAAAGTATATAGGCTGGAAACCTGACGGGTTGCCTTATATCTCACGGTGAGATATAATGGATCCTCCCTAGGTGTAACAATGCCACGTATGATGAATCTAAAAGAATACAAAACTTACCTAATTTTAAGATCAAATTTCATAACTTACATAAGTTTACGATCAAATTTCATAACTTACATAATTTTAAGTTAAGATAAAACTTTATAACTTACATAATACTTGTATAGAAAAAATGATTTAAAGTATATAGGTTGAAACTGACGGGTTGCCTTATATCTCACAATGATATAATAGATCCTCCCTAGGTGTAACAATGCCACGTATGATGAATTTAAAAGAATACAAAACTTACCTAATTTTAAGATCAAATTTCATAACTTACATAAGTTTACGATCAAATTTCATAACTTACATAATTTTAAGTTAAGATCAAACTTCATAACTTACATAATACTTGTATAGAAAAAAATGATTCAAAGTATATAGGTTGAAACTGACGGGTTGCCTTATATCTCACAAATGATATAATGGATCCTCCTAGGTGTAACAATGCCACGATGATGAATCTAAAAGAATACAAAACTTACCTAATTTTAAGATCAAATTTCATAACTTACATTATTTACATAACTTACATAGTACTCGATTATATATATGATCATATCATTACTTACATAAATTATTAATTAACAATTTAGCCGTGTAATTTATTGTCAACTTTAGACTTCAACAACTACGAAATGGATAGGAGTTGGATGAAATTGTCAAGGGTAAGCAACGGCTATCGAAATGGAGTAGAAACTTTTCTGAATTTTGCATTTCAAAATGCAAGCCAAGAGAATATGATTCTTTTCCCGTGTAAGACGTGTTGCAATATTAACTGGCATTATCGTGAAGTGGTCTCGAACATCTAGTTGTTAATGGCTTTGTTCGGGGGTACAAAAAATGGTTTTTTCATGGAGAGTGTACATCTAGTGGAGCATCTTCATCGATGAATTTGAGGTATCCTAATAGTGCTTTCAATCAGAATGTTAGAGACGATAACATAAAAGGCATGTTACGGGATGCTTTTAATATGCGCAGTGATGGTTTCGAGACATTTCCACCTCACTTGGGTGCAACCGATGATCATAATTTTGGTAGAAATACTTTCACCGAAACAAGAAGAAGTGTACCGGATGAATATTCAAATGAAGAAGCGACGAGGTTCTACACGTTACTTGGTGAAATGAATGAAGAACTGTATGAGGGATCAAAATTTTCCAAACTGTCATTCTGTATTCGTCTTTTTCACTTGAAATGTTTTGGGGGGTGGACCGAAAAATCGTTGACAATGCTGTTAGAGTTTCTGCAAGAAATGTTCCTATTTGCAAAAATCCCTCAATCTTCCAAAGACATGAAGAAATTGATAAAGGATTTGGGCATTGGCTACAACAAAATTCACAGTTGCCCAAATGACTGCATGTTGTATTGGGGCGACCGGATAAATCAACAGTGCTGTCATGTATGCGGCCAATCCCGTTGGATTAATAGAAATACAGAGGACAGTAACGAGGATGAACACGATACACAGTCAAGGAAGCAGCCAGTTAAGATTTTAGGGTATTTTTCGCTAATACCAAGGCTTCAACAGCTTTTCATGTCGTCGAAGACAGCCAAATCAATGACGTGGCACCGTGATGGACGATCAGATGATGGGTTGTTAAGGCATTCTGCAGATTATTTAGCTTGAAAATCGTTTGACTCTAAATTTCTAAGCTTTGCAAGTGATCCTCGGAGTGTGAGGCTTGGGCTAGCATCCGATGGATTTAACCCTTACAAACTCATGAGCACAACGTACAGTTCTTGGCCTGTGGTGCTTACTCACTACAATTTGCCTCCATGGGTTTGCATGAAACAATCTTCTTTTATCTTGTCTATGATTATACCGGAGAGAAAGGGCGGGGAATGATATTGACGATATTTGCGACCACTTGTTGACGAGTTAAAACAACTATGGGCTAGTGTTCGGACATACGATGCAATGAGAAAAGAGAACTTTAATTTACGTGTGGCTTTAATGTGGACTATTAACGACTTCCGACTTATGCTAATTTATCCGGTTGGAGTACCGGGGACGTTATGCTTGTCCGTGTTGTCTTTGCAGAACATGTTCGCAATGGTTATATAATGGGAAAAAGTTCTCTTACATGGGGCATCGCCGTTATTTTTGATGTCTTGCAATAAATTCATAAAAATTATTTTATCAATATAGTTTTTTCTTGGTATCTTTGATTAATTTGGTGTTTATTTTATGAACCAACCTTGGTGGTTACCGAAAATCATACATTTAGATTTTAGAGTGCTCGGTTTGATGGTCTTGAAGAGTTCGCACCAGCTCCTTCGCAGACCGGTGGATCCGAAATATTCTTAACTTTGAAAGATATGAATTTTATTTATGAGAAGATAAGTCAACCGCCAACCCGCAAAGAAATAGAAGATCTAGGGATGAATGTGATGATGAATCGATGAAGAGGATGATCCTAATGAGGCGGACTTGTGGAAAAAATAAGTACTTTTTTGAGTTGCCTTATTGGGAGCATCGATTTTACGTCATAATCTTGATGTCATGCACATAGAGAAAAATGTCTACGAGAACATCATTGGGACTATTTTGAATGTCGATGGAAAATCGAAAGATAATCTTCAGAGTCAACTTGATTTAGTCCACATGGGAATTCGGAGTGAGCTTCATCCCCAAGCACTTCCGAATATCAAATATCGATTGCCACTCGCTATTTTTTCAATGTCAAGACGGAGAAAGAAGTGTTCATGACGGTGTTGAAGGATATAAAGGTCCGGATGCGTATGCATCAAATATATCGCGATGTGTGAGTCTTAAGGATCAAGACTATATGGCTTAAAATCGCATAACTATCACATCTTGATGCAAGACTTATCGCCATTGCTATGTGGTCAGTATGTCAAAAAGGTGACGGCTCTATAATTGAACCGTCGAATATTATGAAAGACATTTGTGGTAAAGTTTTGAATGTTCAAGAATTAGAGAGACTACAAGACCGAGCCGCATTGACTTTATGCAATCTGGAGAAGATATTTCCGCCTTCCTTCTTCACTATTATGGTGCACTTATTAATTTATCTCCCGCGTGAATCACTTCTTAGTGGACCTGTTTTCTATCGATGGATGTATCCCATTGAAAGGCCTTAATTTATTTACAAAATATTCCTTCATTCAGCTCAATGCCCATAATAGTTGTAACTTTTGATAATGTTGTATACCGTGTTTAGGTTCCTTTCCAAATTGAAGTCATCATCGCAGACAATAAGCGTTATCCGGAAGGATCAATTCCGAGGGCTACTTGGCAAAGGAATGTATGACTTTCTGTTTGAGGTATTTGGAAGATGTTGAAACAAGAATGAACAAACCAAGTAGAAATACTGGGTTCACAGATCATAATTTGGCCGGAACTTATTTATTTCAAAGTTTTGGAGAACCGATCGGCAAAGTCGAAATTACAGAATTAGACAATAGATCGTGGGTCCAAGCACATCGATAAGTTCTTTTTCATCACGATTTAATGGAACCATTTCGGAAGTAAGTTCTAGAATTTGATAAATACTCATCAATTATAATTTATTTGTCTTCTAACAAAGTAAAATCTTTTTTTACTGTAGTAAGTACAAACATATATTGAGAGCTCGTTCACGATCCAAAAGATTAAATCGACGAGAAATTAATAAGTTGTTCGCAGAATCATTCCATGAATGGTTAAGCCAAATGGTATGCAATTTAAATTTTCATTGACAAGTAATAATGTTTTCTCATAACATTTATAATTACTCGATTTACTTTCGACTCAATAGGTTTGGAGTCGAATGAAGTAAATGACGACGTTAAATGGCTTTCACAAGGTCCAAATAGAATAGTTAAAAGATATAGTGGCTTCCTCATCAATGGATCTGATTTCATACAAGGTATCGCGAGAGATTGAGGAGAACCCAAAATTGCGAATTGTTGTTAATTCTTCGATTACAAGTTATGCTAGTGCTAGGGACGATGAATCCGTCGAAGGAATTTGGAATATTACGAACTTATTACTGACATCATTGGGTTGGATTATTACGGCAATTGCAAAGTTATCTTATTTCGAGGTGATTGGGCTGATGTGAATACGGCTCGCGGAATTAAAAACGATCAATATGGCTTTACAATGGTGAATTTCTCTCGATTGATTCACACCGAAGAACAACTGATGGATGAGTCGTATGTGTTTTCTTCTCAAGTTAAACAAGTTTTTTACTCCGAAGATCCAACTGATGAGGGTTGGTACGTTGTACTTCAAAACACCCCTAGAGACTTGGTCGACATTGGCAGTGGAAGTAGAGATGACATAGTCGAAAGATCAGAAACTTTGCCTTTTCTAGAACAAGACTTAACTGAAAATATCCCTAGTACTAGTCAACAATTTCAATGGGTTCCTCAGGATGTGGACGAAGATATTTACGAAATATGATGTAGTAAGATTTAACGATTTATTATTTATATGTTATATTATAATTTTCATGTTGGTCATGTTACATAATTTAACTGTTTTAAATGTCCTATTATTGTTGTTATTTGTTACTAAAATTTTGAACTATTTTATGTGTATTGCAGTGAAAATGCCTAGAAGACGATTACGAGGTTTAAATATTATCCTAATACTCCAAATCCGTAAGAAGTAAATAGTGGATGGATACGGTTGTTGGATCTTCTACTCTAGGACATAGATGACGAGCATGGACAATTCCAAAGTAATGTTAAGTTTATTTTACATGCAAGTTGAATTTTATTATTGATTCATTTTCAATTTTAATATAATAATATATCATTTTTCAAATTGAGGGTGGTGGGACGAGCAGAGCTCGGGGACGTACATTACTTACAGATTTATACGACTTAGAGCCGACCGAGCGTGTTGAAGTAAGGAGAAACAATCATGGCCAGCCTATCGGATCTGAAGCTCGACTATTGGCAGGCTATTTGGGCATTATAGCACGAAATACGAATATGTTGCCCATTAACTACGAATCATGGCATCACGTGTCTGATGCCAACAAAAAGCAGGCTCTCGATAATATTAAGGTAATAAAAGGTGAATGTAATTTATAATACTTTAATTTAACCTTCATTTATATTAATTTTTTTAAAAAAAAAATTCTAGGGTAAATTTGCTTTAGAAGTCTCCGATGACTATGTTAAGAAGACGTTGGGTAAAAAATGAAGAGACAATAAAAGCACCCTAAAAAAATAATATTTTAAGAAAGACATAAGCCTCGAAGAAAAATTGCTAAATGTCCCGTCGGAATTGTTGAGGTACCAATGGGAAGATCAAGTTACATTCTGGAATTCAAAGAAAGGAAAGGTATTACGTACTTTCAAAGTCTTATAAATTTTTCGGTTTATCGATTTACTATATACATAATTCAAATTCCATTATGTAGGATCATGAGCGAGTTGGAACAAACAGCAGACGAAATAACAATTCACGCATTACGGAGTTCCGAAGTTTTGCTCGTGTAATGAGGTCGAGGTATTATAATTTATTACTTCTTTCAAATATTAATTACTTTATACTATTAAATTATATTTTTTCGCTATAATGTTGGAAGTTTAAATCAGTCAAAAGTTGGACTCCTTCACTTTTTGACATTACATATGGGAAGAAGGATGGATCTCCGATGACATCCGAGGTGCAGAAATTTTGGAATATTTACTTACTAAAATTTGATTTATTATAAATATTTATAATGTTTAATTACAATAGTTTAATTCATCGTTTGTAGTTTTAAATTTATAATTTTAAGTTATGTTCCATTCCTTTTATTATATATTTCGTTTCTAACTTTTTATTGATTTATTAGGATAAACTAAAGGAGAAGAAGGCGGAGTATGAAGCGGTTGTTTGTTCGACGATTCTGTTAATCTCGAGGAGATTGATAATGTAATTATTCTTGATGTTTTGGGTCTTGAAAGGTACGACTACTTCGATTGATAGTTTTGTTAATCTTGAGTATATTTATAACAAAATTATCACTAATGTTTTGGGTCTTACAAGGTATGGTTGGGTTCGATGTCAAGGATCAGGTGTTACCCCGACTCAATATTTTGGATCCGGCTCTCGGCAATACATGCCTTCCGGGAGTCAATCTCGTGCTGAAGTTCAGAGACTGAAAGACCAGATATCTCTGATGGAATCGAGCACAGCTGAGCAAATTTCTTAGCTTAGAGCGGAGGCAACAGCGAGGGAGGCGGAGCATATTGCTCAACTTAGAGCGGAGGCAGCAGCGCGGGAGGCAGAGCAGAACAGAAAGTATGAAGAACTCCAGCACAATTGCAGACTATGGTGCGATTGTTCCAAAGAAGCAATGCAGAGGTCGCCTCTTAGACATTTGTTTTATTGTTGTAAGATTTTTTAAACATTGTTACGATTAACATTATTGTAAAATTGTTTGAATTATGCTTCATTTATTAATAAATATCATATATCTTTTATTAAATTTGAAGTATCGTTTAGATTTAAATATTTTGTTTTATCGCCTTGAGTTGGAATTATATGCAATTGTCATTGTTTTTGGTTGGTTTTAATGCGGGGAGGTAGGATATTGTAGAAAAATAGCGCAAATCTATGCAAATTAGCGCGTTTTTGTTAGAAACGCCGCTAAAGGTGTGACCTTTAGCGGCATTTTTAATAAAAGCGCCGCTAAAAAGGTGTGGACTTTGTGGCTTTTTGGCGCTTCTAAAAAGCGCCGCTAAAGGTGTGGACTTATGGACTTTTAGCGCGTTTCTAATAAAAAGCCGCTAAAGGTATGGACTTTGGTGGCGTTTCTAATAAAACGCCGCTAAAGGTATGGACTTTAATGGCGTTTCTAATAAAAATGCCGCTAAAGGTCTGTCTTTTATGGCGTTGACAATAAAAGCGCCAAAAGTCTAACTATTTTTTCACAATAGCATGCTTTTTGGCGTGTTTTAGGCACTTTCAAAAGCTTTCAAAATAAAGAATATTAGTGGTGCTTAAAACGCCGCTAAAAGCCATAAAAACGCCGCTAAAAGTCTCTTTTGGTGTAGTGTTTATTTTTGCAAACTCTCTTTATTATTTATTTTAAATTGTTTTATTCTCGTAAATTTATATATATACTGTTTATTTTAAATTATCTATTTTTAAATCTTCGTTCATTGTTTGTTTTGAAATTTTTATACATTATTTATTTTTAAATTTTATGTATAACTTATCTTTTACGCATTATTTATGTTCAACTTATTATATAAGTTATTTTATTTATTATCTATTTTAAATTTCCTTTTTATATTATTTAGTTTAAATTGTTTTATAAATTAAGTTATTTTAAATCACTTTATAGATTATTTTATTTTAAATTATTTTGTACATTAATTATTTTAAATTATTTTATATTATTTTCACCTATATTATTTATTTTAAACTTGATTTTTATATATTATTTATTTAAAACTTACTTACATTATTTTTTTAAAAGCTTTTATTTTTTTTTTTTACATAATTTGTTTCAAACCTTGTATTTTATTTTATTTTACCTTAAATTGTATCATTTATTATTTATTCTAAACATTTTCATATCATTTGCTTTTTTTTATCTTTTATTTTTTATATATCATTTTGTGTTGTTTTTGTCAACTGTTAATATTGAAATTGTGTGTTGTATGATTATTGCTACCATGTGTATTGTACTTCTTAATTTGTATTCATTGGATTCATTAGTGTAATATTTTTATGAATTATTACTTTGTGTTGTATATTATCATCTCATTGCATTTCATTCACTTAAAAAGTCGTGTTTTAATATCGTTTAAGTTTTGAAATCATTTCATTCAAAGGTCTTCAAAACAAGACAATATTCGGTATTTGAGATCTTCGAGAAGATTGTGCCTTAACTTACTGAGTTTTAATTTTCCTCGTTAGATCTAAATAACCGAATACCCTTTTTCAATCAAAACGTACAAGTTTCAAATAAAAATTTATTCTCGGGAATTCTAGATGTTGCGTCATAACTCACTGGATGTGACATTTTGTTATCTTGAGATAAGGGTTTATTACAAAACAAGGCAAAATTTCGTGTTTGAAAATTTGGAAAATCATGCCCTAACGTGCTGGGTTTCTATTTTTCGTTTGACCAAATAACCAAATATCCTTTTAAAATTTCAATACAGGAGTTTTGGAAATCATGAGATGGTCTTGGTTTCGAGTGTTTAATCGTATTTTAACGTACTAGATGTAATATTTTATTGCTTCGGAACAAGAGAATCTTCATATCCAATTCAAGTTATCCAAACATTTTAAAAAGGATTGTATTTTAAAATCTTTTCAAATTTTCGACATTAAGACGTTAATCAATCAATTCGGTACCAATTTTGGGCGTTACGAGGGTGCTAATCCTTCCTCGTGCGTAATCGACTCCCGAACCTATTTTTATTGAATTTCGTAGACCAAAACCATTATTTTAATAAATCAAAAGTTTTATTAAAATGATAAATCTCAAGGTGATCCGATCACACCTCAAAAAAAGATTGGTGGCAACTCCATTTTCATTTTAAAGTCGACCCGTTTTACAAACAAAAAAATGGTTTCAACAACGTTAATTAATTGGTTTATTTGCCAAAACATATTTTACAGCGGAAGTCTATTAAAACCTTTATATTTTGGAAATCCAATCGTATTTTCAGAAAAACCTTTTTGTTTGAGTAAAACCATTGTTTGCATGAACGTTTGTTTAAACCATGTAATAAACAAGTAAACAAACCAAAACCAAAAGTTTAAAAACCGTCTAGTCCAGAGAGTCCCATTAATTACAAACTCTCAATTAAGTCCAAAATTTAAATAAAAACCATAATTACTGAGTGTAATCAGTTCTCGCACGAGTGGTCACCACTGAGTCTCCGCTACACAGATCCGCCTAAGTCTGTAGATCACTTGTACAAAACAGATAACAAATGTGAGTTTTCATAAACTCAATGTGTAACCCAACAGAAATAGTTCAAAAATCTCATGCTCAGTCAGATACAAAATCGGACTTATGTCAATTTCAGATACAGATAATAGATACAGATATACAGAATCCTATCCCATCCTCTACACACCAACTCTGTCCATCCCAACACACCATGTGGGGTTAAAAACACTCATATATCCCTACACACCATATCATGCCATTGCGACACATATCAGATGATATGCAACCATGCTATTAGAATATAGGCGATGATCGCCATACAGAACACTTCCTCCACATATACAAATCCCACCCCAAAACAGTTCCAGAAATTAGATACAGAAATTACAGATTAGACATGCTCAGCATGCTTATATACAGATAATAGACATACATATAGCAGAATAGTCAGACATGCATAGTAGTGTCCTACTCAAAGCATACTATCAGAATACCAGATCACATAATCTAGGGTTTGGTTAGCCCTTACCGACCCTACGGTAGGCCCACAATTGATCGAAACAACCCGTGCGACCCTAGGGAAAATTTTAGAAATTTAGGCTCGCATGCCCGTGAGGCCTACAAAGCCTGGCCCAAAATCCACACACCCAACTTGGCCTAGCCCGTGTGGCCCACACGGCCACGCTTACACCATCACACGATCGTGTCATGCGCACGGCCATGACCTCGTCAAACACACGATCGTGTCTCGCACACGGCCACCTACACGGCCGGCCACACGCCCGTGTGGCATCGACAGTGGTCAATTTTGGTTTTCGCCAAAACCTCATTTTTCGCGATTTGGGAACACACCTGGAATCTATTTGATGCGAACACTATCCCGAGCCTTCCAAAACCTAAAAACAGAGTACCAACCTTGATTTAGCAGATTGGTTAACAAATTCAGCACAAGAACCAACAAGGAACCGACTTACCACCGATGACAAAACGCCTCTAACGCGCACTAAACCGCTGAAGTGCAATTCCCTACTCCACAATTTGCTCCTAAACATGAATTACCACTAATCCATCACTACAAATTGTCATCTCTAAAATCTCAACCAAAAGCTAAAGGAATGCCAAGCATGCTTACCAACTGAATAAGAACCAGAAACGCAGTAGCGATGATTGAACAAAAGATTTTCGCAGAAATTAGAGGAGGCAACAAAATTTGGAAGTGGGAGGCAAAAAGAGAAAAATGCTAGACAAAAGAAATTTTGGGGAAAAAGAAAAAGATTGCAGGAAGAAATTCACGTCAGAATTCTTAAAGGAGAGAGAAACGAAATTTGGAAACAAAAAAATAAAATGAAATGAAATAAAAGTTAAAATAACTTTAAAAAATCAGATAACCAACATACCTCAACTTTTTACTAACATCACAATCACAATCACCTCAGAATCTCAACTCCACCGAAACTCTTTAAAACAAAAGAGCAAAAATTAGTACCCTTGCTCGCATAAAGATTCAAACATAGGATCTCCAACATGCTAGCCCCCTTACCACTCAAACCAACAAGCTTATTCTAATATAAATAAATAGAAAATTTTATGTAAGCCCACTCTACAAGGGTAAGGCTTAAATAAAAAAAATAACAAAATTATCAAAAATAGGACTTGACCACAAGACCTCACACACACTCAAAACATTCAACCACTAAAATAAATACACATTTTATTAAACATTTATAGAATCAAAATAAATTAGTCATAGCGTTACAAAGTGACTAATTTTATCAATTTTCTTTAACAGAAATAATCAAATTAATATTGAATGAATAAAATAGAAATGACCCAATTTGAAATGTCTAACAAAATAGTTTATTATTTATTTTTATTTATTTACATAGAGTTTAAGAAAAATGAAAGAATGGTGCTACCCAAATTTAATCAAGAAGCTACCCTATTTTTATGAATTGCATGACAGGCATGTAATAACTCATTGAAGGTCGTAGGTTGTGTTGGAAGTTGTATAGGGTGTAAGCTAGTTCTTAGATGTCCTCTATTCTTAGCAACAACCAGGTTTCAACGATCCCTTAAAATATGATTAATAAATATTTTAACTTACATAGAAAAAGTGTTGATTAAAATCTTCGAAAAATTACATTATTATATTTAGTCCACTAAATATTTTCTCAAAAATATAATAATAATTTATAAATTTACTTTATTAAATAAAAATTATATCCATATATCTAATATTTTATAATAAAGATCAAGTTGACAAAATATTAAAAGTTAAAAAACTAATTTTGAAATTATGCCTTTTTTGTTTTAATAAGAATTATTAAGATTAATGGCAGTAAATATCCGACCGAAATTACAAAATAATGATTCACGTTTGAGATCAACCCATAGCTTATCTTGTATGGGTTACAGAGAAATTTGGCTTAAAAAGTTGCTTCTTCACCAAGATTGTAGCAACTGGAATATGAAATACAATTTGTGATGAATGTGGCCTATTTTCCAGGTGAAAAGAAAATAACAATGAAAATCTCAAATCGACATCGATTAGATTCCAAAATTCTGCTGGACACCCAATATACGATCCGGAATGCTATGATGCAACTGGGGAAGCATGCCAAACACCGGTTTTCACTTGTGCCAGACACCAATATGAAGTCCAAAACTTCTATGATGCTGCAGAGAAAGTAAGCCAAACACCGGTTTTGGCCCGATCATGATCCAACTTCTTCAGTATATAGCAGTAGTTAAGCTGGACCAGATGGGAGGAGAAATTACGTTAGCTAAAAAAATGCCAGCTCCTTAACTCATGTAAAACACTAAACAAACACAATGGAAACCGGGGTGCCAAAAGTAACTGTCATTAGTCTTGTACAGAACTCGAGCAAATTGACTCGATCATACCATATCTTTTTCTCATTAAGAAAGTCAACACACACAAAACAGTCGATGGCAAAAATAGAGAAAAATGGCATTGAGCTATCAACTCTATTATCAATCCTTTGTATGGTATCTATATGCAGCATGGAAATTCAGCCAGAAACGGATCTTAATAACCCATCTTAATTACTTTCAGCAAACAATTTCTCTGACAAAAATGGCACCGATTGAAATGAATGGCGTAATGGGACCCATGTGAACAGTCAAATTATCTACAACTATGTTATCCTTTCATAGTGTCAAAACCTTTATTTGACTTGATGTTCTCCTGAATAAGGAGGTCCTATTCTAAGTTCAAAACCCCCCGCCCCGGCTTAATTATCAAAACTTATTGATAATAGAATATTCAGATAATATAAAGTCCTAATTAGATTATTAGTAAAATTATATAAAACAGAAAATTAAGATCTAACAAATTATCAATGCTTGACTGAAAATAATTAGAGAGAGAGTGTGTGTGTGAGAACAAACCTCCATACGAAATAAACTCGTAGGAACGACAAGTCCAACACCTACTGAACTTCGGAGTGACTCTACGAACTTCTGAACAGAGATATTGCGATACTCATTCTCTGTTAATTTAGCAACATTACCAGCACATGCAAACACATGAGCATGGATTCCCTTTTCTCTAAACCACCTAAATGGAAGATCGAAAGAAAGGTCTGCCAAAGCAGTAACAGCAAGGTCTCCTCCAAGAAAATCCACACCAGAAGGATCGGCATTTTCATTGTTAACCTGTCTTTTTGGTTCTGTAGGTCCCAATCCCCTTGTCTTAAATCCCCACAATGCTGTCGGCCCTCCTAAAGCACAAACCGGAGATATGTTGCCACCTAAGAAGAATCTTTCTGGCAAAGATGATGGCCTACTTGAGAACCCATTCCCCCATGGAAAGACAGCACCGCCAGAAACCCCAAAATTAAGGGCAGCATGATAAAATCCGAGAGGAACAATGTAACGAAGATCAAACTCCTGTCATAAATTTCAATGAAAAGAAAAAAATATGACAAACAGCAATGCTGACAAACAAGTTCAAATGCATGATTGTGAGACAAAATCAAGAACGCTTAGGAGGTAAACAAAATGCATGCATAATTCATACCTGCCGCAGAAACCGTAAGCTTCGACTATCAGGTGCGAGGCCACCGATTTGAGTAGTAGAAACAAAAGCATAACCCCGAGTTGGTCGCATTGTTGAATTTCTCCTATCAAATTTAAAGGTATATTTCAAAGAAGAAAGTAAATTATGGCCAAGCTGCCTCCTTATGGACCTCGATGACATTTGTGATGGATCTGTCAAGGTACGCCACGCAAGATTATATGCTAAATCATGATATGGAGAAGAAAATAATCCAAGAGAAAGGCCCATCGATCGCTCTTTGTAAGAAGAAAACTTTAGCCAGTCTTGGGATAGCAAGTATGCTCGTGCTGTGACAGGTGTTACCAGTCCTTTAAATCTCGGCAAAAAAACACCAGCGCTCAACTCAGCTGAGTGATCGTAGCCATATGCCAATGAACCATCCCAAAGATCCCCATAACCAAAGAAGTTTTTGTACTTGAGAGATCCTTCCACTGTGGAAGATCTAGCCTACAACAGCATTGTACAACTTTAAAACAGAATTCAAGGTATCATACTTATAAATTCACAGAAAATGAGTGCTCAAAGTGTGGGAGAAACAGAACTTTCCAAGTCAAAACTAGTACAAACATTACGATCACGCATATGTCATTAGTTTATTTTCTATATCACATTTTGTTGGTCACATGTAGTGACCAAATGCATAACTTTATAGCCTATGAAAGCAAATCTATAACATAAGATGCATGTGCATAAATGTCATACAAATGGAACAAAATGCACCTTCATTCTGACCCTGGAAACACTTATCTGACATCTAAATTTATGCAGCCTTAATGGGCATCGTTTCTACTCTTTTATCCATCTAAATCTTTAATAAAGATAAAAACTCCAGCAAATCCACTAACTCGCGATATTCTCATTCATTAGCATTGTCATTATTCCTTATACTACTGTCAGCTTGAACAAAAGAATTCCTCTCCACAAAATCAAATCATCTACATTGTTCCGACTCTTTCTTTCTCTTTAACTACCTACATCTGCCCCGCATGTATCTAGACAGGGGTATGAGATATGATCCTCCAAATACATACCCTGTCCGACATGAAAACTTCAGAGAATTTGAACAATACATGTACCCGAAACATACTCATACCTCACACTCATGCACGAGTCAAAGTAACATAACTAATTACCACATTACACTAAATAAATTCAGTTATCACAAACTCAAACCTAGTTCCACATTCCAACTACTCATACACTAAACTCATGTATATAAAAACCCACATTGCAACAATTTCCCCAAATTTCTCAGTAACCAAAACATATATAAGTCAAAACAAGCAAATTAGAGAAGAAAAAAAAATAAAGCTTCAAAAAATCAGATTGAAAAGAAAATTACCTCCGCTTTCGTATAAGCTCCAATCTGTCCCGAAAGCGGGCTGGCTGTCTCAACAACCTCGATAATCACGTTAGCAGTTCCAGGAAGTTCCGGCGGGCCGGAATCGAGGGTGATTTTCACGGAATCAAATATTTCAAGTGCTTGGAGCCGCAGATTCACTATCTGTGACGCTTTTAAGAGCTCTTGCATCGAGCCAACGTTGTTCAACACCTCCGTCTCGGCTTCAATTACGTGGTCCTTGGTTTTCGTGTTCCCTTTGATGATCACGTCGTGGACTCGGACCGAAACCGGACCGCTTTGCATTCGCTGGAGCAGCAAGTCCATTTTGAGTTTTTCCGAACGGAACTGAGCCTCTCGAGATTGAGGTTTAGGGTGGTTCGGCTCTCCAAATACCTCGCCTTTTGCGTCCTCTTCATCGTATTCGACGTCGTTCTCGTCGTCGTCTTCTTCTTCTTCTTCTTCGTCGATGTCATCGGTGTTGAAGGGTTTTGGGTGTTCCGGGTCGGGTTTCGATTTAGGTGGAGTCACGTCGGGTAGAGAATCTGGGTTTGACATTGTAAACGGAAAAAAAAGGGAAATCGCAATTGAAGACCAGTGAAGTAAGGAGGCGGGCGGCGGCGCCAGGGGTTTTTGATGTTAAAGGTTTATTCAGTAAGTCATTTTTTGCTAAAATACCCTTTTACTGTTTATTATTTACTTCATTATCACTAATATCTCTGTTGTTTGCTAATTTGATTTAGCATTTCGAGAAATTATCTCATTTATCAATAGAATAATAAAAATATATTTGCATTAATTTATAAAATTATTATCCATATGTACATATAAATCAATAAGTTCAATGCACCATTTTTGACTTTGTTATTTTATATTTAATATTATTAACTTGTTACATTATTTTTAGAATATTATATTATTAATTATAATAACTAATATAAAATAATTTTATTTGAATTATTAAATATAATTAAAATATATTAATTTATCAATTCAAATATTATAATAAAAATTGTCAAATAATAATTAAAATATTTTTAACATTTTCAACTTACAATATAATTTTACTTGTGTAATTAATACAAAAATATTATTCAACATAATAATTAATTAACTTAAATAACTTTAATATTAATTACGCGGTAGTTAAGATGTGTAAAATTCTTTTCAAATAATAGTTTTATTTTACATAAATAAAATTAACACAACTTTTGTTTACCTCAAAAGTTTAAACTAATAGTTTAAAATTATAATTATAATTACTAGCACGACTCTTTTTAATTAAAATTATAATTTAAATTTTAATTATTTTTAAATGTACAAATATCACAACTTCTATTAAATTTTAAATATATAATTATCACAATTTCTATTTTATTTCAATTTTTAAATTAATAATTTTAAATTAAATATTATAATTATTTTTAAATGTGAATTTAATAATATGATGAAAATAAGGGTATTATCGTCAGTTTTAAACTTATACTTTTATATATTGTAGCTTTTAATGTCACATGCGTTGCATGTGATTTTACTCGCTTAATAATTTAATTAGTTTTTTAAATATTGTACTTTACAATAATTAGCATAAAATAGTGTTTCTTATTTGAATTATTGAATATAATTAAACTATATTAATTTATCAATTCAATTTTTTAAAATAAAATCAACACAACTTTGTTTATGTCAAATTCTTTAACTATTAATGGTAAATTATAATTATAACCAAGATAGTTTTCACCCATACTTTGTGTAGGGTTAATTATTTTGGACTAAATAGTTAAAATTTAAAGGTCACAATATGCTCTAAATTTCTATACTCTTTGTATATTCAAATTTAGTGTTCGTCTTTTATTTTTAAGAATTTAGTTTCTATTTTTAAATTTAAAATTCAAGTCCAATTGTTACGCATCAAGAAAATGCTTCTCTTAAATTTGTTGGTGCAACATTCTAAATTTATTTTTTAAAAGATACTCACTTAATAATCATTTCACAAAAATGACATTATAATGGAATTAAATTTAACAAAAAAATTAACAATGTCAATGGTTCTTTAAATTTTCATCAACATTTTAATTAAAAAATATTTAGATTAACTAATAGCATTGTAAACGTTGAAGTACCAAATTATATAAAATATTTAAATATAAAGATTAAATCTCAAATTTTAATATAGTATAGAGATTGAAATTGAAATTGAACTATTTTATATAATTAAAAAGTAGAGAAATAAAAATTAACCATTATTATTAACAATGTAAAAATAAAAATAGAGTAAGTTATGTCAAATAAGGAAAGCCTAATGCCTTCCTTTTATATATATAGTAGTATAGATTATAATTAACACAACTTTTTTTTTCTATATTTTATACTTAGAGTTTCATTTAAGTAATAATTTTATTTTAAAATTAGTAGAACTTTGTTTAATTAATAATTAGCAAAATAAATTAGACTGATAGTACATCAGACAAGACTCAAGTAGAATAGATCCTAGATTAATTTATGACTTTAATTACTTGTGGCATTCATAGTGTGTCATACATTAGTCTTGAGTGGATAATGTACTATGTATGTGTGACTCGTATACTTTGATGTAATTAAAACTTGTGTTCAAATAGATAATGAATCAAAAGCTTGTGCGTTGAGTATATGGCTTCTATAACATATAGCATCATTCATGATAGTGAAATCATATCCTAACTAATGGGTAAATGATATCCTTTCATCGGCATTATATGATAGATGAAAAGTAAATGTGGCCACATGCCGTTTGTCTTTGTGATAAAGTAATTGATTACTATTCTATACTATTCTATAGTAGTTGACTTTTCATAAAGAAAGATGTAATGATTATCATGAGATAAAATATGATTATATTAAGATAACAGATTTATTTCAAAGAAATTAATGATATCATATGAAGGTAACACATTTATGACAAGATCATTGGACGAGCACTTATTAAAGTAACTTTCATAATGGTATGTAATTAGGGAGAGCTTACTCACAATACTATAGTGGAATGACTTTGTGACTAAATAAGTTTGTAATAAATAGGCGAAAAGCTAGAACTTAATTATAAATTATTTAAGTCATAATTATATATGCTAAAAGCTAGAACTTAATTATAAATTATTTAAGTCATAATTATATATGTCCAATCGGTCCTCCTGTTAGCTCATTGAAACTAAAAATGAATTGCATGTAAAATCAAATAAACATTAATGAATGAGAATGACGAAGTTAGAGAAATGAGTCATATTCACAAATGAATGTGTTTTCCTACTAAGTATAGAAATGACTTGAGAATTAATTTAAGGTTTTCAAATTATTATTTAATTAATTATAACTAAATAATTGGAGTTCAAAATAGAATTAAATTAATTTGTCATTATGAATCCATTGACTATGAAAATTAAATATATTTTTCATACATACTTTTAAAGTAAAGTTGTTATAACTTCAACGGAAATAAAATTGAGTTAAAAACTATTCAATTAGGAAACTAATTTAGCTAATTTAATTAATTAAATCAATTAAATAAATAATATTTATTTTGAGAATAGAAAATAAATATTAGGTTTGATTAAATTATAAAATGTTGAGTAAAAAGTTTAAGAAGCACATAAAATTTGACTCAGTACAAGAGAGACCTAAGTCTCCTCATAAGATAAGTAAGGGGTGGCAACTCTAGTAATATTTACAAGGGTGTGTTGCCCACATATCTCCTAGTTGGATTAGAGTAGTGTTTTCTATTAAATAAATATTATTTGTATAATTCTTATTCAATTAATATTCTCTCATATCTTTATAAATGTATGACATTAGTAGAGTTATTTACACAATTTTCATATATAGCTATTCCGTAGAAAATAGTGAGAATTTATTTTCTTAGAATTACTTTTCTACAAAAGTAATAAAACCGTTTCTTGATTCTGTGTTTAGTTCATGTTACTTAAGCTCACACTCAGTGCAATTCGGGGTACGAGGATATCTGAGAAGACCGTCCGGTTAAAATTCAAGAATGATTCAAATCCATCTCGTATAAAACACAAGTATTTTTTGATAAAATCTTAGTATTATACATATCAAAAATTGGCTGAGTTTAGAAAATTTTTAAACTTATACTATTACAGTAAGCCATTTTCTTAACCGGATTTTTTGAACATAAATCACCCTCTCTCTTTTTTACTTTGCTTTTTCTTCTTTTGTTTTATAGTTTTCCACCAGTTTCATGGGATGGGCCCAAAATTGGTTGCAAAGAGGTTTTGGGTTCATGGTTTTATACATGTTTAGGGTATTGTGAAATTGGTTTAGGTTAGGATTTGGGAAGGGTTGAGTGATCATAACGATGACGGCTAAGTTGGGTAAGGAAGAAAATGAGGAAAAGGGACGATAAAGAGAATAGAAAAAAAAATGAATGAAAAAAAAGATTAAGGATGAAAAGAATAACAGAATAAAGAAACAAAATTTAAAGAAAATGAAAAAAATTGTGAAAATTTTAAGCCAATATTTAGTTGCCATGACTTGTTTGATCAACTTTGTAGCATCTCGATTTTTAGTGATTCTAAAAATGGTGGTTTTGAAATTTTGTTTTATGATGATTGAGTCTGGAAATATTATTAATTAATATTTACGAGTTAATTAAAATATTTCATTGAATTTTAATTTGGTGAAAATTGGCAATTGGATAATTAGTTACATACAAGTGTACTGACCATAAAGTTAGTGATGTCAAAAAATGAGATATCAAGATCTTACTTTCATAAATCGAGCCTGAAAATGTTTTCATTAAATATTTATCGAGTGATTATATGGATAAATTGAATTTCGGATAGGAAATTTTACTAAATTCATGATTAATTAAAGTATAAGGACTAAATCATAAAATGATAAAAGTTAATCGTTATTAAATTTTGTTAATTTAAATGCTTAACTAATAATGGTGGCAATTTAGCTAAAATTAAAAGAGTGGGACAGTTAGTGCTTGTCCTAAGTAAATTACATGTTAAAATATGTTAATAATGAAATAAATATAAGTAAAACATAAAAAGAAAAGCATGTCATGTCATCTTCAAACCTTTTACCTTCTTTTCATCGTTCGAACATCCAAAGAAAAAGAGAAGCCATTGTTTTCATTCTTAGAAGTTCATCTCTTGCGTGTTGTAAATTTTATATTTTTGAAATCGCTGTAACTTAATTTAGCTAATTTGGGTATTAAATTATAAAATTGTTAAAGTTTTAAAAGTTTTCCATTGATGAATTTTAAAGCTTTTGATGTTTAATGGTAGAATTTGAAGTTTAGATATGTAATAGGGTCAATTTGTAAAGTGAAATTTGTTAGTTTTAAGTTTAGGGCTAAAATGAAAGTATTTTAAAATTGACTTGAAATTTTTGTAATTATTGAATTTAGAGGGCCATACAAGGATTTTATTGAAATTGGAGTGAAAATGAGGCTTAAATGTGAAAATTATTATAGTTTCAGCTTTTAAGGATTAAATTGAATAAAATGTAAAATTTTAAGAAAATTATGTAAAATAAAATTAAGTTATCATATGGCTTGAATAATATATTATAAAGTAAATGGCATTGATAATTGACAATAAAATAATATAGATCGAGATTTAAATCAATTAAAAGTTAATCGAGAAATATGAGAGAGCATAGATTAGTCCCGACACTTCAGTAGTTGTCGTTTTCGGATAAGTTCATATGAACTTACTTTATTATTATTTTTTATATTTGTATTATTTTATTTTATTGTTAGTTGGAAACGTTATATATATACAAAGTTTTTGGCATCAAATGGATTAAACAGTAAAATATGAAATATATGATAAATATGAATAGATGTATGGTAATGAATGATCGTGAAATTGTTGTATAAATGAATGATGTGTATATGATGATATTACACGGTTTAAAATGTGTTTTGATTGTTTTGAAATATGAAAAACATGTATATGACTACGAGATTGAATTAGTATAAGTAGGATAATAATAATGAGGAAATAAATAGTTATTTGGAATGAAAAATTCATGTATTGTTAATAGAATCATGTTACATGTATATGGCAATGTTATGATAGTTTAGAAGGTTGGAAATAGATTTGTGGCCCGAGAGAACTTAGTAAACAATTAGGCTATATATATATAATAGGTATTATGTACTGGTGTTGGCTATTATACCATATACATACAGCAAGTACTATGTACTGGCATCAATTTTCATGCCATATAAATACAACATGTACTATGTGTTGGAGTTGGCCATCATGTCATATACATACAAGTATTATGTATCGGTGTCAACTTTCATGTCATATACATACAATAGGTACTATGTATCGGTGTTGGCTTTCATGCCATATAAATATAAGAGGTATACTGGTGTTGGTTATCTTATCGATGATTGAGATACCGCATGTGTTCCGAACTCTCCCCAGCTCGTGAGAGCAATTTCAATCTCGTCTATCCGAGATTAATTTACTATAGTTCTCCGAGCAAAAATGTTTAACGAAATAGAAAGGTAATGGAGAAAAAAGATGTTATTTACAAGGTTGTATGATGAGCTTGTATTGAATGGTATGATTATTTGTGTATGAATAAAATCATATGACATTTGATATGATGTATTTATGTAATGCACTAATCATAGGATTTGTGGTGTAAATTGTATAAGGATGTCAAGGTTTATAACATGTTTTGTGCCATATGTTTCAATTATTTATATTGTTTAATATCAAGGTAAGTTAAGTAAATTTCCATATGAATTTACTAAGTTTTAGTATGCTTATGTTGCTTATCCTTATAGATCGATAGTTGAGATTGAGCGGATCGAATCACACCAAAGCTCACACTATCCGTCTCAAGTTTTGGTAGACTTTTGTTCATTTTGGCTCGATTATATATGACATGTACATAGGTGTCGTTGTGTATGTATTTTGATTTTGAGACATGTTGCTTTGGTCTCTATATGATATTTTAGTGTTAGGATAAATGTAAACTATATGCATGAATGTGTGTATTTCATGTTTTGATCATGTTATTCTTGATGGTTAAAATGGCATTTTGTTATGAATATAGTATGACTGGACATGAATGTGTTAAAAGGCAAATGGTATTTATAGCTAGTTTTAGCCTAATTTGACATGAATTGGAGGAATGGATGAAATTTTTGTATTTTGGGCACCAATTGGATGTTTTTGTGTAGGTTTGAGTTAAGATTAAGTGCATTAGTTGATGTGTTATAAGATTGAATTGAATCATGTACAAAATGTCATGTTTATGTATCACACGGTTTGGCATATGGCCGTGTGTCTACAGATTGGTGACATAACTGTGTGACCACTAAAAGTAGAATATATTAAAAACCACATGGTTTCTGATTGTTACACGACCTGGTCATATGGCCGTATGATACTCACGGGTTGAGACACGGTCGTGTGACATGATCGTATGACTATTGAAGCATGAAAAATTAATTCCATATGGGCACAATGAGTTACACAGCCTAGGCACACGGTCGTGTGACTCATGTTTGCAAAAATTTCCATTAATTTTGAAAAAGTTTCAGATTGATCCTTAATTATTCTCGGGTCAACTTAAGAACTTTCATAAGGTCAGTTTAATTTGTAAATCATATTATGCATGGATTATGAAATGTTGTATTGTTTAATTGAATTTTAAAGCCTATATTGAATGTGATCTGCTTTAACGACTGTTGTAGCATTTCGTAGCTTGAGTCTGGCGATCGGATCGGGTGTTGAATGTTACAAATTTCTTTTAACAGCAATAACCGAATTAATATTGAATGTGGGAAAATTACTTTCTCATTTTTTATCATGAGAAAGTTCAAAAAAAAAAAAAAGTAAAATTATTTTGACATATCAAACATTAAATAACTTTCTAATTGATTAAATTAGGAAGAAAATTTTCATTTTCCATCCTACCACACAAAAAGTTTCAATGGATAATTCATAGTTGTGCCTCTTGTATGTGTGTCCAGATGTGATTAGGAGGCCGCTTGTCATCTCTTTCGAGCTTTGCCACTTTACTTAGAAGCGAGTTATATGCAATATACAAGAGGAAGCCAAGTAGCCAACACCATCCTATTAGCAAGTGATGAACAATAAACATTACTATTTGTTTACTTGAATTGTATTTGATTTGCTAACAATCATATAAAGGTAAAACAGATGAAGAAGTTGCTTCAAAATTGAAATAGAAAATAAAATTAAAGCTAACAATGAACAAATCAGAACAAATAGAGACCAATAGGCTTGCAAATTATGCTTTTTCTTTTCCATTTGCGTGTTTTCACGCTGAAATCCAGAACGAAGATTTTCCTGGATTTCCTCTCTTTCTTGAG
Organism: Gossypium rotundifolium; assembly: GCA_025506655.1. Lineage (NCBI taxonomy): Eukaryota > Viridiplantae > Streptophyta > Magnoliopsida > Malvales > Malvaceae > Gossypium > Gossypium rotundifolium. Next base: position 13,053,819 of record CP106727.1, read on the forward strand.
TGTATATGTATATATGTATGTATATACAACAGATTTTCCATTCACCTAAACTAAATACGTGCAACCTTCGTTTTGCCTTTTCACCTATATAAGATATACAAAAACATCAAAGTTTCATTCTTATAACTTCATCCCCTAGCTTGCTTCTGTGGACATAATCTCCAGCTCCGCCCACCAAAGAGGAGAAACTTTCGGGATTGCACCTTCAGGTGTAATTGCAGTGATCTCTCTCAATCTTGCACCGACTTCTCTCATATCTGGTCTTTGTTGAGGTTCAGGGTGGACACAAGATTTGATCACCTCTCCGATTTTCTCAACTTGATCTGCGTCAAAAGAGCTTAGAGTTGGATCAACCATCTGCATGAGTGGTTGATCCCTTCTTAAATAGTCCGATGCCCAGTCGTAGAGCGAACCATTGTCATCCACCAAGTAAGGTATCCTTCCTGTTAAGATTTCGAATAATAATACCCCAAAGCTATATACATTACTTTCTAGCCTTGATAATGATGGTGTATCTAAATGGTTTTTTCTATCAGTTTCACTCTCAGCTGCAGTTATCTTGTTCCAGGAGAATGGATCATAGACTTTGGCGCGTAGTCTTCGGTTAGATTGACAGCAGCTGACGACAAGTTGGTATGCGGTATGGGAGGATTCAGCTGGTGCATATGCTCTAGGCAGGAAGCCATGCCCACCATAATTCTTAACCTGGTCGTCCAGTCCAAGTGCTCGGATTCTTTAACTGCAATATCATTCCAAATACATGGGAAAACTTAGGAAAAACTGAACATATTATGATGTTCTTATTCCATGTTATGTAGAAATACATCCGAGAAACAAGAGTTAAGTGCTTAACTGTGTAAATGCTCAAAGAGAGTTCCATTCGGAGCATATTCAAAAACCATCATCCTCGTAAAAGGCTCATCTTCCTCGCAATATCCAACTAGGTTGACGAAATTTTTATGGTTCACCTTTGATAATGTTTCAATCTGAAATTTTAAAACTAGATATAGTTAGACAAACCAATAAGCAAACTCAAAGTAAAGCAAGACAGCAATGTCCGAGGCACAGAGAGAGAGAGAGACATGAGTATGGAGATATGATCTTTCCACTCGAATCCTAGTAACAGAGATGGATGTTTTCAGTACAATACCTTGTTTCTGAACTGTGCTTCTAAATTCTTTGACCAATCTTTGGCAAATTTCACAGGGATGTAGGCCACGGATATTTCAATCCCACTAGACAGTGTCCCTTTGTACACAGTGCCAACTGTTGAAGAACTAATCACATTGCTGAAATCTTCGCAGGCTGCTTCCAGCTCTGATCTCTTCAGCTTTGGTACACCTGAAATGCAATAGGAATTCAGGTACAATATGCTGGATACAAATATGTGCTCGATTATTTCCAATTTATTCCAAATTTATTCAGGTACATCACGAGTCTTTTAAGAAAAATGAAGAACTGAGGCAGCAACATGATAGAAGAATTACCGGTTACAAATGCTTTCTGAAGCTGTCCGCTTAGCCCAGTAGACCAAGGTTTCACAGCAGATACCTTAGAAGTTTTAAAGAGATAGGCAATGACTATTAATATTAGAAGGAATACACCACCCCCTATGGCTCCGGCCAGTATTGCGGGTCGATGATCCGAATCCGAATTAATAGGATTGTTTCCTGAAGGTGATGGAGCCGAAGCATTTGGGATTGATGGAGACGGAGACGGAGACGGAGATGGAGACGGAGACGGAGACGGAGAGAGAGGAAGATCGGTTAACCGGAGCATCTCTTCTGACTGTAGGATTGCTGGAAGGTTCAGCGGATATAGGAGTAGGAACTTGAGGTGAAGGACGAGGAGACAAAGATATGTTGTTGAAGTTTATAGAGGGTGGCCTTGCTTGAAGCAGTCTCCTTCGCATTGCATCTTCAGATTGGCCAACATTCCTAACAGAGAAGATAAAGATAAAGAAGGATTGAACACAATCATAAAGAAAAAGACAAAGTAATAAAGCTAAAGGATGAAAATTTTCATGAAAATCACATCTATTTGATCCAGACAAAATATTCTTTATGTTTTAATTTTGTTTTTGGAATAACATATGTACAACACTTCACATATAACTTCATATAACTCTCACAACACAAAAAGGTCCATCCTGGACATGACCTTAGTTGATTGATGCAATCACTCTTAAATTATGTTATTCAGTGAGTATCGGATGTGAGTACATATCTTTGCTTTTTCATGTATTTGTAATATGTTTGGAGGGTTATATCCCATGTCGTCAAACATAAATATTTGGATGTCGATACTTAAAACAAAATAAAGAGTCGAAACAACATCGAATTGTATAAGAATGGCTTCTATTGGAAATACGATGGCATACCATGTATTGATATTTTGTTTGCAAGATAATTTAGCAGCCTTAGATAGTTGGTTTTCATCCACTTGAGTTTCTGAAAGCTTCTGAAGTTGATAAATCTCAGGAGATAAACTATTGAGAAGCTCATTATTGTCCAGTAAACTTGCAAACATAAGCATAAATTAAGTTATTATACTAGGTGATAGAGAAAGAAAAGAAAAAGCTTCCAAATGAAAACAGATTCGGATTGGAATATTACAGAAAATGTAGATATCCAACCCGTTATCGCCCCTGGACACTGTCGACTTACAGGATCGTCAGTGACAAATTGTTTCCAAGTTCGGGCGGAATCGGTTCACTGAAGTTATTGTATCCCAAGTCCAACATCTCTAGTTCCTCAAGTCCTCCGATGCCTTGGGGGATAATTCCAGTAAAAGAGTTGTTCCGCAAAATACTGTAGAGGAAACGATGGTATTAGAATGACTATAAACTCGTGGATGAGACAGTATATTCATTTAAAGAAAAGATTTTCACGTATTTTAAGATCTCATAGAAGATCTATCGGATTCCAACATAAAATTTCAAAAAAAAATGAAAAATGGAAGCAACATAGATATGAACTAGAGGATAAACAAATCATAGTAACTTACATGGACTTAATATGAGCAAGAGATCCAAGTTCAGGTGCCAATGTTCCTTCAAGACAAAGATCCTTCAAGTTCCTGCATTTTATTCATTCCATCAAATTTTAGAACAAATTAAAGGAAATAAGTTATCAAAATTTCAATATACTAAATATGAAAGTCTCAAATTTGCAAAATTTGAAAGAAAATATTTCTGTTTGAATAATCATATCCTCGAAGCTAACATCTCCAGAAAAAAATAGAAATAATAAATACTGAGCACTCAAGATTACAATTCATTTTCCTTTCTTTTCTCAGCAGCCAAACAGCACAAATCAAAAGGGCAAGAAAAAGTAAGACATAGAAAAGGAGAAAACTTACAAAACAACAACTTTGCCATCAGAACACTCGACACCAAACCAAGAACAATGGTCAAACTCTCCATCTTCTTCTTTCCAATTCGACAATGAACAAAAAGGATCATTCACAACTCTATCTTTTAACCTTAACAACGCCAATCCTGCATAATATCCATTACCAATCATATATTTTCCTTCACTTTCCAGCAAACAAACAAAATCCAAAACTTCAAAAAAGACAAAAAAAAAAAAAGCTTACCTTCTTCATTCAATGACCAACAAACCAAAGTTTGACATAACAAAAACAGCAAGACACCAACTCCGAAACCTTGTTTTAATCTTATAAACTTCCAGTTCTTGTCCATGATCATCGTCTTCCTTTTTATTCTTCTTCTTTTGATCAAAGCTTAACCCAAAAAAGGAACCCAGAAATGTTTCACTGAGTTGAAAGAGAAGACGCCGCTGAGTCAGACGCTGAATACAACAGGATAAGGTCAATTTAGACTTCAGAAATCAGATGATTTTTCCTCTCCTTTATTTTAAAAATTTTATTTGTTTTGGGTTTGAAAACGCGTACACTCAAAGAGGTTGAACTCTGCAAACAACCTTTTGAAGCTTTTGTTTTTATCGATTTGATTTTTCTTTTTCTTTTCTTTTTTTTCAGTTTTTCTTTATCGCGGTAAAATTAATAATTGCAAATCTTTTGGGGTAAATTAACTAAAAGTGCCGGTTTTTTAAAAATATTTTACGGATTGGTCCTATTTGGGGGAGAATGAGAAAACCGTGTAGCTAGACGTCCTTTCAATTTTGTTCAGATGGTTAAATGCTAGCATTTTTATACTTGAGTCACAGGTTCAATTTTTCTCCTAGCTTTTTAAATTTTTAAATATTTTTTTAACATACTAGTTCCTTTGTTAGATGGTTAGATAGTTACAATTACATCCTTAAATCTCGAGTTTGATTTATTTTCTATTCATATTTGTATTTTTTATTTCATGTTGCTTTAATTTTTAATTAATATTTTAACATATTAGCTCCTTTCGTTAGATTTTTAAATAATTACGATTACATCCTTAAATCTTAGCTTCCATTATTTTTATAAGCATATTAATGTATTTTTTATTCCATGTTATTTTTAATTAATATATATTAATGCAAATAAAAAATTGAAAATAAAATTTATTAATTAAAAATAAAAAACTTGAAACAACATGAAATAAAAAATACATTAATATGTTTATAAAAATAATAGAATTTGAGACTTAAATGTAATCGCAATTATCTAACTATCTAACAAAAAGAGCTAATATGTTAAAAATTAATTAAAAATAAAAATGAAGCAACATGAAAAAATACAAATATGAGTAGGAAAGTTAAAACTAAAACTCAAAGATGTAATTACAATTATCTAACCATCTAACAAAGAAACTAATATGTTAAAAATATTAATTAAAATTTAAAAATTTGAAGGAAAATAAAATAAAAATACAAATGTAAGTAAGAGAAGAATTGTACTGGAGATTCAAGTATAAAAATAAACATTTAACCATCTAATCAAAGCTAAAAGCAGATTTTGTTAAACATATTTTCCCATTTTCTTTCCAAAATCAGCTTATTTTGATAAATTAAAAAAATGGCTTAATCTGTTAAATATTTTTAAAAAACACGGCATTTTAGTTAATTTACCCAGTCTTTTGCCCCTGGCTCACGGGTCACGGCTACGGTAAATGAAAACCGACGTAAAATAGAGGGCGGCGCCGCCGGAGAGTTGCGTTTTTGTTATTTTCTTTGCTTATAATTATATTGTGTGTGTTATATTTATACAATTTTTTGTATGATAATAACTCTTAGAAATTTGAGAATTATGTGTAGTTTAGAATTGTATAAATTTTATTATTTTTGTAATTCATATAATTTCTATATTATAAGATGTTTTATTACTTTAAACACTGCAAAAGTCTATAAATTATTTTTATTTTTAATAATTTTTACACTAAAATTGTTTCTACTTAAATATCTTACTACGAATTTTGTTTTCTAGTCAATTAAATTATTAGTAAGTTTACATTTTGATCACTTTAATTCAAAAAATTATAAAATAGTCACTAAAGTATTCGAAAGCTTTTATTTAAGTCACTAAGCTGTTAAGTTTAGTTTTTGAAAAAAGTTTGGTTAGCGAGCTTCAAGCAGCGACTCGATAATTGGTACGGTGGATTAGTACCCATCGAGGAGTAGAATAATACACCTTAAATCCAAGTCGATTTGACGATCAGTTTCGAAAATCAAAGAAAAAAGTTGTTTAGATTTTAGAATTTAATTTATTAATTTTTATTTTTTGAATTTAGTCTGAAAAATAGAAGAATTAAATTCTAAAAAATAAAATTATATGAATTAAATTTTAAATTTATGAAGAATTTATGTGATATTTTAATTTTTTAAAGGGTAAATTACACCAACAGTCACCCAACTTTGGGGTAGCTGACAAAACAGTCACCTAGGTTTCATTTTAATCACTCAACTTTCAAAAAGTTACAAAACAGTCACTAACGTTATAAAAAAGTGACAAATCAGTCATTGATTAACAGTTTTCGTTAGGGTGTTAACGGAACCGCTAAAGTGGCATGTTCCCCGTTAGGGTATAAAGGAATAATACACTATGGACGACTTTGTGAAGGTGGCCTCTCAGATCCAAGCTTCTGATGTAATAGCTCAAATTTCAGTGATATCAGAAATAGTGATTCGAGAACACCAAATTTGACAAATGAAATCGTAAGTTATATTATTCAATATTTACAAGCCAAATGTAGTTTTTAAAAGATTTTTGAAATAGTAGATTTTGTTTTATAAAGATTTATTTGATCAAGAAATCGAGAAAAAGAGGTATCGAGATCTCGGTATTATAAACCGAGTCATAAATATTTTTATGAATATTTACGGAATGTTAATAAGGTAGTACTAAAATTTCGTTAGAAAATTTTAACGTTTGGGTGGTTAATTAAAGAAAAAGGACTAAATTGAAAAAGGTGTAAAAGTTGCTAGAATGATTAAATAGCTTAATTGTCAAATGAGGAAGGACCTAAAGTGAAAATAAGCCCAAAGGAGATATTTTGGGCGGCAATAGCTCAGGAAAATCAGGAAATGGGTGAAATAAGGATAAAATTAAAAAATTGCCAAAATTAGCTAAATAAAAATGAGACCAAATTGGAATATCTAGAATTCTCTTCATTTCTCTTCATTTTCATCAGCTGAAAAATAGCCATGGAAGAGGGTTCAAGCTAGTTTTCATATTCTAGCTTCATGTAAGTTTAATTCTTGCTTTCTCCTTGAAATTTCTATGTTTTTAGACTTTTACAATTGGGTCCAACTTATTAATTCATTAGTTTTTGATTCTATGGCTAATTGTTTTTAGTTGATGTGGATTAGTGCTGGAAGAATATGATGAATAAATATTGAATTGAAGCTTTAATTTTGTTATATGATGATTGTATCAAGTAAAATTCATGGAAATTGGTTTTAGGACCTAATTGTGAAAGAGTTAAAATTAAGGCCTAGTGTTAAAATTCTAATTTTCAAATGTTATGAAGTAGTTTAAAATGATATAGAAAAGTATTAAATGAGAAAATTAGCTCAATTGAGGGGTTATTTGAGCAAGGACTGAATTGTATGAATTGTAAAATTTAGGACAAAAATAGAAATCAACATGTTACACTAAAGCAGTTTTGGACAGCAGCAGTTGTCTAACTTTGAAAAATCACCAAAAATGGTAGAAATTGAATTAGAAGTTGAGTGAGATATAGAATTAAAGCTTGTTGAGTCTATTTTCATATAAAAGAAATATAGAAAGCAAAGGAAGTCTACATTTTGAGATCTTTAAATTTTTGTAAAACTGGTTTAGAATAACTTCGTGATCCCCTGTTCATACTTTAGAAATTCACTAAAAATTGTACAAAAATAATTATGGGTTATAATTTATATGTTTGTATTCCTTAGTGAGTCTATTTTCATTATAGATAATTTGAAACATTATATGAAAATCGTACTATGAGATAATTGATTTTTAGTGAATAAAGGTTAGAGCCATCAGACTGTGTAACAGGGGAGAAGTTAACTAATAAACTGTACTAATTGGCCACACCAAAAATTCTGGAAAAATTATAGTAAGAAGATATGTGAGTCTAGTTTCAAATAAAATTAACAGATCTTAATTTGGAGTTCTGTATCTCAAGATAAAAATAATTTAGTGACTATGATATGGATGGACAGCTTGAATATTCACACAAGTAAATAGTAAAATTATAAATAATGTTACTTACAAGTGTGTTGTTTATATTAAAGATGTGGATGGAGACGAGGAGGAGGAAAAATAATATATGAATGACTTGTGTGTAAATTGATTACGTGCTCGATTATAATTGATAAATGTTGAATTAGAAATGATATAATATTTTATTTGAAATATTTATTATGAAATTATGATTATCATTATGATACAAAAATTGAACTTGTGAGTTTATATGGCTAAATTTTAGTGACCATTTGTTAATTTTATAAATTTCATGATGTGTTATTTCATATGTATTGATGATAAAATCGTGAATAATGTAAAAGCATGAAAATTGAATAAATGATCAAATTGAGCATTTCAGTTCAGTGACAACATGAATTGACGGAAAATACAATGATTGAACAATGGCAACAAGTGATAAGTGATAGCTTCGGCTACACTTATCTGATCATGGACAAGTGATAAGTGATAGCTTCGGCTACACTTATCTGATCAAGGACAAGTGAAAGTGGTAGCTCCGGCTACCTGATCAGTGAAAAGTGGTAGCTCTAGCTACCTGATCAGTGAAAAGTGGTAGCTCTGGCTACCTGATCAGTGAATAGTGGTAGCTTCGGTTACAAGTGATAAGTGATTTCTGTGTAAGACCATATCTGGGATATGGCATTGATGTGATACGTGTTTAAGATGTAAGACCATAGCTGGGCTTGGCATTCTAGTGAAAAGTGATGAGTTGACGGATAAGACCATGGGCAATCCATGGCAAAGTGTGAAACGTAGGTATGGTATTAACCATACTGAGTTGTGAAATGTGGCACTAAGCAACACCGTGTAGCTTGTCATGATCGACAGGTCGTGTGAGCAGACCAATTCTATAAGACGTTCACTAATCTGACAAAGTTTGATAAGTGTTACATGGAATTATGTGGTATAAGGAAATACGAGTTGATGAGACATAAACATAGAACTTGGTTGATGAATGAGTTCATTTGTGATTATATATTTGTACACTCTTGAGTGTATTATCGTATGAATTGGTATTCCAAATGAGTTAATGAGAAAAGTTCTAATATGAAATAATCTGAATTTCGAAATGAAATATTATGAAACCATAATTGAAATACATTGGTATATCTTGTATATGTTATTTGAGTTCATAATGTGAAAAGGAAATGCATGTGAAATTTGAGATGATGATATCGTTACATGGAATCTATTGATGGAAATGTACATCCAAATTATTATGATAGATTTTAGTGAATATTGAAATTGGACTCAATAAGTGATTTGTCAATTTAAACTGTGATTGGCAGGAAGAGTTGGTGAGTTATGTGGCTATGAATTGTTACACGTATTTGTCTGAAATGCAAGGAAATGGTGGTACTTAATACATGAAAATATGAGATTGTGATATATAAAAACATGGAATATGTTTGATAAATATGTTTATTCATAATTATAGAACTGTACACCTCAAGTGTACTATTTGTGTAAAGATAACGATTTCAAATTATCTGTAAGTGTTTTGTATTCTTTGGTAATGCCTCGTAACCCTGTTTTGGCGATGATCTGAGGTTGGGGTGTTACATCTGGCTAAAGTCAGATCCGGATTCGAACCATGGTGGCGACCTCATAGACTGCACCCCAACTTGGACCTCTCTCAACCTGGCTTAGTGAAAATGATGATAAATGGTCTCTTTCCCAAGCATGGAACTGAGATGAGATAGAAATTTCGAGCTCTTGAAAGTTCCGGCCACCTGATGTACCTGATGGAATGAAATAGAAGCCACACATACGGTCAGATGAAGAGGCCACTGGTCCAACATGACCATGACCATGACTTGTATGGCTACCCAGCCTTCAGGAGCTGGAAACAATGGGTGTCCGTAATGCTGGCAAGATGCTAGGGTGGTGGACTTGATAGTATGCCTGGAGAGCTTGAACTCTATCACGAGCCCGCACTGCAGCAATTTAGGCTTTTAGCGGCCTTTTTTTAGGCCTTTAGCGGCGTTTTTAAGCGCCACTAATAGTCTTTGCGGCGCTTTTAGAAGCGCCACAAAAACCGCCACTAAAACAAGCGCCGCAAAATTTAGCGGCGTTTATGAGAAAAAAAGGCCACTAAAAGCCATGTCTTTTAGCGGCGCTTTTCACACAAACGCCGCTAAAAGCATGACTTTTAGCGGCGCCTTTCCGACAAATGCCACTAAGTCATAAAAATAAAAAAAATTAAAATATTACACTTTTAGCGGCGTTTTTCCCAAAAACGCCGCTAAAGGTCATGAAAAATAAAAAAAATTATTATATTATGAAAACACCAAAAATCTAATTTAAAAATGTATAATTTAATTTGAACACGTATTAAAATGAAAATTCATGAACAATACGTATTAAAATAGAAATTCATGAACAAGACACAATTAATTGACCAGAAGTCGTCTGAAGATGTATTGCATTGATGAATCTGGTAGCCGATATAGTATACAAATAACCAGCCAGAGTTACCAACCACGAACCTCGAATACTAAAAAGACTGAAGGAAACCTTAGTTGCAGCCTCAAGGCTAACAAATTCCAGGTGAAAATCTAAAAGTGCTGGTGCCTTGGCAGCTAGGACCTGAGCCACAATAAATCAGAGTTGAGACTCAATTCAAACTGACAGTTGCCAGTTGCATCAGAAACAAGTAGTAATGTAACATATAAACTAGGTGTAAAACATAATTCAGGCAAATATTACAAGAACCGGATTGACCTTAATAACAACACAAAGTAAAATAAAATAAGTAAACAAACCTTGCAAAGATAATGCATCAGCGTCATCTTGCTTGTTGAAGCACGTGTATCTGTGAGCTTTAGAAGACTGTCCAACTTAAATCCAATAGCAGAACCTGTATGATTGTAAATGATTTAAATTTTCATATTAAAGGAATGTACAATAGTTAAAAAAATTTCACCAACTCAAATCTAAGTAGTTGATCACCACTGAACGCATAAAAAATTGACTTCGCACTTGGAGCAAGAGCTTTGGCAAGAAACAAAAAGCAACACCGGGCGGTAGCATAACAAGTGAAAGTATTGATGATGCCAAGATCATGTAAAAGTTCAAAATAAAGGACATAAACGTAAACTGGTTATTAAAGGACATAAATGCGAACCCAATTAAAGTTCTAGCTATTGGCAAGAATGTATAAATTATTGGACCAATGATGCAATCTTTCTTTGATTGAGATTTAAACTTTAGAAACAACATAAACACCAAAACTCTAAGCTGCCCAACCACTTCAAAAATTAAGACACAAACAACGAACAAATAAGAGAAGTTCGTAAGAAAAGCACATTTAACTTTTCTTCCGACATCCAAATAACATTTATGCTTTTTCTAAAGAAGAGAAAGTTAGCACATGGGGTTATAAAGTAAGCCCTAGCAACATCTGATAGCAACCATTAGAAATGATAAGTATACTTCCAAGGCAGCATACTATGCCCTGGGACTACACAGACCAACAAGACTTAAGGTTTATGATGCGGGAATGCTGTAAAAAAATGTAACTTAACCTCACCTGAAACAATGCATGTAAACACCAAAGTAAGTATTATTCAAATACATAAGACTAGACAAACATCAAAGTACTACATTACACTTGTGGTTTAACTCTTTACTCTACACAATGTAAAAAATTTACGAAATATTATTATAATGATGCTTTTATTTTGATTTTTTATATTTTTATATAAAAATAATTTAAAATATTATATCTATAGTTATTATATTTAAGTTATTTGCATGTATTATTGTCTATCTGCATAACCTTCAAACTCTAAAAGCATGATAAAAGCAAAATCAAGGAAATTGTAGTATTCCACCCCATCCATTTAATCAAAAGCCATCCTTTGAATAAGAGCCCTTCTCTCCAAATGAACCAACTTATAAATTGCTTTGTCGATGCAAATGCTTTTATCTTTAACATCAAATATTTTTATAAAAAGCTAGTTACCTCGCCTCTTTCTCTTCCATCAGTACCTTCCAAATCCATAGCAATTGTGAAAGGCTCTATACCAACACAATGTGCAATCCAAATACCCTTGGTAGTTTGACTCCTGCAATGAAATTAGATTAGTTTAGAAATCTATCATATAAAAACACATTGCAGCAGTAAGAAGCTTAGTTATTACATTTCTAACTCTTCTACTGTCAACTCATCATTTCTATAAACCTCAAAATGACATCCAAGCTCTCCCACATACTACAAAATTATAGGTAAACTCTGAGGATATTCAACATGATGAAGAAACAACATTTCAAGTATTGAAAATTCTGTAATGTAAATTCTATTATTCATTTCGTAAGGTGATGATAAAAACGAACAGTAGACCTTCTTAAAAGGAGAAAGACAAGTATCAAGCATGGACGGTCCCAACATTGGTGTGGTTAAATATAATCTATTCCCTAATATTGTCTGTTTCTCAACATTTTTTCTTACCATAAGAAAAAGGGAAGATAAAGTCTTTTTTTTATTGAAATTGTAGCAATCTCTTACCAGAGACTTTGCACTTGCTGTTGAGTACTGAATTTCATTGGTCAAGACCATCAAATTGGACCTCCATTATAAAGGATGCCGAATTCAAATCACCACATCATGGGTAACTTTCAACCCAACACATCATTTTTCTGGTTGATAACCACAAACAGTATTTGCCTTCAATTGACAATTAGCCATAACGAAATTACAACGTTTCTATGAATCAGTACCAAACGAACCAACGAAAACCCTATTAAATTTGACTAAATTTTACTCTAACTATTTTTTCTTTTTGACTAAAAAAGAGAGAAAAAGAGTTAAAACTAACTTAGAACAAAGCCAAATAAGGAAGATTAAAGAAAGAAAACCCTAGTTGAATTTTATATGCCTTTGCCTAATCAAGACGCGGGCATGGTGAATAGACTTGGCCATACCAGGTCTTGAACACAAGTGTTTGCAAGGCGCTCAAGGAAGTTCTCAACAACAAAGCCAAGACATAATCAAGCTTGTTCGGCTCTCAACCAAAAGTCCATACTGTTCATCCTACGAAGAAGAGCTTCACCTTCAAAATACGACGAGGTTCTTCTCATCAAGGGTGAGAAGGTCCCTAGCAAAGATTACTGGACACGACTCAAAGCATACTAGACCTCCACAACTCCCTCTTACATCGGAGCCCATACTCTCCTACAAGCCTCAACTCAAGATCTAATCGTTCTTACAAATATGAAATATTCAAATTAAATATAATTTCTAAGATCCTAAACTAAATTAAATTTAAAAAAATCATAAAAGGTATTATAGAGACGACAGAGATGTCCGATTACCCATTTGTGAGAACCCAAAAATAGCTAAAATCAAGAAAAAACGATCATAGTAAAATACAATACAAACTTAGATGCAAATACAAATTAGGCAAAACAAAACACTAGAATACAGAATGGGTTAACTTACAGTTGCGGTAGAAACTGACGTGAGCCATGGCGTCGTTAAAGTTGTTGTAGATTTAAAGTTGGAGGAAAAGGGGAAGATGCCGAAGTACGGAAAGAGAAATGAACTGGAGAGTTGAAATATGTAAATTTTAGAATAGATGGACGAAGAAATTTGGGGATTTTGGTTTGGGGATTTTGAGAGGGAAATTTTGGGGACTTAAGAAATTTAGGTTTTGGGGAAAGAATTTCGGGGAAACGATAAGAGGGATACTAAAGTTAGAAATTTTGTGGCGTTTTATTAAACAAACGCCAGTATAGTTTATTTTTTGGGGCGTTTTTTTTATAAACGTCACTATAGCTCTATATTTTATGCGTTTTTACTAAAACGCCACTATTACATAATTTTCTATTTTTAATATGTTTTTCGTCTAAAATTTGTGTCTTGAGATTATTATTTTTTGAATATTTATTTTATTATATTTTGAGTATTGAATTTTTAATTAAAACATTAAATATTAAAATTTTAAGCTTTTAAGTTTTAAATTTTAAATTTTTATTATTAAATTTTAAAATTTAATTACCATTATCAACTCTTTTACTTAATTCTTTTTTTCTTTCTTTTTACATCAACATTATTTTTTAAGTATGGTTTGCATTTAATTATATGTATACACCTAAATTTTGATATAGATACATCTCTAATTATATATGAATTTTGGTTTAATGTGTAATTCTAGATGTGAAATCTTAATTGTGGTTTAAATATATAGTTGAAACTCTAATTTTGATTTAATCATACATATTATTTTAAAATATAAATGCATCAATATATTTTTATATTGAATAAATATAAATTTTATGTATGCAATATATAAATAAAAAACGATGTTAATTATATCAATAATTGTGTTAATATTTTAAATTTCGCTCCAATTTTGCCTTCTTTGAACTCGCTTATCTTGGACGAGATCATTGCTAGAATGACCGGATCTAAATAAACAATTAACAAATAAAATTTTCATTTTCTTTTTGATCATACTGAGACACAAGAAATTATTAGAGCCTCCAAATTAGAAATCAAGCTTTTAGGGTTACCCATTTCATTTCTCACCATCTAAGAATCAACATGAGAAAGGGAAAAATAATAAAGACACTAATTAATCTAAACCCTAAACCCCTATCATCTATCCCACAAACCCTAAATCATAAACCATAAAACTCTAACCCCTAACCCTTAACCTATTAACCACAAACTCTTAACCATTCACCTTTAAATCCATTAACCCTAACTTTTAACCCATGAAACCCTAACACATCCCCCTTAAACCTTAAACCGTAAATCATAAACCATAATCCCTAAACATTAAAATAGTAACTCCTAAACCTTACACCCTAAACTATATATGCTAAACCATAAACCCAAAACTATAATGATAATTAATTTAATATTTTAAAATTAATATATCTCTTTTACGATTATATAAGAAATTATTTAATATATAAATTTAAAACAATCACCATACATATCCAAAAAACTTTAAAATTAATTGCGCGTTTTTTTTCAAAAGCGCTAATGCTCAGACTTTTAGCGGCATTTTTCCAAAAGCGGCTAATTTCAGACTTTTAGCGGCGTTTTTTAATAAACGCCGCTAAAGTCTTTTTAGCGTTTTGTAAATAAACGCCGCTATTGCTCATTTTTTGGCGGTGTTTTCCTTCAAACGCCGCTAATGTATAATATTTTCGGTGTTTTTCTTTAAAACGCCACTAAAAACGCCGCTAAAAGTTTATTTTGCTGTAGTGCCGGGCATTGCTACCAGGGTAAAGAAGGATAAATGAGGAAGCAACCGCACTTGCTGTTCTAGTACCAGAACTGTAGAAATACATCATTTGAAATTATCAGCAGAGAAATAACAAAACCATTCTGTTTGATGTTATATCCTTAGAAAATGTAACCCTCTAACTAAATGTTTCTATATTTTGGAATAATATTTTTGTCTAACAAACAAAGAAATGTTCCAAAAAATCAAGCTCTATGTTTCCTCAAATGAAAAAATTCCATTACTTTGGGTTATACCTATGGCCAGCAACAAATGGATGCATAAAGAGGCATATCTTAATTGTTCCTGGCAGACCTTTGACTGACAGGTGGAATTGAAGGTTGACCGGAACCACCAATTCGACAGTTAGATGTAGAGAATGGAAGGGAATGGTGCTCTCAACTCTGATAATAGAGATTCATTGCAGGAAAAGCATAAGATGGAGGTATCTCAAAAGGCACAGATGTATCATTCCAGTGATCGTTGAAGGTAGAACTATTTGAAATACTTCCACTGGAATTTGAGGAAGAGGGATGAATCGTTGGCCCACAATAAGTTATCTATTGGCATGGATGAGTAGCAAAAGAAGAATGTTCAACAAAGATAAGGCTGGTAGGGCTGTTAAATTGAGAGTAACCGGCCAGTTGGACAGTTTTTTAACACCAAGGACGCCGTCACATGCCATGTCATTTTGCTGTGACGTCTGTGATGAAAAACGGCAAAAAGAACTGTTTTGTAATTTTTTAAAAGTTGAGTTACTGAAATGAAACTTAGGTAACTGTTTTGTCACCTACTCTAAAGTTGGATGACTGTTGGTGTAATTTACTCTTTTTTAAAATATATTTTATTTCTTTTTAAATTAATTTTTATACAAAATATTAGAAAAAGAAGGGCGCATGTATTGACCAAGACACTTTTGGTATTTTCTTAGAACAGGGTTAAGTTGGTCCAAAGTTGACTTGGCATTTACTTGATTTTATTTGTTTGTTGTGGACTGTGGTTGGTTTAAAGGGCTTTTTTTTTCCTTTAATGAAATAAATATATTAATTTATTAATTTGTTGAGTTATAGTGACTTTCTTTGATGTTTCCTCCTACTGTCTTGATTGAATATAGAAAATTCAGTGTGTAAGAAAATGTTTTTTTATTGTTAATGTAAAAGATTTCCAATAATGTTAATTTTATAAAGGAAAAAATAAAATTCCGCATAATTTTTAATTTTATAAAAATTATTTTAATTGTTTATTTAATTTTTAATGTTTTAAAAATTTATTTTGCAAAACATAAATAAAAATAAAATGAAAGAGGTGCAACACGAGGACTTTTCAAGAGATCATTCATTCTAATACTACTGTAGAATTTTGATCGGATCCAATGCATTAATGTTGTTATGATCACACCCATCAATTCTTGCACAATCTATTCACACAAAGGCTACCCCTTATCGCACTTACACCTCGAATTTGAATGTAAATTTAACCAAATAACATTTAAAATGATTTATTTCGCAAAACGCAAATAAATAAATAAATAAATAAGAAGAAGAAGAAAATAATTACACAAATAATATTTAAAAGGTTTATTTCACAAAACACAAATTTAAAAAAATGAGAGGGTGCTTCTTTTAGCTTTTGAATTTGTATTTTTGTTAAATAAAAATATTTTATACTTTTAAATTTTTAAAATAAATTTATAAATTTTAAAAATTAATTAATTATTGATGTGATAATCCGCCTATATATCATGTTAATAAAATTAACAAAGATTTTAAATAAAAGACTAAAAAAAAACTTTTTTTGGTTTAAATGTCCTACTATAAAAAGAAATGATTAATAAGTTTTTCTCTTTAATTATTATTAATTACCATTAATAATTCATCTAAAACGATGCAATTTTAAATTAAGGAGTCCTCTGAAACCAAGAGTACTGTCCGCAGAGTCCTAGAGAGAGCAGTTTTCTGTTGCGGCTTGGGATGGAGGGGAGTGGTGGTGGAGAGAGGGATTCCGGCGAAGAGATCTCTTTGTTAGTGGAAGAACTAGTTCAACTGTCAATAAAGAGATCCATGGTAATACCGTCTGATAAACCCACGTTGATCTGTTCGGTTTGGACCACAAAGCAATTTAATTCTAAAAGCTTTAAAGCGCAAATGAGAATCATCTGGAAGACAAAAAAGAAGTTTGAGATCAGATCAGAAGGGTAAAATTTATTCTTAGTAATTTTTGATTCAGAAGATGATTTGGAGTAGATTTTGGAAGGACGTCCTTGGTTATTTCGTAAGTATCTCACTCTTTTTGATCGATTAGTTAGCCCGATTGATAGAGATTTAATCTGTCTGACATTATCACCATACTGGTTGAAGACTGGTCCTTGTTTACCTGATTTTGACAAAAAATTTCTTTTACATGCAATCGGTAGCACTTTTGGTAGGGTAATCAGATCTGAGATTTTTTATGATTTCTGCCGGTTGAAAGTCATGTTAGATGTCCAGAAGCCTTTAAGGAGAGGCATCTTTGCTTCCAGTGGAAACTGTGCTAACACATGGGTTCCTTTCAAATATAAGAAACTACCAGTTTTCTGTTTCGGATGTGGGCGATTGGGCCATGGCCTCCAAGATTGTGTAGTAATGAGTCTGGAACAGAAAAATAATATAAAAGATGACCCCCTTTCTCTATTGCACTAAAAGCTAAATCAAAGGTTCTGGGGAGAGAATATATGAAGTTCACAGCATTTTGGAAGAAGAAGGGAGTTCAACGTTCATACATAGGAGTTTCAAGAGAGGGGATTGATGGTGTTCACAAAAGGGATGATTCTTCAGTGAAATTAGAGAGTTTGATAAATGGAAGACAACTTTCATCTTGGGAGGACGGGTTAAAGTATAAGGAAGAGTGTAACACCCTAAATTTGGGCCTAGAATAAATGGGTTCGTGTGTCGAGAGAATGGATTTTGTGGTTAAAAAAAAAGAAAAAAAAAGAAGAAAAGAGAATAATGAATTAAGTGTGATTAAAAAAAATTCACTATTAAATGTTTAGTTTAATTTTTAGGTGGTTTAGGAAGGGTTGGTAGTATTGGAAAAGTCCCAGGCTCGATCTAGGGCTTTAGCAAAAAAATTGTTTTTACCCTTAAAGGAGGTTGGAGGTAGTCATAAGGCTTTTAAAATGTTGTTGGGTTAAAAGATATCATAAGGAAGTAGGTGGTTTGGTAGCTTGTAGCATTTTAAAAAAATTGGAGGTCAAAGGTTCAAGTCTTGGGTATGGTAAAAAATTTATTGCGCATATGTTAGTATGAAGGCCAGAGTTTAGGCCTTATAATTAGTTGGGGCTATTTTATGACACAAGGAAACTCCTGGCCTAGTGGCAAAGGCGTTAAGAGTAATAGGGGGAAGAGGGTTCTAGCTGCGGCGCGCTCTAAATGCTATTTTTTTTTAGTAAACCTGAAGCACGGAATAAAGGTTGATAATTAATTGGGAAGGAATTATAACTCAAATGAAACGAGCGGCGCAGTGGCAAAAGGAGTGTGTCATAGTGAAGAGGTCGGAGGTTCGAAGCTGGGTTTTGGTTAATATTTTTAGATTTCTTTGGATGATTCGGTCGCTGGGAAAATAGGCTTTAAAAGAAGTTGACAACGGAATATATCATAAGAATGGTTGTGGTGCAGTGGCTGGTAGCGTTTGGTGGTTCCTGTAGGTCACGGGTTCGAGTTGTCTTGTCCGCAATAACTTGAAATTTTGCAGCTGGCGTGGGAAGGTGGTTGAAGTGGACCGAAACACCAATTGATGGCTGCTGTTCGGGGGAAGCAATTTGGGATTTTGGCTAAACAAAGGAATTGTTGGATGAGGATGAAGATAAAATTTAGAGACAATAAAGGAATTTAATTAGTGATAAGTTTGAGTCAATTAGGGAGTGTAGGTTTGTTTATTTATTTATTTTAGAATATATATATATATATGAGTGCCAAAATTTCCTATAAATAGGGGTAGTATCTTATCAATTCTGGCATTTGAACCCTAATTTCTTCTTCATTCTTTTGTCGAAATTCTTAGCCTCTCCCTCTACAATTTCTTTTCTTTCTTCAAAAGTCGAAATTCCTTAATTCACTTTCTTTTTTCTTGTGCCGATTTCTCTAAAAAGCCGAAATCTCCATAGTTTTTCTCTATTCATCCCCTTTGTGAGTTAGTTCTATTCTTCCGGCATTTAAAACTTCTTCTTTGACATTGCCGAATTGTCTCTCCAGTGCTAGCAGAATTTCCTGTGCTAAGGAAACTTGGTCGTGTAGATCTAAAAGCCGAAAATCGCTAGTCTCTAATTTTGGGATTTTAAGGTAAGGAGATTTTCCCTAGATTTTTACTAGATTCGTTCATTGTCTACAAGATCTTAACTTTATGATGAGGATTAACAATCATATATTATGATAGTAGTTCTGACAAGGACTTGTGATGAAATTAAATATGGATCAGGCAAAGGAGAGAATCCCTAAGTTTAAGAAACGAGTGGTATCTGCCGTTCGAGATTGGCTACTTGGTTGTGGATCGACTTCTGAACAACACCTTAGGCAGATAGCAGTAGTGTCGACTAAGGATAGCATCGACATAGATCAGTAATCAGGTGTGTAGATCTCTAACACACTAATAAACCTGTATGTATGACTATATATATGTTATAAGCTTAAAAGCCGGAATGAAGCTGTTTAGACAGTCGAATGGAACCCTAAAAGGGTTAGGCAAGGATGCCAGGTACGTAAACATAGAACTCCCTATGTGTATCGGAAAATATATATGACTGCATGATGTTTTCTTTATGTGTATGCATGGGGTGGGAATATGATATTGAAGGGGAAGTGCATGATAGGTCACTTGGTGATCGGTGGTGGAAATCCCACATATACAAATGTTAGGTCACTTTGTGATCGGTGGCTATGCCACATTCAATGATTCCTAATTAATAGGAATAGACAGTGGGGCTGTCGTTTTGGTGTGTAACGGATGGAGGGTTGATTGTAGAAATCCCCAAAGTGTGATGGTTGGTACGGGTTGGTGTGTAGAGGATGGAAACCTAGGATGGGTTGGGTTATTCATTATTTATCGTTTACCATGTGATTATGATTGTTACCTTCATGTATGGGCCAGGGCCCATAATTTGTTTGTGGGCTCGGGTCGTTGTGTGTTTTGAGATTTATACACTGAGTCTTGGTGACTCACGCTTTCTTTTTTTCTACGCTTTCAGATGAGCAGTAGAACGTGGATACGGGAGCCGAGACGGACTCGAGGGGCCATCAGGTTTTATTTTTACAAATTATTTTTTTGGGATTTCTTTAAGTTTATTTTATTGTTATTTAGGAATATTTATGTAATAAGGCCCTTAGTTTTTATTCAACTAAGTAGTTTTCAATGTTATGCAATTTATGAATTTATGACAAGGTTTATTTATACGTAATAATAATACAAAGAGGTTTATTTCCAAAAAGTCACTTCTTTATTCAAATTTTAAATAATTAACTTGTGTTTTCAAAATCCGATAAAGTGTTATGTGTTCCATAACACGCCAGATCTGGTCGAAACACATGGGCCGGATTTGGGGTGTTACAAAGAGGTTGTGGAGTTGATGGAGCAAGGAGTGGTTGATGAGCCGTTGGAAAAAATACAGAAACACACAAAAAAATAAGATGGAAAAGAATGGATGTGAGAGGTAAGGGGGAAATCAGTTTGAGTGAGCAGGTGGCGGGAAAGAGGAAATTTATTGAAAATAATGGTGATAAAAGCTATGAGGAAAGCTTTGAATTGGGGAGCACGAAAAGGAATAAAGTTGGTAAGGATAAAGAATTGCTGGGGAGTGATATTATTGAGATCCAGGTTGATTATGCAGATTCAGACTCTTTTAAATCGGCGGCTGCCATGAGGCAAGCCAACTGAACGCAATGAAAAGCCTATGTTGGAATGTCCGTGGATTGGGGAGTTCACGGGCAGTTCGGAGACTGTGCTACTTAGTTAAGCAGCACAATCCCCAGTTGGTCTTCTTTATGGAGACGAATTTGAAGAATAATAGGATGGAAAAGGTACGAAGAAGCTGTGGTTTTATAAATGAAATTGAGGTTGAAGCCGAGGGTTCTAAGGGAGGTTTATGCTTGGCGTGGAAAGATGAAATTAGAGTTACTTTGAGAAGTTTTTCCAGATGACACATTGATGTTTTAATTAAGAAGGATAGTGTGAAAGAGGAATGGAGATATACTGGGTTTTATGGTTCTCCCTATGTTAAAGACAAAAATGTAGTTTGGAATATACTTCGAAGACTTGGTCAAGAGGTTAAGTATTCGTGGTTGGTAGTAGGTGTCAAAGAAATTCTTTATTCTTTTGAGAAAAGTGGACGAGTTCAAAGAGATAGTAAGCGAATGGAGGCCTTTAGGGAGACGTTAGAGGAATGTCAACTGGTTGATATTGGTTTTTCGGGGGTCTGGTTTACATGGGAAAGGGGAAATTTGCCGGAAACCAATATTAAAGAGAGGTTAGACATGGGGGTTGCAAATGAGAAATGGTCTAAGCTTTTTCCGCTAAGTTTTCTCCAGCATCTTCCTTTCTCTACTTCAGATCATTGCCCTCTTCTTTTGAATACAGATAAGTCTCTTTTGGCCAAAGGGAGGAGGAAATTTCATTTTGAAGCCTGGTGGAATATGGAATAAGCTTTTGAAAAAGTCATTAGAGATTCTTGGGAGGCATCTGAAGGCTCGTTATTGGAGAAGCTAGGAAAGTTATAGATTTGCTTGGAGGAATGGTCACGCAAAAATAGTAGGAATAGGGAGGGATTAAAAAGGAATTTATTAAAGGAGCTGGAAGTCCTGTTAGAAGGTGAAAGGAATGATAAATCTTTGGCAAAAATAATTGATACCAAAATTCATTTGAATCTGGAAATCGATTAAGATGAAATGTATTGGGAACAGCAAGCACGACAGAATTGGTTAAAGTTGGGGGATAAAAATTCGGCATTTTTCCACCTAAGTGCTTTGGCTCGGAGGAAAACTAATACAATCTCAAAATTGGTGACGGAGGAAGAAACAGTGATTGAGAAGGAAACTGAAATTTTGGGAGTGGCTTCTTCTTTCTTTCAAAATCTTTTCAAGTCAAAGGGTGTGGCAGATCTTTGCAAGGTTTTAGACGGTATTGATAGAACGATTACGCAGGAGGATAATAAATTTTTATTGGATCCTTTTCGAGAAGATAAGATAAAGATGGCCTTGGAAGAAATGGGACCCACAAAGGCCTTAGGAGCAGATGGTTTTCCAGCTTTGTTTTTTCAAAGGTATTGGCACATTGTTGGTAGAGATATCACTGATTGCTGTTTGGGTATTTTGAATAATAAACAGGATTTTGGAGATTTCAACAGAACAGATATTGTCCTCATCCCTAAAGTTCCAAATCCTACGAATCTGGTAAATTTCAGGCCCATCAGTTTGTGTACAGTTATCTACAAAGTGGTGGCTAAAGCTCTAGCTAATCGTTTGCAAAAGATTATTGATAAATGTATTGATGAAGTTGAGTGCTTTTGTACTGATGATTCATTACAGACAATGTACTCCTAGCTTATGAAATACTGCATTCGATTAATCAAAAACGTTCAGGAAAGAAAGGTGTTATTGCAGTTAAACTGGATATGAGTAAGGCGTATGATAGGATGGAATGGAAGTTTCTCGAAGAGGTAATGATTAAAATGGGTTTTGCATGTGAATGGGTGGAACTTTTGAAGATGTGTGTTTCTACAGTCAGTTATGCAGTCAACATAAGTGGAAGAAGGGGAAATTTGTTCCTGCCATCTAGAGGTCTTCGACAGGGAGATCCGTTAAGTCCTTTCCTTTTTCTGATATGCAGTGAGGGTCTTTCATCTCTTATGAGAACAGCTAAAAAGTGAAGTTTACTCAAAGGTACTAAAGCTAGCAGACAGGGACCAGAGATATCACATTTTTTATTTGTAGATGATTGTATCCTATTTGGGGAGGCATCAACCAGAGGAGCAAATATTTTGAAGGACATTTTGAAGGATTATGAGATTTGTTCGGGTCAATGTGTGAACTTCTCGAAGTCCACTGTCTTTTTTAGTCCGAATACTTTCGAAGAAAATAAGACAGTGGTGTCAAACTTGCTAGGAGTCAAAGTGGCTACAAATCTAGAAAAATACCTAGGTCTCCCAAATATGGTTGGTAGAAAGAAGAAGGAATCATTTCAAAATCTCCTTGATAGAATTTCTATGTGCATTGAGGGGTGGAGCAACAGAATGTTATCACAAGGGGGTAAAGAGGTTTTCATTAAGTCCGTCTTACAGGCTATTCCAATTTTTGCAATGTCATGTTTCCTGTTACCAAATTCTCTTTGCAAAAGGATGGAAAGTTTTTTCGCCAAGTTCTGGTAGCAGAAAAGAAAGGGAAGAAAAGGTATTCACTGGTGTCAATGGGGTCATTTATGCAGACCGAAAAGCGAAGGGGGCTTGGGCTTCGTAATATGGCCCAATTCAATATAGCTTTGTTGGCCAAGCAAGGTTGGCGTTTGTTAGAAAAACCGAATTCTTTAGTTGCACAGGTGTTTAAGGCAAAATATTTTCCAAAAAGAAATTTTCTTAATTCGCAACTAGGAAATAGAAAATCATATGTTTGGCAAAGTATATGGGCTGCAAAGGGTATTTTGGAAAAAGGGCTGATTTGGAGAGTTGGTACTGGAAATAGTATCTCTATCAGTAATGATGCGTGGGTTCTAGATCTTGTTAATTTTAGATTATTATCTTCTTATTCAGGTTCAAATGATAATAAAGTAGCTGAACTCATCAATTGTCAAACTAGAGAATGGAAAAGAGATGTTATTGAGTATGCCTTCGGCGCTGATGAGGCGGATAGGATCCTTCGCATTCCTTTAGCTAAGTACCCGCATGATGATCTTCTGGCATGGAGGGGTGATCCAACGGAAGTTTTCTCGGTCAAAAGCTCCTGCAAACTATTACAGAGTTTTGATCCTAACGCTTATGCGATACAATCAAGCTACTTTAATTTTTACAAAAAAAATGTGGTGCATTGATCTTCCTACAAAGTTAAAAATCAACATGTGGAAGGCCTCTTGGAATTATTTACCCACAAGGATAAATTTATTTCACAAAAAGCTACTAACAAACGCCTCTTACCCTCGCTGTGGTCTAGAATCAGAGACGCTGAATCACCTATTTAAAGAATGTCCAATATCAGTTGATTTATGGTCATATTTATCTGAAGTAAAACTGTCACAGGATACTAATATCGATTTCAAATAGTGGCTTACCTCGTCTACCAAACTTCTTTCTTTGGATAGTTGTAGATTCTTCTGTGGTGCTTTATGGGCCATTTGGGGAGACAAGAATGCTCGGGTTCATGAAAAAACAAGTAAAACAGGTAAGGAGTTAGCAGATTTTGTGAGGAACTATATTCAAGAACTGGATGGTGTTAAAAATTTAGCAGCCAAATTACTGAAAGCCGTAAGTAGATGGAAATGCCCACCTTATCAGTTTATAAAAATAAACTTTGATGGCGCATATGATATGAAGGAACAGTGCTCAGCATCAGGTGTCGTGGTCAGAGATAACGAAGGGGAAGTTCTCACCTCAAAGTCCAAAATACATACGAATGTGGTCTCTGCTTTCGCGGCCGAGGCTTTGGCTTGTCGAGAGGCGGTTCAGGTAGGATTTGACATGCAACAAAGAAGAATGATCATGAAGGAGATTCTCTTACAGTTATCAAAAGATGCAGAAATGATTCAACAGACAGATCCTAGATCGGTTCTTATATTTATGATATTCGGCAAAAGAAGCAACATTTCTCAGAGATAAGGTTCGATTTATTCCCAGATCCGGTAATATCTTAGCTCATATACTAGCAAAAGAAACATTAAAGAAGAAAGAGTAGTTTTACCTGGTGGGGGGAGTGCCATCTTTTGCCGAAATCCAGAAGCGAGATGAAAGGTTGAGGGAACCAGACTGAGCGCAAGAGAGATCAGAAATGGGAAGAAGGAACAGAGGGATGTAAATGGATATGAAAAGTCAGGTTTCAATTTTAAAAAAACCCCTCTTTTTTATCAGGCATTAAACCACGGATTTGATGGAAATGATGGATGCCAGATGACGTGATTGCTGATTAGGCGTTAGGACGACTGGAGTAAATGTTTGTTCAGTTTCTCGATTTTTTATTTTTTTTTTATTTTTCTGAGATATTTTACTTTTAGGGCCTAGTTTTATTAGTTTAGTTTTTACGGGCCAACTTTAAATTGGTTTCTGTTTTGTTATTGTTATTTATATATCAGCCCAATCATCTTTAAGTTCAAAAAAAAAAAATTCATCTAAAACTGTTAAAAGATAATTGATTAAATAACAATGATTGATATATTCAGTCACGAATTAGAACCTAAATTAGGATGCCCAATTGAATTGATCTCTCTTTTATTATCAAGTCAAAGTACAGTATATACCCCCAACACTATCAAATCAAAGACCAATAATGTTGTCAAGTTTTTCTTCTTCTCCTTTTTTTCCTTTGAAAATTAAATTGTCATGACACATGAATTTTGATTGTTCAAATGAAGAAAAGGAAATGGGGGGTTTTGCTTAACTGGAAGATTGTGATTTTGTGATCATAGGTTTAAGTTTAACATTTATTTTTATTTGGGTTTAAATATTTTGATTTAAGCAATCTAATTGTGTATTATAAAAATAATTTATTGTGATTTAAGTTTGAGTATGTTTTAATTATAAGTTCAATTGTACTTGTAATTGTAGGTTTCAAATAAGTAAATAAATAGTTGGAATAAAAATAATATTATTTTAAAATTTTATAAAGGAAATATATGAATTTTTATTTTATTTAACTTGATTTGGAAGAAGAGGAATAAGAATAGGAGGCAACTCCAAAAGTTGGAAGTTAATGACTTTTAAGGAAAAATATAGATAGAGTAGACATTGTGAATGTAAAAGTAATGTGGAGGTCCCTATATTAAGTTAAATTGTGTTTAATTTAACCTATATTAAAGGTATTTTTAAGTTTTATAGTCATTCAATATGAAAGAATTTTGGAAATGAATAAAATCAAATCGATATATTTTGTATAATATTTGTTGAGAAAAAAAACGTAATCAAGTTACTAACTTTTAATATAGGGCTAAAAAATAAAAAAATATACTGCAGAGGTACTACAGCTGCAATCATTTTGTTGTTGTATCCTGAGAGACAGATGACCAACGTTTCTCCAAGTAACATAAGAGCGACCGAATTTGTCTTAAGGAAACTATGAAAATAGGCCTCAACATCTAGTAAAACTCGATTTCCTTATTCGATTTCTGGTTTTTCAAGATTTTCTTTATTTAATAGTTTTTCAAATCTGGTGTTTTTACAGAAATCTAAATATTTGTTTATATTATTTGTTCAAATCTTATATTTAATATTTATATTTATATTTGTTTGCTAATGTGGTTTGTCCTACATTAAAATCGTTAGTTTGTACTAATGTAACACTGCTAGCCAATCCGATGGTGCCACATGATAACCTTTTAGTATGCCATGTGATAAACATAAATTTAAAAAATATAAAATCTCTAAATATACATATATAAAATAATAATATATTTTTCATATGAAGAATGAATCTGGACAAATTCAAATGTGTTTTAGTAATTTTATATTTTATGTTTTTTATAAAATATCAAGGTACTTATATTATTATTACTTTTATAAATTAAAAATATATAATTTTTAAAAATAATATATATAAATCAATAAAGGCATAAAAAATTACATCAAGAAGTGTAGACACCCATTTATTTAGATTCAATCCTTTTAGTTCTTTCACATATTTATATATAGATTTATAAATTTTAGTTATTTTATATATTTACATTTTTATGAGTTTTAAATTTTTTATAAATTTTATATTATACATTATAATTATATATTTTAAAATATTATAGGTTTTTAATATATATATTTATAATTTATATATATTTCAAAATAATAACCTAAAACTAATATTTTTAAAAATATAAAAATACTAAAAATCACATTTGGACACATATTTGTCCAGTTTATTCTTGATGTCAAAAAAAAAGTTATATATTTTTATTAATTTATATATTTTAAAGATTTTCTATTTTTATTTTTGTTGTCACATGGCATCACCGGATTGGCTAGTAATACTACGTCAATACAAACTAATCGTGTTATTACAAAAGTATCAACCTAATTGATAGAATACAAAGCTATGTACCAACTAGATTAAAAAATTTAGAAAAAATAAAAAAAATACAAATCTATGTACCAACTAGATTAAAAAATTTAGAAAAAATAAAAAATCAGATTTTTCTCTAAAACTCTTGGAGTTTGTATTAATTAGGGTTTGAGAATTAAAATATATTTTAAAAATATTAAGTCTCATATATTAATATAAATATATTATATTCAATTAAGAATTTAATCGATTTCACAAAAATAAACTTTATCTTCTAAATGATGATTGAATTTATATATAAAATGATAAATATTTATATCTTTTTAAAAAAATTATATTATAGGTTATTATAATATATGTTTTTTTATACAATACTTAGAACTACTTATAGTCTTTCCTCAACCATTGAATAGGAGAATAATGCGCTTCAGGAAAACAATGCAGATATCAATCGAGTTAAGACTTAATTGACAATATTTTTATTATAGTTTTAAACATTTCTTTTCGTATCATATCAACAAATGTATTTTGTCATTTAATTTTAAAAGATTCATTGATATAATTTTGTTGTTAAGAAAAAATTTAAAAAGAAAAAGAATAGTTCCGTTGAATAGAAAATCAAACAGTATCAACACAATCGTTTGTATTACTTTATTTCTATCAAACGGCATTAACACAATTGATCAAAATTTGATAATATTTAATGTATAGTTTTTAACATTTATTTTCATATTATATCAACAAATGGATTTTGCAAATTTCATTAATATAATTTTGTTGTTAAGAAAAAGTTTTAAAAAAATAGAACAGTTCCGTTGAATAGAAAATCAAACAGAATCAACACAATCGTTGCAAGTGAAACGTTCTTCGACTTGTACTACCTTCTTCCTATGAATAGTACATGAGAGATAGAATCATCCAAATAAAGTATCAATTTCCATTATTGTTGCTCCACATGGAATTTCTCAATTTTAAGCATGATATTAGTATATTTTTACATTTGTTCAAATTCAATCGGGTTTTAAAATTTTATTCAAATCTATTTATATTTATAAATAATTAATCAAGCCTATTTTAAATCTGATTATATTATTTTAAAAAATAAAAATATATTTTTATATTGTTTTAATTTAATATTTAATAATTTTATATATTATTATTTATTAAAATTTTATATATAGTCATCTTAATATTTTTTAATGTTTACATTATAGTAGTATTATAGATTTATCTTTTATGTGTTATAAATTACATATAAAAATAATATAATATAAAACATTACAAACTTAAAAAAGAGTCGGGCTAGATTAGGTTGGGCTCAAGCCTTGAATGTTCAACCTCGAGTCCAACCCATATTTTAGACAGGTCTATTTTTTTTCGGGTCTATTTTTTGGACTTAATAATTTTACTCAAATCCTCCCAAATTTTTAGAGAAGGATAGGCCATCTGAGACTTAACATTTTGTGCATTATTGGTTCGATCGATCTCTTAAGGCTCTCGGTAACGATTTCTTAGTTGACTAGGGTCATTGTCAAGTTGGCCTGATGATGGTGGGATTATGATTCAATTTTTAGAAGTTTGGTCAAGATGATGCATCTCTAGTTTATTTTTAAATTCTTCCAGTGTTGTGATTAGTATGAGTTTGTCTTTCTACTCTTTTAGGATTATTTTGCAAAATGACATTTATGCATCAATTTATAGTGTCTTATTTATCGTTTGTATTATGTGCTCTGTCTTTATATTTTTATTGTTCGTGGTTCTAATTAATTATAGTATTTTATTAAAAAAGAAAATTTATTTTTTTAAATAACAAAAATTATTTGGAAAGTATATTTTTTAATAGTTTACATAAAATACTTTTTAAAAAGTTATATTTAATAAACAATTAATAACTTAAATGGTATGTCCACGAGATTATTTGCCAAAATGGCATGTTTGCTACAATGCTCTACCGATGTTGTAACACCCCTAACTCATATCCATCGCCAGAAGAGGGTTACGGAGCATTATCTGAGTTTTCAGAACATTTACAAATAATTCATATCAATTACTATTCATTTTCGATATTATCCATAACGTCCTTAGGATGGACCTTCGAGGCCCAAAATGAACGTTAGGATTGGGTCGGGACTAAATCAGGAATGTAATATATTTTTCGTGAAATATAAAAAGTTTTTCTCATGTACAGGGGTCACATTGCCCGTGTGGGTAGGAGTGACACAGGTCACACGGCCGTGTCCCTAGCCCGTGTAACTCTCTAACTTGCAAAACATGAAGATGCAGTTTTCACACGGCCAAGACACATGCCGGTGTTCTAGGCCGTGTGGAACACACGACTGAGACACACGCCCGTGTCTCTGCCCGTATGCTCAGTATTAAGTATTTTGTTTCTCGAATTTAAGGTGTAGGGGACACACAGTTGAAACACATGCCAATATGCTAGGCCGTGTGTCATATAAGGTCAAGACACACGCCCGTGTGTCTACCCATGTGGACGAAAATAGGCTATTTTAAGGCCACTTTTCTCACCCTTTCCACTATCAACCTGCATACATCATTTCCTTATACTAATATAATCCATCCAAGCAACCAATTCAAGTCATATATCAAGTTTTAAACCTGATGTGTGTAACAACCTAATTTTTAGTGATGTCGGAAAAAGTGATTTGAGATCACTAAATCCGACGAGTAATTTGAAAATTTTGCAAATTATTATTTATGAGTCAAATGTGAATTTAGAAATACTCTTGAATTAGTGAATTTTTTGAATTAAAAGAATTTATTAGATAAGTTGGGTCAAAAACGAGGTATCGAGACCTCGAATTCATAAACCGAGCTATAAATATTGATTTTTAGGACTTAACTGTGAAAAGTTGAGAATTAGGGTTTGGTGCTAAAATTTTGAATATCAAAGGCTATATAATAGCCTTAAATGATTAGATAAAGTGTTAATTGAGAAAAATAAGCTCAATTAATGGGTTAATTGATTAGGGATTAAATTGTAAAAATTATAAATTTTGGGGTAAAAGTGTAATTTTAAAAATTAAAAGGTAAAAGTATGAAGTGAATTAGAATTGAATTAGATTCTAATGAGTTGAAAATTTTATATTATAGATAGAGAATTTGAAGATAAACGCGGAAAAGAGAATTTTAGACTAGCCCCTAAATATTTACAAATTCTACAAATTAGCCCAGGTAAGTTCATATGGTTGAATTTGCATGTATAATTGTTAATTTAGGAATGGTATAATGTGTTATTTTGGATTTTGTTATTGAATTATGAATATTATAAAAATGTGGAAATCAATTTGAAAGTTTAAATTGAGTAGAACGCATGATTGAGTACGATTGTTCCATCATCAGTGATGAATTGACGAATAAGACCATGGTTAGACCATGGAAAAGTGTGGAATGTAATACCATAGCTAGGCTATGGCATTTCATTGAAAAGACCATAACTGGATTATGGTATTGTGAACGTAAGATCATGGTTGAACCATGGAAGTATATGTGTGTATGTGTAAGACCATAGCTAGACTATGGCATCGTAATAAAGTGAAAGACCATAGTGAGGCTATGGCATTGTGATATGTGCAAGACTATGACAAGGCCATGGTAATATATGTGTAAGACCATAGTTGAACTATGGCATTAAGCAAACAATGTACTCAAATCCGTAAGACGTTTTCTAATTTGATAAGAAATGGTAAGTGTTATATGAATTAAAGTGATAGAATTCAATTAGTTGTGATATTGAACTCAATCAAGTAAATTCATCATTTGAGATTGTGATTGGCGGGGAATATTAATGAAATGCTCTATTTAATGTTTTGTTATTTTTTGTTCGATAAGATTTAAGTTAAAGCCTATGAACTTACTAAGCTTTCATAAGCTTACTTTTGTGTGTTAAATATTCATTGTAGACTAATAAAGAGTACGGAGGATCAAATCAACACATCGGGCCACACTATCCAGATTTCACCAGTAGATTTTGTAAAAACAACTTTTGGTTTATATGGCATGTATAGAATGGAATGAAAAGAAAATAAACTTATAATATGGTTATGAATTGCTCTTATACATATATGTTAGTTTATGTGCATGTATTTAATAGTATCTATTAGTAGTCAATGAAAAGAATTACATGGTAAGTTTATGCAACTGAGTAGTGTGATGACACATTACGTTTAAAACATGATATTTGACTTGAATTGGTTGCTTGGATGGACTATATTAGTATAAGGAAATGATGTATGCAGGTTGATAGTGGAAAGGGTGAGAAAAGTAGCCTTAAAATGGTTTATTTTCGTCTACACGGGTAGACACATGGGCGTGTGTATTGATGGCCGTGTGTCACACATGACCAAGCATATGGGCATGTAGTCTAGCCTTGTGTCCCCTGAACCTTAAATTCTAGAAACAGAATACTCAGGACTAAGCACACGGGCAGAGACACGGGTGTGTGTCTTGCCGTGTGTGCCACACAGGCATGTGTCTTGGCCATGTGAAAATTGCATCTTCATGTTTTGCAAGTTAGAGAGTTACACGGGTTAGGGACACGGTCGTGTGACCTGTGTCACTTGGCCATGTGAGCCACACGGCCTACCCACACGGGTGTATGACCCCTGTACATGAGAAAAATATTTTACATTCACGAAAAATATCCTATGTTCTTGATTTAGTCCCGACCTGATCCTAACGTTCATTTTGGGCCTCGAGGGTCCATCCTAAGGATGTTATGGATAATATCGTAAAATGAATAGTAATTGATATGAATTATTTGTAAATGTTCTGAAAACTCTATTAATGCTCCGTAACCTTGTTCCTGCGATGGATATGGGTTTAGGGTGTTACATTTATTAGTATTAGAGTTTTGATTTAGCCGATTTTCAGAACGAATGAGGCGTGTAAAATGTCTAGAAATACATGCCATAAAATTTGTGATAGTGTGATGTGAATGATCCAATCTAATCCTTGTTTTTATTATAGATTGTAAATATGTCCGATAGACCTAAACGTACTGAACATGAAGAAGTTAACA
Organism: Gossypium rotundifolium; assembly: GCA_025506655.1. Classification (NCBI taxonomy): domain Eukaryota; kingdom Viridiplantae; phylum Streptophyta; class Magnoliopsida; order Malvales; family Malvaceae; genus Gossypium; species Gossypium rotundifolium. The sequence continues at coordinate 13,085,951 of CP106727.1, forward strand.
GTAGAGTGCAGACCTCTGAACAAGGGACAAGCAGTAATGTTTCAATTTCTCTGATGCGAGAATAAGAACTCAATAATATGATTTATGGATTTATGAATCAGTGGTATAATGAGATGATGTAAGAAAGAAATCAGGATCAACAACCTTCTTTCCTCTAATGCACCATCAGTAGCATCCCCGGTTGCTCCTCCACCCCCTCCGACAACTGAATCTAGTAAGCGAACTCCAATAGAAAAACTTAGAAAATTTGGGGCCAAAGAATTTCGGGGAAGATCAGATGATGATCCTGTTAAAGCTGAATATTGGCTATAGAATTTAGTAAGAGTTTTTAAACAAATGGCTTATTCTCCGGATGATTATTTGAAATGTGTTGTTTCCTTACAAAAAGAAGAAGCATACAACTAGTGGAAGAATATAGAAGTGGTAGTACTTGAAGAGAAACTTTCTTGAGAATTTTTCCTGAGTGAATTTAAAAAGAAATATGTAGGAAAAAGGTATTTAGACAAGAAGAAGAGGGAATTTCTCGATTTACGACAGGGAAATCGGTCAGTAGCTGAGTATGAAAGAGAATTTGTATACCTCAGCAAGTATGCCCGAGATATTGTACCGACCGAAGAAGAAATGTGTATTCGGTTCGAGGATGGATTAAATGATGAGATTAGAATGATGATTGGAGGTATAGAAATTTGAGAATTTGTTGCTTTATAAGATAGAGCCTAGAAAATGGAAGAAGTGTATAATAGAAAGATGCAACAGGAAAGAATAAGTAAAGAATCTTATAAGAGAAGTTCTTCAAAATCATTCTCAACATTTTCGGCTAAAAATTTTAGAGACAATTCAGGTCGATCCACCTCAATGCCGGAACGATCGAACAATAACAGAGTAACTCCGTAAGAATTTGAGGCAACCACTAAACCTGCAGTTAGTGTTAGCAGTGTGTAGAATGTTCATAAGCCTAGATGTAAATATTGTGGGAAATCACATCCTGGTGAATGTAGAGGCAAGTTTAAAGCTTGTTACAAATGTGGGGCCACTGATAATTTTCTTCGAGATTGCCCTCAACTGCTTAAAGAGGAGGAAGAACAAAAAGAGAGACAATCAATTACTTCTCAAAAAGGCAAACGTTCGAGTATGAGAGATTTAGTTGCTCGGTCAGAAGTTAGGGCACTTGCACGTACATATGCCATCTAAGTAAGAGAAGAAGCTTCTGCTCCAGATGTAATAGCTGGTACATTCTATCTTGTTGATGATTCTGTGTTTGCATTAATTGATCCTAGATCTACACATTCCTACATTTGCACTGCATTAGCATCAAAAAAGAATTGTGTGTTGAATATACTGATTATGATGTGCAAGTCACTAATCTATTAGGCCAAAGAGTGATAGTTAACCTAATATGTCGAAATTGTCCACTGAAAATAAAAGGCTGTGATTTCTCTGTTGATTTGATGTTGTTAGCATTTCAGGAATTTGATGTTATTTTGGGAATGGGTTGGTTAATGAAATATGATAGAGAATTTGACATGATAGGGAATTTGATGTTATAACTCTCTACAGTTTACTACAACATCATGTTTCGTTAACCAATCCATTCCTAGAATAACATCAAATTCCCAAAAGGCTAACAACATCAAATTAGCAGAGAAATTGCAACCTTTTAATTTTAGTGGAAAATTTCGACATATTAGGTTAACTATCACTCTTTTGGCCTAATGGATTAGTGACTTGCACATCATAATCAGTAGATTCAACACAATTCCTTTTCTGATGCTAATACAGTTCAAATGTATGAATGTGTAGGTCTAGGATCAATTAATGCATGCACAGAATCATCAAAAAGATAGAAAGTACCAGTAATTACATCTGGAGCAAAAGCTTCCTCTCTTGCTCGGATGGCATATGTACGTGCAGGTGCCCTAACTTCTGACCGAGTAGCTGAATCTTTCATACCCGAACAGCCAGTCCCTGTAACACTACTTTGACCCGAACATTTGCCTTTTTTAAAAGTAATTGATTATCTCTCTTTTTGTTCTCCCTCATCTTTAAGCAGTTGAGGGTAATCTCGAATAAAATGATCAGTGGCCCCACATTTGTAACAAGCTCTAAACTTGCCTCTACATTCACCGGATGTGATTTCCCACAATATTTACATCTAGGCCTGTGAACATTCTGCACACTACTAACACTAACTGCAGGTTTAGTGGTTGCCCAAATTCTTACAGAGTTACTCTGTTCTTGTTCGATCGTTCGGCATTGAGGTGGATCAACCTGAATTGTCTCTAAAATTTTTAGCCGGAAATGTTGATAATGATTTTGAAGAACTTCTCTTATAAGATTCTTTACTTATTCTTTCCTGTTACATCTTTCTATTATACACTTCTTCCATTTTTTAGGCTCTATCTTATAAAGCAACAAATTCTCAAATTTCTGTACCTCCAATCATTATTCTAATCTCATCATTTAATCCATCCTCAAACCGAATACACATTTCTTCTTCAGTTGGTACAATATCTCGGGCATACTTGCTGAGGAATTCAAATTCTCTTTCATACTTAGCTACTGACAGATTCCCCTATCGTAAATTGAGAAATTCCCTCTTCTTCTTGTCTAAATGCCTTTTTCCTACATATTTCTTTTTAAATTCACTCTGGAAAAATTCTAAAGAAATTTTCTCTTCAGGAACTACCACTTATATAGTCTCCCATCAGTTGTATACTTCTTCTTTTTGTAAAGAAACAACACATCTCAAATAATCATCCGGAGAACAAGCCATTTATTTAAAAACTCTTACTAAATTCTATAGCCAATATTCAACTTTAATAGGATCATCATCTGATCTTCCCCGAAATTCTTCGGCCCTAAATTTTTTGAGTTTTTCTATTGGAGTTCGCTTACTAGATTCAGTTGTCAGAGGGGGTGAAAGAGCAACTGGGGGTGCTACTGATGGTGCATTAGGGGGAGGAGGTTGCTGATCCTGATTTCTTTCTTACATCATCTCATTATACTACTGATTCATAAATCCATAAATCATATTATTGAGTTCTTATTCTTGCATCAGAGAAATTAGAACATTACTGCTTGTCCTTTGTTCAGAGGTCTGCACTCTACTGTTAACTTCTTCCTGTTCAGTACGTTTAGGTCTATCGGACATATTTCCAATCTACAAGAAAAATAAGGATTAGATCGAATCATACACATCAAACTATCAACGATTTATATGGCATGTATTTCTAGACACTTTACATGTCTCATTCATTCTGAGAATCGGCTAAATCAAAACTCTGATACTAATAAATGTAACACCCCAAACCCATACCGTCACGGAACAAGGTTACAGAGCATTAATAGAGTTTTCAGAACATTTACAATTAATTCATATCAATTACTATTCATTTTACGATATTATCCATAAAGTCCTTAGGATGGACCCTCGAGGCCCAAAATGAACGTTAGGATCGGGTCGGGACTAAATCAGGAACATAGGATATTTTTAGTGAATGTAAAATGTTTTTCTCATATACAAGGGTCATACGCCCATGTTGGTAGGCTGTGTGGCTCACATGGCCTAGTGACACAGGTTACACGGCCGTGTTCCTAACCCGTGTAACTCTCTGACTTGCAAAACATAAAGATGTAGTTTTCACACAGCTAAGACACACGCCCGTGTTCTAGGCCATGTAGCATACACGGCTGAGACACACGCCCATGTCTCTGCCCGTGTGCTCGGTTTTGAGTATTTTGTTTCTCAAATTTAAGGTGCAGGGGACACACGGCCAGACCACATGCCCATATGTTATGCCGCGTGTCACACACGATCAATACACATGCCCGTGTTTCTACCCGTGTGGACGAAAATATGTCATTTTAAGGCTACTTTTCTCACCCTTTCCACTATCAACCTGCATACATCATTTCCTTATACTAATATAGTCTATCCAAGCAACCAATTCAAGTCAAATATCAAGTTTTAAACCTAATGTGTCATCACATTACTCATTTGCATAAACTTACCATGTAATCCCATTCATTGACTACTAATTGATAATATTAAATACATGCATATAAACTAACATATATGTATAAGAGCCATTCATAGCCATATTATAAGTTTACTTTCTTTTCATTCCATCCTATACATGTCATAAAAACCAAAAGTTATTTTACAAAATCTATCGGTGAAATCTGGATAGTGTGGTCCGATGTGTTGATCCAATCCTTCGTACTCTTTATTAATCTACAATGAATATTTAACACACAAAAGTAAGCTTATGAAAGCTTAGTAAGTTCATAGGTTTTAAAATAAATCTTACCGAACAAATAATAACAAAACATTAAATAGAGCATTTCATTAATATTCCCTACCAATCACAATCTCAAATGATAAATTTACTTGATTGAGCTCAATATCACAACTGATTGAATTCTATCACTTTAATTCATATAGCACTTACCATTTCTTATCAAATTAGAGAATGTTGTAACCATTTTTTGAAAAAATGGGTATCGACTGGGTTTTGAAAATGAAGATAAAAATGGGAGTCGCCACCAACCTTCATTAGGTGAGATCGAATCACCTTTGTTTTAATAAACATTTCAATTTAATAAAACAATGTTTTTGGTCTACGAATTTTGAGAAAACGGGCTCGGGAGTTTGTTACGTGCGAGGAAGGGTTAGCACCCTCGTCACGCCCAAAAATTGGTACCAAACTAATTAATTGATGTCTCAATGCCGAAAATTTAAAAAGATTTTGAAAATTTGAATCTTTTAGAAAATGTTTGGATAGTTTAGGCCGAAAATTGAGATTTCCTTATTCCGAGAGGATACAAACATCACATCCAGCACGTTAGGACACGATATTCGAAGCATTCGTAATCAAAGTTATCTCGAAGTTCGTTAAATTTATTTCAAGGATGTTTAGTATTTTAGTCAAACGAAAAAATATCAACCCAGCACGTTAGGGCACTATTCTCCGAATTTCTAAACACACAAACATTGCCTTATTTGAAAACTTTTGGACAAAATAAAGTGGTTTTGTAAAATGTACTTTTGTTTTTACAATGTTTAAGCTGAAAATAAGTATAGGTGTTTAAATCAAAAATCGAGATTTTTTGTTTCAAAAAGATGTAAACATCACATCCAGTACGTTAGGACACGATGTTTTAATCTCTCGTAATCAAGGTCATCTCATGTTTTATGAATTTAGATATAAGGATGTTTAATTATTTAGTGAAACGGAGAATCGCAACCCAGCACGTTAGGGCACTATTCCATGAATTTCTAAATACAAAACATTGCCTTGTCTTAAGAATCTTTAGATAGAACAGGACGATTTCATAAAATGTATTTTATTTAGTAAGATTGCCAAAAAATCGTGATAGCAATAATAATGCAAATAAAAGGATGATATCAATAACAATTGGATAGTAAAACGATAAAATAATGATATAATGGTAATAAGGTGGTAATGGTAGTATAAATGATAATGAAATAAAATGCAAATAATACATTACTAATAATAATAAAACACTAATAATAATCGATGACAATAATGATGGCAAGTGATGATAGATAGCCATACTAAACAAATGATAATAAAGATGTTATATAATAGTAATAATAATAATAATATTAAAAGAGTAGAAAAATGACAACAATAATAGTAAAATACATATATAACGATATATTAATAGTAAACCAATAAAATATGTTTATAAAAATGATAAAAATAATAATGGTAATAATAATAATAAGATAAAAAACGGATGAAATACATAAATATAAAAAGCAGTTAAATAATGACAATAGCATTGATAATAATGTAAAAAATAATAGTAAAATAAAGAATAATAATAACATAAATAATAGTAATACCTAATAATAGTAATAATAATATGGTATTAGTAATACAAAAAAATGAAATGATAATAATAAAAATAATAATAACAAATATAATAATGAAAATAATAATTACACAAAAGCGATCAGTAAGGACTAAATTAGAATCAGAATTAAAAAAGGGGGTCAAATCGAGTATAAAACAGAAGTTTCAAGGAAATTTTGAAATAAAATGAAAGTATTGGGGTCCTATTGAAGTGCGCATAAAAGGTGAGGGCCTAAACGAAGAAATAACCCCTGGCCCCTTGCACGCTGCGTTTCGCGCAGGACCAAAATGAAGATGGGATAAAATCTTGGGGAAAAATTAAAAATATCGAAAACCTAATTTAAAATGTTAGAAAAGAGGAGGGATCAAAAGGGCAATTAGCCCACTCAATGAAAACATGCGGATCCTTCAGTTGGGTCGAGTCGCGTGCGCGGATCTATGGCCCAAACGACATCGTTTCGGTGTTTAAGGGCAATGACCGAAATGACGTCGTTTTGTATCTATATATAAAGGAAATTTTAAGCTTAAAATTCATTTCAACTAGTTTTTGTAAAAAAAAAAAAACCTAGGACCCCTTTTTTGTTTTCTCTGCAGGGGTAGGGGTGGTGCAATTTTCGGCCACCAGACCGTCGTCGACGCCGCCGCAACTTTTGATTTTTTTATATATAATATATATGTATTCGTATATAAAAGGGGAAGATGGGAAAAAAATGAAAGGAAAAGAAAGAAGGGAAAATCACCTTTGGTTTCTGTTTTGATTTTTTTTAGCAAATTTTTGTTCTTTTGCTTGCTTGCTGTTGCTGGACCTGTTAGTTGTTTTTGATTCTATTTTGTATTTAAAATTTCTCTCTGTTTTTCATTCAAAAAAGAAGACCCCCTTATAATGGTGTTCCCCCCGGCTTTATAGCCTAAATTTCCCTTTTTTATATACTCCCTGTCTTATTCCGTTTAATGCTTTTCAGGTGCAAGTTGGGGCATGACGGTGGCAGAGCAGGTGGAGCAGGTGGCTGGTATGAAGGGGGTTGGTCAGAAGGCCTAAGTTCGGCGCCGCACAAGAAGACTTAGGGTTAGGTTTTTTTTATTTTTTTTGATTTTGTGGTTAGGTGGGTTTAGTAATTGGGCTGTTAGGTTGGGTTTGAATTGTTTTGGGCCTAATGAAATGGGTCTGGTTGGGGTTTTAGTTTGTATTGGGCCCCGAGCAAAATTTGGGTTCTATAGCTGCCCCTCTTTGCTTGTTGTTGTGTAACAAGAACGAAGCAAAGACTTTAAAAGGACCAATTTTGCCCGGTCTCGCTGAGTCTTGACTTCTTTAACGCTTCCTTTCTTCAAGTAGCTTTAACTTATCCCACTGCAACTTCAAGGGGATGAGATTTGATGTCTTTGATATGTTCCTGCAACATCAAGATTGCCAGACTTGCTATCTTTGATCTGCTCCTGCAACTTCAGGATTGCCAGACTTACTATCTTCGACTTGCTCCTGCAATATCAGGATTGCCAGATATGTTATCTTTAATTTGCTTCTGCAACTTCAGGATTGCTAGATTTGCTATCTTCAATCTGCTCCTACAACTTCAGGATTGCCAGATTTGCTATCTTCAATCTGCCCCGCAACTTCGTGGATTGCCGATTTGTCGCCTTCAATCTATTCCCGCCACTCGAGATTGCCGATTTGTTGTCTTCAATCTGCTCGCAACTTCAGGATTGTCATATTTGCTATCTTCAATCTGCTCCTGCAACTTCAGGATTGTCAGATATGCTATATTCAATCTGCTCCTGCAACTTCAGGATTGCGAGATTTGCTATCTTCAATCTGCTCCTGCAACTTTAGGATTGCCGACGGTTGCCTTCAAGCTCGCTCTCGCAACATCAAGATTGCCGATTTGCTATCTTCAATCGCTTCCCGCAACTTCAAGATTGCGGGTTTGCTATCTTCAATCTGCTCCTGCAACTTCAGGATTGCTAGATTTTCTATCTTCAATTTGCTCCTGCAACTTTGGGATTGCCAGATTTGCTATCTTCAATTCCCTTTACTACACTGCCTTTTTGAGGACATAACCTGTAGGATGGGTACATGCTTATGCCTAATAATTAGAATGCCATGATTGAAATGAGTCAAAATGTTATGAGTGTGATTCCTATTTAAGATGTTATCACTTATTTATCTGTCAAGGTTTTGTCTTCGTTCTCCTTTTGGTAACATTTTCTGCTCGAATAATTTGCCCCTATGGGAATTTTTGAACTCATTCTTTGTAGGTCTCGGGACACGAGCATACATTGACTTCCAATCGCCTCCCCTAGGAATCACGACTTCTACTATCGTAACTCGAAGAATACCTGTCATGTTTAGACTTTGATTCATTCTACAGCGATTTAGGGTTTTTGAATCTTTTCCTGTCGAAAATTTGCCTGTCATACCATTTTTCCAGATAACTAGGTAACATCGTTTATTATGTCACAATTACTGAATCGGACGAGGAATCTCCATTAAGACCCTTCTTTCTCAAATGTGGGAACTCTCAACAATTGTCTTGTTTCGGTTTCTTGCTTTATCTAGAGATTTCCAAAGTAATATGTAGAACTTTCTTTTGTGAAATTATTAGTTCATCAATTATTATTTCAATGCAACATGTTTATGAATGATGGGTAACAAAAATTGATTTCAAGGAGGGTTAAAATGAATTATCAACGATAAGAGGAAAATGATTGGGAACATATCCTTCTTACAGAGAAAAAGAATTCAACAATAGTACAATGAGCAAGACACAAATCCGATGCCCTAGACATTGCCGATTGGGCTCCTATACAAGTCTCATGAAGACTGCTTTGAGCTTTAGAATGTGTTTGGAAGAATCAAAGTACTTTGTTGGTGCCCCGATATGCCACGTGCTTCTTTTCTCGTTGATTCAAACATTTCAAGATCGCTACATGCTTATTCAAAATTCGAGCCGCCCTTTTCGGGTTTTCAACTCAAAAGCCCTTTGGTCTCAAGGCACCCTTTGCGGGTTTTCGCCCTGGCCTATCCATTCTCTTTTTCTTTTTTCTTTCTTTCTTTCTTTCTTTCTTTTTTTTAGAAGTCTCAAAGCGCCTTTTGCAGGTTTTCACCTTGGCCTCTTTCCATTTCAAGCAAAGTATTTTTTGACCGCATCTTAGTTCATGGGATTAGGTAAGCTTTTTTCGTCTATTTCAGTCAGGATCAGTGTGCCTCTAGAGAAAGCTTTCTTCACCACATATGGTCCTTCCCAATTCGGCATCCATTTTCCTCTATAATCTTTTTGTATGGGAAGGATCTTTTTTAGCACAAGGTCCCCCTCATGAAATTCTTTTGGGCGAACTTTTTTATCATAAGCTCGCATCATTTGTTTTTGGTACATCTGGCCGTGACGAATGGCCCTCAATCTCTTTTCTTCAATTAAGTTCAACTGGTCATATCGAGCCCGGATCTATTCAGCTTCATCCAGCTTTGTTTCTGATAAGACTCGAAGAGAAGGTATTTCCACTTCAATAGGTAGAACTGCCTCCATCCCATAGGCCAATGAGAAAGGCGTTGCCCCAGTAGAGGTTTTGATGGATGTTCGATAAGCATAGAGCGCAAACGGTAATTTCTCATGCCAATCCTTGTAAGTCTCGGTCATCTTCCCCACTATCTTTTTGATATTTTTGTTGGCCGCTTCCACTTCCCCATTCATTTTGGACGATACGGAGATGAATTGTGGTGTTTAATGTTGAATTGGCTACAAACCCCCTTTCGTACTATTGTTTAAGTTCAATGCATTGTCTGATATGATCCTCTCAGGCATTCCATATCGACAAATGATCTCTTCTTCAAAAATCGACTAACCGCTGATTTAGTGACGTTAGCATATTAAGCAGCCTCTACCCATTTCGTGAAGTAGTCAATGACCACAAAAATGAACCGGTGCCCATTCGAAGCTTTCGGTGAGATTGGTCCAATGACATCCATTCCCCACATGGAAAATGGCCATGGGGAAGTCATAACGTGCAAAGGTGACGGAGGCACATGAATCTTGTCTCTATAAATCTGGCATTTATGACATTTTTTGGCATAGTTGATACAAGCTCCCTTTATGGTGGACTAATAGTACCCAAACCTCATTATTTGCCTGGCCATCGTGAAACCATTGGCATGAGTTCCGCAGACACCCTCGTGGACTTCTTCTAGGATTTGCTTAGCTTCGGTGGCACCCACACACCTCAGTAGTACTTGATCTTTTCTCTTTTTATATAGGGCCTCTCCGTCCAAGACATAGTCACAGGCTAGTCTTCTCAGCGTCCTTTTGTCGTTCTCATTTACTTGATCAGGTTATTTGTGATTTTTCACGTATTGCAGTATGTCGTGGTACCATGGATAATCAACTTTCTCTTCTTCTTCGACATTGTAGCAATGGGCCGGGACCTGATAAATGCTCATTTGTATAGGTTTCATATATTTATTTTCATTTATTCAGACCATAGAAGCCAAGGTGGCCAGAACATCAGCCATCTGATTTTTGTCTCTGGGCAGGTAACTGAAAGAAATGTCATCAAACTCTTTGATCAATTCTTGGGCCAATATTTTGTAGATAATCAGCTTAGGATCTCTTGTTTCTCATTCTCCTTTAAGTTGATAGATTACCAAAGTAAAGTTTCTATATACCTTCGATACCCTAATTTTGCGTTCAATAGCAGCATGGATACCCATGATGCACGCTTCGTATTCTGCCATATTATTAGTGCAATCAAAATCCAATTTGCAAGTAAATGGATAATGGTCTCCTTTTGGGGATATCAGAACTGCCCTAATTCCATTGCCCATGGCATTTGATGCTCCGTCAAAATTCAATTTCCAATGATGATCTTCTGAGGCACCCTCTCCGGTGTTTGCCACATACATCAAATCTTCGTTAGGAAAATTGAAGTCTAAAGGCTCGTAATCTTCAAGAGCTCTCATCGCTAAAAAGTCCGCTATTGCACTCCTTTTACCGCTTTTGGTTTACATAGACTATGTCGAATTCGTAAAGCGTAATCGCCATCCGCCATCCTTCCATTCAAAGTGGTAGACTCCATCATATATTTTAGAGGACCTAGCTTCGAGATGAGCCACGTCGTATGATACAACATATACTGCCTCAATCTCGAGTTGTCCAAATCAAGGCACAGCATAGTTTCTCGATTGACGAGTATCTTGTTTGACATTCAGTGAATTTTTTACTAAGGTAGTATATTGCCTTCTCTCTTTCTCCTGACTCGTCGTGCTGACCAAGCACACATCCCATTGAATTATCGAGCACTGTCAAATAAAAGATTAATGGCTTATCTGGATGAGGCGGTGTCAATACTAGGGCATTGGACAGGTATGGCTTTACTTTGTTAAAGGTCTTCTGGCATTCTTCATCCCACGTGCCCGGATTGTGTTTCTTAAGAAGACGGAATATGGGGTCACACTTCTCAGTTAGTTGTGAGATGAACCGAGCGATGTAATTTAGTCTTCCTAAGAAACCTCTAACTTCTTTTTAGGTACGTGGTGGAGGCAACTCTTGTATGGCCTTGACTTTGTCTGGGTCAACTTCAATCCTTTTCACTGACTATGAATCCGAGCAACTTTCCAAACCGAGCCCCGAAGGTACACTTTGCTGGATTAAGTTTTAGCTGGAATTTCCTCAACCTCAAGAATAGTTTCCTTAGGACCTGTACATGCTCCTTTTCAGTTCGGGACTTGGCGATCATATCGTCGATGTAAACCTCAATTTTTCTGTGCATCATGTCGTGGAATAGGGTTACCATGGCTCTCTAATATGTCGCTCCCGTGTTTTTTAGCCCAAACGGCATCACTTTGTAGTAAAACATTCCCCACATGGTCACAAATGTTGTCTTATCCATGTCTTCAAGATACATCTTTATTTGGTTGTATCCTGAGAAACCATCCATGAAGGAAAACAACGAATAGCCCACCGTTTTGTCTACTAAGGTGTCAATGTGAGGCAACGGGAAATTATCTTTCGGGCTAGCCTTGTTTAGATTCCTGTAGTCCACGCACATTCACACTTTCCCATCTTTCTTAGGGACATGGATGATATTAGCCACCCAATCTGAATACTTAACCACTTGCAAGAATTCGGGTTAAATTACTTCTCGACTTCTTCTTTTATTTTTAACAAAACATCCATCTCATTCTTCAAGCTTCGTTGGGATCGCTTGTATTCTTCTTTATGGGCAATCGATGTATCGCGATATCGTTGCTTAATCCGCATATCTTGATACGACCATGCAAATACATCCTTGAATTCTTGGAGTAACTCGATGAGGTCTCGCTTGGTCTCTGCCGTGATACAAGCTCCGATCTTCACTTATTGCCCTTCTCCCAGGTTTACCATTTCTACTGACTCTTTATGTGGTATGATCTGTTTTTCTTCTTGCTCTACCATTCTCAACAAATCTGGAGGCAAGCCACATTCTCTGCCACTTTCAAAATCCTGATATTCTTCTGAACACACGTCTTGCTCAAAACAGACCTCTGAATCTGTAGTATTGTTGATCATATCATTGATGTCTAGGGACCTGTGATGGGTATCAAAGGATTACAAAGAATAAATAAATTGGAGAATAACTATTCACATGATATGAATGGGAACAAAGAATAAAGAACAAAAAATGAGAAAATGTTTGTTAGAATTAAAGATGTATTTCATTGAAACCAACTATCCGAACATGAGCCTATTTCACAAAAGAAATCTCATTGTTTCTAGGCTTAAAACAACGAGTGCGTTCTGAACATTACTCTGTATAATCTCTAAAAACTACATGAAATTCCTCTGCAGTCTAATTGTCCAAAACGCTTCCAAGTTCATACGGGCAAATGCCCAACAAAATTTCTTGATCAGTTCCTCGTCGTGTATGGCATTGATGTGAGGATGTTCATCTCTAAAAGATCCTTTCTCCGGGTAGATTACTCCTCCCGACAAGAAGGTATGAGATATGTGTGGGAATGTCATCGATTCCCACTTGACGTCTTCTCCATTCAACCGTGCTCTTCTCCTCTCTTGCTTCTTCTCTATTTCCTTATTCATTTGTTTAGCATCTGGTTTGAAACCTAGGCCAAAACGGTCTTTCTTCTCTTTCAACATTGGGATTTAAACTTTTCCTTGGAGATGTTTGCCCAATCTTTTTCCTGGTAGGGCCCTTTTCCTATCATCATTCTAGGCCCATCCTTGTGGTCTTGGATAGCTTAGGCACCGGGACTTCATTCCCTTTCGATATGAAAGTCACACGAACTCTAAGGATCAGAAGGAACATTTAATAGCTTCCTCATTTGTTTCTAGATATGGCGCTTCATTGGTAACATTCGCTATGATGTCTTCTTCGGCGTTTATAGTTACCAGTCGATTTTCTATTACCAGTTTCAATTTCTGGTGTAGCGACGAGGGTACTGCTCCTGCCGAATGAATCCAGGGCCTTCCCAGCAAGTAGTTGTAAGAGGGTTTGATATCCATGACCAGAAAGTCCACTTCGTATGTGTTCGGCCCGATCAATAAACGTACATCTATTCTTCCCATTACTCTTCTTTCAGTGCCGTCAAACGCTTTCACTATGTTATGGCATGCTTTCATGTGAGAACTGTCTATAGGCAACCTCTTCAGTGTAGCCAATGGTAAGACATTTAACGCTGATCCATTATCAATTAACACACTCGGCAGATGTATCCTTTGCAACGAGTAGTTATGTGCAAAGACTTTGTTGATCCCATGCCTCCCGGTGGGATTTCATCATCACTGAAGTAAATGAAATTGTCAGCGCTTATGTTACTAACCAGACGATCCAACTTATTGATAATATATCCTTAGTAACATAAGTTTCATTCAAGACTTTCATCGTTGCTTTTATGTACTTCCGAGTTTAAAAGCGTGGCTAGCACAGATATATGCGAGTTGGTTGTTTATGCAATTGCTCCACCATCAGACATTACACTGTACTTTAAGAATTTCAAAAATTCTTTGGCCTCTTCCTCCTTTACAGGTTCGTTGATAACGGTCTCTGGTTCCTTTTTCCGCTCAATTGTTACAGTCTTCAATTTCATTGGTTCTATTCTACTATTTTCCAGATTGTAATGCTTCCCACTACGCGTATAGGACCCTTCATTTTTTACTTTCTTAGAAGTGCTAACTGAGCTTTCTACCCCTGGTATTGTCACATTACAATTGTAATTCCAGGGTACCCTTTTGTTGTCCTTGTAAGGAAAAAAGTAGGTCTCTTAATTATAATCTTCGGCATTCCTTGTGCTCCGCCTTCCGCGTTTCTTGGTCAAGAGATAATGATCTCTGATAGTTGACTCCTGGCCTCGTCAATTCTTTTTCGATTGCACATATGTTTCATTTCTCTGTTCCTTCTTCAAAAAACTCCAATTCTTTGTTGTCCATAAGGCCTTGCACCAAGATCCTAAACTCGACACATTCTTGGATCTTATGCCCTTCTGCTTTGTGGAATTCGTAGTAGTTCTTTATCTTCCCCTATCTTTCCATAGAATCTGAATCTATCAATCCTCTTTTCACTATCTCCTTCCAGACCACTCTCAACGGGATTTTCACCTCCGTGACATCTCTCTTGGTATTTCTCCCGACCTTTTCACCAATCGTATTTATTCCCTTATCCTCGTGGTTGGGTAATGGGTTCCCCTTTCCTGCCATATCATCAAGTGTTACAACCCCCATTTTGATTAGCTTCTCGAATACCTTTTTAAAGGTGATGCAATTTTCAATCGAGTGTCCCGCTACTCCTGCATGGTAATCGCAGTGAGCGTTTGAGTCATACCATTTAGGATATGGGGGCTGCAATGGTTGTAGATAAAATGGGGACACGATGTGCTCATTAAATAAAGTCTGGTATAGCTCTTTATACGTTATCGAAATTGGCGTAAATTGGATATTTTCGGTATTTCGTCCAGTTCTCGATTCCTCGCCTTGGCCCTTGTTGCTTTCAAATTGTAATCGCTTTTGGTCGGCTAACTATGATTGCCTTCGAATACCCTTTATTGTATGTACTCACATTGTTTACCTCACCGTCCTTTTTCTTAGGAGTGACCCTCCTAGTGCTTTCTCTCGTTTTGATCTTGCCATCCCTTATGGCATGTTCGATCATTTCCCCTGCCATTACTATGTCAGAAAAGCTCTTAGTGGTACTCCCTATCATATGGGTTATGAAAGGAGCCTTCAGGGTATTAGAAGAGTTGGTAGTTTTCGTTTCTAAGAGAGATGGTTGGACCTGCATGGCAACCTCTCTCCACCTCTGCGCATACTGTCTGAAACTTTCACTTGGTTTCTTCTCTATATTCTGCAGAGTAATTCTATCCGGTGCCATGTCTGTGACGTGACTATACTGTTTCAAGAAGGCTTGAGCCAAATCTCTCCAAGAGCTAATGTTAGTCAAGCTAAGTTGGTTATACCATCCGTTACCACACCCACCAAACTTTTTAGAAGCAAGAACTAAAAGTTGATCATTGTTCACGAGTCCCGCCATTCGCCTCTGAGAACATGGTGATGTAGGCCTTGCAAACTAGTCCCATTGTATTTCTCAAATTTGCATTTTAAACTTATGGGCAAAGACCAAACCGGGACTAGACTTAAATCTTTCGCGTCAATTCCATGGTGATGATCAATATTTTTCAGTGCCTTAATTCTTTCCTCCAGCCATTTGCAATGATCCTCTAACTGCCTTGAGGATTCTATTCTCGACCCCATTTTCTCTGCTACATCTAAATTGGGCACCACAGGATTGGCGGAGCTATCTCCTGGTTGAGATCCTGAGCCTACGTGAAAGCTCATGGAAGGTCTAGTGTCATCCTACCCTTGCTGGGGTCTGATCGTCACTGGTGGCCTTTGGGGATACTCCTCAGGCTGTATTCTTGAGTGTGGCGGGGTAAAACCCGGGGGAGCGCCTTCGCTATTCTCTTCGACCGGAGCCATGGGACCTTTTCCTTTGTCCGTTGCCCCATTCAATATTTGGGCCATCTGGGCTATCATGTTTCTCTGAGCCTTCAATATTTGGTCCCTCATTTCCTACTAGAGTTTCAACATTTGCTCTTGTATTTGTTATTGTATGTCCTTCTGGAATTGTTCGAACCTTTGATTCATTTTCCTAGTTTTAGCACGTGTCCCGTAGTGATGTTAGTTTCTAGATTTTCTCTTTCCTCTCTTTTTTATTTGATAATTTTAACTAATTAGGCTCTTTTTATAGACTTAAATGCATATGATGTGATGCAATGCAACGAAAATGCATGTATGCAACAACAAAAGGCGTTGATTTCGATTCAATTTCATTAAGATAGCTTTTTCAGAAAACAAATTTCTTTACATGAAATGAATTACATATAAGTCCTAGCCTTAACACCTAAGGCCTTGACTTTCCCTAAAAGCCAAGCTAACTCTTGACCTCGCTCTGACTTTGACTCGTACATTACACTTAGTACATCAGCTCGGACTGCTAAGGATTGTACGTGATCGCCACTTCTCGCACTTGAGCCACGGCTTCCCCCATTATGTAATCTCGATCTCTAACCTGACTCTGGGAGTGGTGAAGTTATACTTTCCAACGTTCTTCATTAACTTCAAGAAGTTCCACCCGAAGCTCACAACCATGTAAAGTGGATTCTAGCTCTTCGATTCTTACCTTCATCTCTTCAATTTTGCTTAGTGGCCTTTAATTCAACCACAGAATTACGGCTACGATACTGGTATAAAGATCTTTCTAACTCTATCACTCGGTCTTTCAATCTCTCTTTCTTATTTTAACTTTCTACCAAATTTCTTTTTAGAGTATCTTCCTGCTCTTGAGCTTCTCGAAATTTCTTCTCCCACTGGCTGGATCTATTTTTTTCCTCTTTAATTTCTTGACGCCATTGCTTTGACATTTTTCCTAGTCCTGCAGTTTTCATAGACCTTCGTAGCTTCTTGTAGTCTATTTTTAAGTTGTCCAAGTCTTCTTCAGCTTTATTCTTTCCCTTTCTCAATCTATCAGCCTTTAGCTTGTGAATGTCGACATCTAATCCTAGCTACATTTTCTCCTCCTCTAGTTGCTCTATCCTTTTCCCCCATTCCAGCCTTCTCTTCTCAAAGTCCTGTCTGATGATTTCAAGCTCAGACGGGATCACCTGCAAGTGTTCTTCTAGCGGTCAGGTATTTTTCTGACTTGATGTGGGGATGTTGTCGTTGACTCTTTGAGTCCACCATCGGTCATATTCAGGAGTTGTCATTGGGTTAGTAGCAAACCTTTTCATTCTGTGAGTTTGGCTCCAAGCACTCGATATTTCACGAACTCTCATTTTGTTATTATACTCCTTTATATTCAAACTCGATCGCATTAAACCTTGTGTCATTGGCGAAACTGCATCTCGATCAGACTGTCTCAACACGAGAAGAAGAGCGCATCGACGGCTCCCCATATTCCCAGTAGAGGAACCCAGTTAAAATCTCCACACCGATACAGGTTCGTCAGGAATCATTAAAAGAGCTCTCCATTCTATATCTTCTTCTTGTAAGTTTTACAGAATCATCATCCACCTTTCTTCTATAAGATCGTCTCGTCTTGGCGTAGTTGCTAATGTTTTTAGAAGAGAATATTACTTGAAAAAGATCTGACACGATGTCTTTTTCTCTTTCCAAAAATAAGTGTGGAACCATGTCAGTAAGAGTTGTGGGCAACCAGTGAATCTTCCTTCGCCCGCTCTTCGGCATGTATTTAGGGATCTGAAACTTTTGGCTAAAATTACAGGAACAGGTGTAACTCTCCTATCCAATATGTTAAACAAGTCAGAGATGCCTCGTCCACATGCCTTAGAGCCTTTGGAAAGACGATCAGTCCATAAATGCTCAAGGTAAAGAAGTCGACCCTTTTCTTCACATCTTGATGCGCTATGATCAAATCCCTTAAATTTCTCCAAGGGATGCATTTACAATCTCCCTTTTGTTTTATCCGGGCAGTAACCCACTGCTCGCTCATTCCCGTAATATTCATCAACTTTTTCAAGAATGTAGAGACATTAACGGGTCTTGCATAGACTTTGTCAACTTGAATCTTTGAGCAATGAAGCAAAGTTGTGTATTCTTCTATTGTAGGTACCAAATCTACTTTCCCAAAAGTAAAGCAACTATAAGCAGGGTTCCAGAACTGGACTATAGCTCAAAATAAGTGTTGGTCTATCTTGACATCAAGCAAATAAGGCAAATCACCATAATGACAGTTGAATAATTGCTTGATTTCATCATCCCATTGACTCCATATTTCTCTCATCTCTTAGAGATTATTTGGGTAACGCTGATGCGTGTGAAATCCCATGACTCCGACGTGTATCCCACCGTAAGACTATCGCCTTTTCCTTGCTGTACGGTCTCGACCCATATTCGGACGGCTGCGTTGTCTTCTACTTTATCTAGAAACCCTTTTCCATGACAAGTTATCTATACAGCAACCGAATGTGAATCAACACCTTTTTGATGAATATGTCAATGCAATCAAAATAAAATGAAGTAAATCAACATTTCATATACAATAAGCGGAGAATTCAAAGACCTAGTCGGGTAACTTCCTAGGGCTTGGCACAGTTCTGCCTGGGGTGGCTGTTAAGGCTTGCTATATGAGGTTTGGCTCTAGGGTGAAGGTACCTGAACTAGCAGATTCCTCGATTTTCACCCATTATAGGCTCATACGGACCGAGTTCAGTTCAGGGGAATACATTTTCCTATGGCTACACAGATATGAAAATCTCACGAAGACATAGGTACGGATGTATCCCGAAAGTGATCCACTATCCTGCACGGAGGTGAAGATGTAATATCCTGAAATAGGGGTAAAATTTTTTTTATTAATTATTTTGCATAAGTATGGTCATCATGGTGTTAATTGTGGTATTTTAGGTGCTAGTGATAAGCTAGGGGAAGGCCCGAGCTATAGGAGAAATTTTATTTTTTTTTTAGTGTAAAAAGGGAATTAGGCTAAGGAGGCCTTAAGAATAATTTTCAGCATTTATGGACACAAGAAACGCCTTGGTAAAATGGCTTCCATGCGCCACTTAAGAGGCTGATTATAGCGCCAACAAGGGTCCTGGGTTCGAGGCACGGCAAAGAAGTGGCGTTTATTTTTGGGTGTTGGCGCTAAAAGGAAGGGCTGAGTTAAGGAGGGTTTAAAGGATGATGTGGGCATTGGTGGACAAGAAAGACGGGTTGGTGGAGTGGCTTGAGGCGCCACTTAAGGGTCTTGGTGAAGGACCCAGTTGGAGCCATGAGGAAGCGCTGGTGTGTTTTATTTTTTTTATGTTGGCGTTAAGGCAAGGGAGCTAACGAAGGAGGCCTTAAAAGATGTTGGGGCGAGTCTATGACACAAAGAGTGCCTTGGCAGAGTGGCCTAGGGGCATGACTTGTACTTTGTCGAATGTGGTCTATGTTCGAACCATGGGGCAAAGTATTTGGGTGTTTTATTTTATTTTGCAGCAGACTTGGAGAGTAATTAGGCACATGGGATCTTCAATGGGGATAAGGATCAAGCTGATTTTTGTTTTTAAAATTTGACTGGAGGAGATAAATGAACATATGGCTTTATTTATTTATTTATTTGTGGGAAGATAAGGGATAAAAGTTGGTTTATTTTATGGGTAAGATAAGGATAATTGCTAAATTATTTTATGTAGTTTGAATGGGTGTTAAAGGGATAAAATAGGAGAAAATAATGGATTTGAGAGGAAGATGAGAAGTGGTCAATATAGGACTTCTAGGGGGTAGTTTCACTTTGTAATGTGTTAAGGTTAAGTGCCAAAATTATTTTTCATTCTTTAGTGGTGCTTCTTAAAATTTCAGTCAAAGAAAGCTCTCTTTTCCTTTCTTTTCTTTGAAGCCAAAAGTCGAAAGTTAAGTAAGCATTTGTACATCTTCTCCGCTTCCTTTCTTATTTTATTTCTCCTCACTCACTTCCTTAAAATCGAACCTACCCTCTCATTTGTAGTAAACCTTCCATCATTATACACCATAGCCTAATATTGCAATTGTATTTTTTAAGCCATAGCCAATCTTTAAAGGTGCATATTCTCTTCTTTGTCGCAAGCTCTAGAAGTCGAAACCTTCTTCTTTTCTAGTCTCTTCGAGCAACGCGGTGGTAAGTAATTTCTATCCTAGTAATCGGTTTTGATTCCTTTTTCATGGGAGTGCCGAATCAAGTGTTAAGGCCTTGGTTTTGGGTTAGCCGAATATTCATAAGCCATGTATGTGTGCCTTTTTATTTGTAGTGACATTAAGGAGCATTAAGGAGAAGCCTTCTGGATTTGTAGGAATCAAGGTAAGTCAGTGGTATTCGCCAAAGGCCATTTTCTTAGATTATTGTTTAAAGTCAATCTAACATGTGGTATAGGGTTTCAAGGCTTCAAGAGCAAGGAGTGGTTTTCGTGATTTAGATCCGTAAGGTAAGGTAATAGTAATATTCGCCATAGGCCATAATTGGTTTTAGTGTTAGTCGATTCTGACAAAAGGTTGTGTAAGAGGATTCGACAAGGTTGGGTGAGAATCGTTTAGACGTAGAGTTTCGGGATTTGATCGATTGTACCAAACAGATGCGTAATTATCGCACTGTTTCTCCTATTATTTGTGTATTGATGTATATACTTGTGTATGATGTGTGCTAGCCGGCAATAATGGCTAAAGTGGTGGATACCCATGTTGGGGTAATCGGTTAATGTGTTAGTAGATTGTGATATTAAATTATTATGATATATGTGTGATATGGTAATGAGCATGTGATGTATACTTGTTATATATGTGATTTGACATGATACATTTACATATATGTATGGGGGATTGGATGTGATCAAGGAAGGATGGGGTGTACATATTTATGTACGTGGTCTAATGATAGCCTCGTGTTACATTAGCGCTTGATGGTTAGTCGGTGCTACATCAAGGAGGTGTTGGCTAGGTGCCCATCTCGGCGGTTGATGGTGTAAAGGCCACCGTGAGACGGATTAATGTTAGGATCACTTATGTGATCGGTGGCTCACCACTGCCTTGTGCAGCAGTGTCCGCCGAGGTAGGATTTGTGGATCACGATGTGATCGGTGGTGGATTAGCTACGGCCCAAGGTGAGTCTGCTAAGGTTGGTGTAACGGATGGACTTAGGTTGGGTTGGGTTTCAGAATTGCATATTTATTTGTATGATCTGTGGATATGGGCCAAGCCTATATGTGGAGGCATGTGTGATGATTATGCACCGAGTCTGTGGGCTCACCCAATTTTTCTTAACCATTTCAGGTAATTCATGAGCTTGGACCGGGTTGGAGTGGATACGAGGTGGCCATGCAGAAGAAGAGATTTTGATTATTTTATGCATTTTTGATATTAAGTATTTTGTTTAAATAACGGTTGTAATAAGGGCCTTATTATTATTTTTGGTATTATTTTAATTGTGGTTAGATTAAAATTAAATTACTATATAAAGATGATTTTATTTTATTTTTAGCAATCTATTTATTCAAGATATATATATTTATATACTAAAGTTTTAATATGGACATTTTATAATAACAAAGTTTTACTTATAATTTTAAACGGACATGGTTTTTAAAAGTTAACCAAATTTTCATGTTTTATTCTAAAGTCAAAAGATTTTTAACCGCTTTTCCGCAAAGGATGTAACCAGATCCCGTCAGGCTCGTGGGTCGGGTTTGGGGTGTTACAAATTGGTATCGAGCCCTGTTCAAAACTCTGAGGGTTTTGGGCCCAAAACATTTTTATGGGCTTTTCAAAGATTTGTGCTTTCATAAAATTTTTCAAAGTTATTCGGCATGGCACCTGTGATCTCAATTCAAGTCCACTGTAAGTACCTCTAATTGATGAAGTGATTTATATGTGAATATTATGAGCTTATGTGGGCTTGTAGATTAGAATATTAGGCTATTGAACCCTAGGGCTAGTGCACTCAAACACATACATAAGACTTAAGGACAATCAAACAAACTCAGTGAAGTAAGTTGTCGAGTTAAGGTGTGGCAACCATGGTGCGATGTCTAGGATTGGTATTCGTGGGAGCTTGGTATTTAAGCAATCCGTGACTTACCTCCTCTCCATTCGAATCCTACAGTGCGTAGCTACTGGCTCACCTTAACCAAGAGGACTTGTTCATAGGCTAAACCCGAAAGGACTAGCCTGCAGCTTTTATAAAATTCCTAGTTTTAAAATCCCTAAATTACCCTTTTAATTGTAGTAAAATATTATTGTGAAAATTTTTCCAAAGTATCTCCGATTTACAAAATTATAAAATGCCCTCAGATTGTAAAAGTACTAAAAACCCTTGATTGAAAAAAATTACCATACTACCTCAACTTTTGTTAATCTTACTTTGCAAAAATGCCAAAATCTCTAGTTTTCAAAATATCAAGATACTCTGATTTGGAGAAATTTACAAAAATACCCCTGTGTTGAAAATTACCAAAATGCCCCTGACTTTTAAAATTTCAGGCTTAACCCCAATTTTAATAAAATTTCCCTACTTTATAAAAGTATACAAAAATGCTATTTTGCGAAAATTCAAGATACCCTGATTTGAAAATTTACAAAATTATCCCTGATGAACAAAATTACCAAAATAACCCTGAATTCCAAAAAAATTTATGTCATACCTTTGATTTGAGAAAAATTTCCAAAAACACCCTGGAGTTTTGAAATTCAAAATATCTTGGTTTATTAAGATTTTAATTGACCCCGATTTATTACCAAAGTACCTTTGTTGGAAAAATGACGAAATTACCCCTGGGTGGGGAATGGATAAGAATGCCCATAATAGTATGTTGGATGGTGTGAATGTGAATGTGAATGTGAATGTGAATGTGATTCTTTGAATTGGAGTAGTGAACTCGAACTGAAACTCTGATTGATCGAAAGAACAACTTCTAAAAACTTCATTTCATAAAATTTGCTCGTGGATAAATAGTGGAACAAAATTTCTAATGCATAAAATTTCTTCAATCAGACTAAATCGAGACGCTAGAATAAGTTCTAGAGGACGTGGTCATCGTGGACGTGGTCGAGGTAGAATGGCCGTATCGGAACCTGCTAGATCGGGTCAAGGGTCTGAAAATGAAGTACCCCCTCCATCACCAGTCTTTGGTAATGAGCAGCAAGAGCAGACGGGGGATGATGCGATATCGCAGGCTGTGCTGCGAGTTTTAGAAATAGTGGCTGGAGCGGGTGGAAATATGAGAGCAAGGAAGTCTGTACCTGAGCGACTCCGAGCTAATAGAGCTGAGGTGTTTCGAGGCGACAAAGCGTGGCACCCAAGACGCTTGAATATTGGTTGGAAGCAACCGAGCAAATTATGGATGAGCTCGATCTGAGACCTGAGGAGAAAGTGAAAGGAATGGTGGCGCTATTTCGCGACGAGGCATATCAATGGTGGCTAACAGTTCGGGATAGTGCCACAGCTGAGGATCTCACTTGGGAGTATGTCAAGGCGGCGTACCAGAAGAAGTATGTTGGAACTCATTATATTGATGCGCAGAGGAAGGCGTTTCTAGGGCTGGTTCAAGGGAACAAGTCCGTAACAGAATAGGAGGCGAAATTTCTAAGGTTAAGCCGATATGCTCGAAGAGTAGTTGCTACGGAGCATGAACGATGTGTCCAGTTTGAGGATGGATTAAGGGATGATCTAAGACTGTTGATAGCTCCTCATCAGGAACGGGAGTTCGCTGTGTTAGTCGAAAAAGCTAAGGTAGCTGAGGGAATTAAGAACTCTGTGAGGTGGAACAGAGATAAGGATAGGAACCGAGATAGGAAGAATTTTGGATCATCTGAATCATCTGAGGGTCTTTAGAAAAGACCGAGGGTTGAAAATTCTGTTCGTGTTGCTAAGCCAGCTATAGAAAATTCGGATCATCCGTGTGCTCAGTGTGGAAGGTATCATGTTGGCAAGTGCTGGAACCGGGAATGGGAATGTTTTAGGTGTAAGTCTAAGTCTCACCTGATTAAAGATCGCCCTCAAGATCCGAATAGGCTCTGGACAATAGGCCAAGGTTATGTGCAATCGGGTAAGGAAGGGCGATAGCGACAAGGGGTCGTGGTCCGAACCATGGAGGAAATGGTTCAGGGCGAGGTAGTGGAGCACCAAACAGAGAGGCTGAAGGTGCAGATGCAAGGCAGCCAAGGTTGGTTTATGCAGTCGGCCGTCGCGATGGGGAAGATGTGCCAGAGGTGACAACGGGTAAGTTTCTTATTTTTGGAATAC
This sequence comes from Gossypium rotundifolium, assembly GCA_025506655.1. Classification (NCBI taxonomy): domain Eukaryota; kingdom Viridiplantae; phylum Streptophyta; class Magnoliopsida; order Malvales; family Malvaceae; genus Gossypium; species Gossypium rotundifolium. The sequence goes on from CP106727.1 coordinate 13,110,076, forward strand.
CCTCTATTGTTTTGTTTGTGGTTAAGTTAGTTCGTTCTTATGTTGCTAGTGAAGTGTATGGAACTTTGACTATGAACTTAGAGAATGTGTCTAGAAAGCATGATAGTTCTTTAAGATCAGAGTGCGTGAAAAGAGTTTAACGATAGTAAGTAATTTCGAGGACGAAATTATTTTAAGGGGGTAGAATTGTAATATCCTGAAATAGGGGTAAAATTTTTTTATTAATTATTTTGCATAAGTATGGTCATCATGGTGTTAATTGTGGTATTTTAGGTGCTAGTGATAAGCTAGGGGAAGGCCCGAGCTATAGGAGAAATTTTATTTTTTTTTAGTGTAAAAAGGGAATTGGGCTAAGGAGGCCTTAAGAATAATTTTCGGCATTTATGGACACAAGAAATGCCTTGGTAAAGTGGCTTCCATGCTACCACTTAAGGGTGATTATAGCGCCAACAAGGGTCTGGGTTCGAGCACCGGCCAAGAAGTGGCGTTTATTTTGGGTGTTGGCGCTAAAAAGGAAGGGCTGAGTTAAGGAGGGTTTAAAGGATGATGTGGGCATTGGTGGACAAGAAAGACGGGTTGGTGGAGTGGCTTGAGGCGCCACTTAGGGTCTTTGCGAAGGACCCAAGTTCGAGCCATGAGGAAGCGCTTGGTGTGTTTTATTTTTTTATGTTGGCGTTAAGGCAAGAGAGCTAACGAAGGAGGCCTTAAAAGATATTGGGGCTAGTCTATAACACAAAGAGCGCCTTTGGCGAGTGGCACTGGGGCATGACTTGCGACTTTTGTTGAACAGGCCTATGTTCGAACCATAGGGCAGCAGCTTGGGTGTTTTATTTTATTTTACAAGAGCTTGGAGAGTAATTGGGTGGCACATGGGATCTTCAATGGGGATAAGGATCAAGCTGATTTTTATTTTTAAAATTTGGCTGGAGGAGATAAATGAACATATGGCTTTATTTATTTATTTATTTGTGGGAAGATAAGGGATAAAAGTTGGTTTATTTTATGGGTAAGATAAGGATAATTGCTAAATTATTTTATGTAGTTTGAATGGGTGTTAAAGGGATAAAATAGGAGAAAATAATGGGATTTGAGAGGAAGATGAGAAGTGGCCGAATATAGGACTTCTAGGGGGTAGTTTCAGCTTTGTAATGTGTTAAGGTTAAGTGCCGAAATTATTTTTCATTCTTTAGTGGTGCTTGCCGAAAATTTCAATCAAAGAAAGCTCTCTCTTTTCCTTTCTTTTCTTTGAAGCCAAAAGCTGAAAGTTGAGTAAGCATTTGTACATCTTCTCCGTTTCCTTTCTTATTTTATTTCTCCCTCACTCACTTCCTTAAAACCGAACCTACCCTCTCATTTGTAGCTGAAACCTCTCCATCATTATACACCATAGCCGAATATTGCAATTGTATTTTTTTAAGCCATAGCCGAATCTTTAAAAGTGCATATTCTCTTCTTTGCCGCAAGCTCTAGAAGCCGAAACCTTCTTCTTTTCTAGTCTCTTCGAGCAACGCGGTGGTAAGTAATTTCTATCCTAGTAATCGATTTTGATTCCTTTTTCATGGGAGTGCCGAATCAAGTGTTAAGGCCTTGGTTTTGGGTTAGCCAATATTCATAAGCCATGTATGTGTGCCTTTTTGTTTGTAGGCGACATTAAGGAGCATTAAGGAGAAGCCTTCGGATTTGTAGGAATCAAGGTAAGTCAAAGTGGTATTCGCCAAAGGCCATTTTCTTAGATTATTATTTAAAGTCAATCTAACATGTGGTATAGGGGTTTCAGCAGTTTCAAGAGCAATGAGTGGTTTTCGGATTTAGATCCGTAAGGTAAGGTAATAGTAATATTCGGCCATAGGCCATAATTGGTTTTAGTGTTAGTCGATTCTGACAAAAGGTCGGTAGGAGGATTCGACAAGGTTGGGTGAGAATCGTTTAGACATAGAGTTTCGGGATTTGATCGATTGTACCAAACAGTGCGTAATTATCGCACCTATTTCTCCTCGTTATTTGTGTATTGATGTATATACTTGTGTATGATGTGTGCTAGCCAAACAATAATGGCTAAAGTGGTGGATACCCATGTTGGGGTAATCGGTTAATGTGTTAGTAGATTGTGATATTAAATTATTATGATATATGTGTGATATGGTAATGAGCATGTGATGTATACTTGTTATATATGTGATTTGACATGATACATTTACATATATGTATAGGGGATTGGATGTGATCAAGGAAGGACGGGATGTACATATTTATGTACGTGGTCTAATGTTAGCCTCGTGCTACATTAGCGCTTGATGGTTAGTATGTGCTACATCAAGGAGGTGTTGGCTAGGTGCCCATCTCGGCGGTTGATGGTCAAAGCGCCACCGTGAGACGGATTAATGTTGGGATCACTTATGTGATCGGTGGCTCACCACACCTTGTGCAAGCAGGTTCACCGAGGTAGGATTTGTGGATCACGATGTGATCGGTGGTGGATTAGCCACGGCCTTGGGTGGAGTCTGCTAAGGTTGGTGTAACGGATGGACTTAGGTTGGGTTGGGTTTCAGAATTGCATATTTATTTGTATGATCTGTGTGGATATGGGCCAAGCCTATATGTGGAGGCATGTGTGATGATTATGCATCGAGTCTGGGCTCACCCGATTTTTCTTAACCATTTCGGGTAATTCATGAGCTTGGACCGGGTTGGAGTGGATCTGAGGTGGCCATGTGAAGAAGAGATTTTGATTATTTTATGCATTTTGATATTAAGTATTTTGTTTAAATAACGGTTGTAATAAGGGCCTTATTATTATTTTTGGTATTATTTTATTTGTGGTTAGATTAAAATTAAATTACTATATAAAGATGATTTTATTTTATTTTAGCAATCTATTTATTCAAGATATATATATTTATATACTAAAGTTTTAATATGGACATTTTATAATAACAAAGTTTTACTTATAATTTTAAACGGACATGGTTTTCAAAAGTTAACCAAATTTTCATGTTTTATTCTAAAGTCAAAAGATTTTAGCCGTCTTTCCAAAGTGACATAACCAGATCCGATCAGGGCTCGTGGGCCGGGTTTGGGGGTGTTACAGAAGACCTCTCGAAAGAGTAGTTTCTCACTCCCACTTAGGGGTGCAACCACAACGGTGAAGCAATGCAATGCCGAGATTAAAACAACATGCAACATGCCATAAAAGGATCATGGTTTTCAAAGAAAGAATTTTTAAATCGCATTTTCAGATTTTTGACAAAAGACAGAAAATAATCAATTTACGGCTTGACTCTCTTTTTATGCCCCCAGTGGAGTCGCCAAGCTATCGTAACCATTTTTTGAAAAAACGGGAATCGACTGGGTTTTGAACATGAAGATAAAAATAGGAGTCGCTACCGACCTTCATTAGGTGAGATCGGATCACCTTTGTTTTAATAAACATTTCGATTTAATAAAACAATGTTTTTGGTCTACGAATTTTGAGAAAATGGGCTCGAGAGTTGGTTACGTGCGAGGAAGGGTTAGCACCCTCGTCACGCCTAAAAATTGGTACCAAACTAATTAATTGATGTCTCAATGCCGAAAATTTGAAAAGATTTTAAAAATTCGAATCTTTTAGAAAATGTTTGGATAGTTTAGGCTGAAATTTGAGATTTCCTTATTCCGAGAGGATACAAACATCACATCCAGCACGTTAGGACACGATATTCGAAGCCTTCGTAATCAAAGTTATATCGGAGTTCGTGAAATTTATTTCAAGAATGTTTAGTATTTTAGTCAAACAACAAAATCGCAACCCAGCACGTTAGGGCACTATTCTCCAAATTTCTAAACACACAAACATTGCCTTATTTGAAAACTTTTGGACAAAATAAAGTGGTTTTGTAAAATGTACTTTTGTTTTACAATGTTTAAGCTGAAAATAAGTGTAGGTGTTTGGGTCAAAAATCGAGATTTCTTTGTTCCGAAAAGATGTAAACATCACATCCAGTACGTTAGGACACGAAGTTTTAATCTCTCGTAATCAAGGTCATCTCGTGTTTTATGAAGTTAGATAGAAGGATGTTTAATTATGTAGTGAAACGGAGAATCGCAACCCACCAAGTTAGGGCACTATTCCATGAATTTCTAAATACAAAACATTGCCTTGTCTTAAGAATCTTTAGATAGAACAGGACGATTTCATAAAATGTATTTTATTTAGTAAGATTGCCAAAAAATCGTGATAGCAATAATAATGCAAATAAAAGGATGATATCAATAACAATTGGATAGTAAAACGATAAAACAATGATATAATGGTAATAAGGTGGTAATGATAGTATAAATGATAATGAAATAAAATGCAAATAATACATTACTAATAATAATAAAACACTAATAATAATCGATGACAATAATGATGACGGTGATGATAGATAGCCATACTAAACAAATGATAATAAAGATGTTATATAATAGTAATAATAATAATAATAATATTAATAGTAGTAGAACAATGACAACAATAATAGTAAAATACATATATAACGATATATTAATAGTAAACCAATAAAATATGTTTATAAAAAATGATAAAAATAATAATGGTAATAATAATAATAATAAGATAAAAATGGATGAAATACATAAATATAAAAACAGTTAAATAATGACAATAGCAATGATAATAATGTAAAATAATAATAGTAAAATAAAGAATAATAATAACATAAATAATAGTAATACCTAAAAATAGTAATAATAATAATAATAATATGATATTAGTAATACAAAAAATGAAATGATAATAATAAAAATAATAAAACAAATATAATAATGAAAATAATAATTACACAAAAACGATCAAGAAGGACTAAATTAGAATCGAATGAAAAAGGGTCAAATCGAGTATAAAATGAAGTTTCAGGCAATTTTGAAATAAAATGAAAGTATTGGGGTCCCATTGAAGTGCGCATAAAAGGTGAGGGCCCAAACGAAGAAATAACCCTCGCCCTTACATCACTGTGTTTAGCAGGACCAAAATGAAGATGGGATAAAATCGTGGGAAAAATTAAAATATCGAAAACCTAATTTAAAATGTCAGAAATGAGGAGGGACCAAAAGGGCAATTAGCCCACTCGATGAAAATACACGGATCCTTCAGTCGGGTCGGGTCGCGTGCGCGGATCTATGGCCCAAACGACGTCGTTTCGGTGTTTAAGGGCAATGACCGAAACGACGTCGTTTTGTATCTATATATAAAGGAAATTTTAAGCTTAAAATTCATTTCAACCAGTTTTTGTAAAAAAAAAACCTAAAACCCTTTTTTGTTTTCTCTGCAGGGGTAGGGGTGGTGCGATTTCCGGCCACCGGACCGTCGTTGACGCCATGCAATACCGCCACCGCCAAGACCGTGGTGGAGAAGGTAAATTTTTTATTTTTTATTTTTTTTTATATATATATATATGTATTCAGATATAAAAGGGAAGATGGGAAAAAATCGAAAGGAAAGGAAAGGAAAGAAGGAAAATCACCTTGGTTTGCTTTTGATTTTTTAACAAATTTTTGTTCTTTTGCTTGCTTGATGTTGCTGGACCTGTTAGTCGTTTTTTATTCTATTTTGTATTTAAAATTTTTCTCTGTTTTTCATTCAAAAGAAGACCCCTTACAATGGTATTCCCGCTTTATAGCCTAAATTTCCCTTTTATCTACTCCTATCTTATCCGCTTAATGCTTTGCGGTGCAAGTTGGGGCATGACGGTGGCGAGGCAGTGGAGCAGTGGGCGATATGAAGGGGTTGGTCAAGGCCTAAGTTTGGCGCCGCACTGGAGGACTTAGGGTTAGGTTTTTTTTATTTTTTCTGATTTTGTGGTTAGGTGGGTTTATTAATTGGGCTGTTAGGTTGGGTTTGAATTGTTTTGGGCCTAATGAAATGGGTCTGGTTGGGGTTTTATTTTGTATTGGGCCCCGGGCAAAATTTGGGTTTTACAGAGAACGTCTTAAAAATTTTTGTACATCGTTTGCTTAATGCCATAGTCCAACTATGGTCTTACACATATATTACCATGGTCTTGCCATAGTCCTACACATATCACAATGCCATAGCCCCACTATGGTCTTTCACTTTATTACAATGCCATAGCCCAACTATGGTCTTACACGTACACACATATACTGCTATGGTCCAACCATGGTCTTACGTTCACAATACCATAATCCAGTTATGGTCTTTTCACTGAAATGCCATAGCCTAGCTATGGTCTTACATTCCACACTTTTCCATGGTCTAACCATGATATTATTCGTCAATTCATCACTGATTATGGAACGATCGTACTTAATCTTGCGTTCTACTCAATTTGAACTTTCAATCTAATTTCCACATTTTTATAATATTCATAATTCAATAACAAAATTTTAAATAACACATTATACCATTCCTAAATTAAAAATTATATATGCAAATTCAACCATATGAACTTACTTGGGCTAATTTGTAGAATTTGTAATGATTCAGGGACTAGTCTAAAATTTTCTCTTTTTCATGTTCATCTTTAGATTCTTGATCTATAATATAAAATTTTCAAATCATTAGCATCTAATTCAATTATAATTCACTTCACACTTTTTACCTTTCAATTTTTGAAATTACACTTTTATCCCAAATTTTGTAATTTTTACAATTTAATCCCTAATCAATTAACCCATAAATTGAGCTTATTTTTCTCAATTAACACTTTATCTAATCATTTAAGGCTATTATACAGCCTTTGATATTCAAAATTTCAGCACCAAACCCTAATTCTCAACTTTTCACAATTAAGTCCTAAAAATCAATTTCTATTAAAATCACTTAATAAAATCATCATATAGTGAAATTAAAGTTTCAAATCCATGATAATTAATCATAAAATTCCATCACTCATCCATGATAACTTTCAAAATCACTCAGAATCCAAAACTAATGAATTAGTTAGTTGGACCTAATTGTAAAAGTCTTAAAACTTGAAAATTTCAAAGAAAAAGCCAAAATTAAACTTACATGTAAGAAAAATATGAAAACCCAATTTAGAAGGACTCTTCCATGGATGTTTTGGCTGAAGATTGATGAAGATATCTCTAGAAATTCAATTTAATCATCTTTTAATTTTTACTTTAATTCAAAAATGACCATTTTGCCCCTTGTTCACATTAACTTTGTTATTTTCTGCATACTCATGCCGTCCAGACCATATAATTTAGGCTCAATTGCTCTTTAAATCCCTCTTATTTAATACTTGAGCTATTTAATCACATTTTAACAAGTTTTACAACTTTTTCAATTTAGTTCTTTTTAATTAATTAACTATCAAAACGTTAAAATTTTCTAACAAAACTTTAATACTAACTCAATGACACTCTATAAATATTTTTAAAAATATTTGTGGCTCGGTTTATGAATTTGAGGTCTCGATACCTTATTTTCGACCCAATTTATCTAATAAATTCTTTTAATTCAAAAAATTCACTAATTCAAAATTATTTCTAATTTCACATTTGTCTCATAAATATTAATTTGCTAAATTTTTGAATTTACTCGTCGAATTTAGTAATCTCAAATCATTTTTTCCGACACAACTGAAAATTAGGCTGTTACACACATTAGGTTTAAAACTTGATATTTGACTTGAATTGGTTGCTTGGATGGGTTATATTAGTATAAGGAAATGATGTATGCAGGTCGATAGTGGAAACGGTGAAAAAAGTGGCCTTAAAATGGCATATTTTCGTCCACACTAGCGTGTGTCTTGACTTTTCTCAAGGTATATGTACTTTCAAGAAAGTATCGATAACCTTGCCTGTGTTGCTTCCTTTGAAGTCTGTTAATCGATTTAAATAGACTCATCAGCAATGTGTGAAAGGAAAGAATGCTTTGTGGAGTGTTACTTTCTAACGTAAGTCAACATCTTGTTTTCTTCCTAAGTCAGGAGGATGGCATGCATAATGAGTCCTCCAATACCAAAATCCTTTTTTTGTAGTTTAATGAAGATAAAAGAGAATATTATCAGAGTAGAGATACTGATACACCATTGAAAATGGGGGGACCTTTACGATATTAGTCTAAGGAAAGTGTCACTATAGTAACCCTACAAGGAAGCGGCTGCCACCACCACCACCCATTTTTTCAAAGCTTGTACCAATTTGTAAGTCACGGTTTCATAAATCTCATCATAAATACAAAATATTTTTGGTTCCTTTAATCAGCCATTTCTGCTACATTTTATATATGTTGAACTCTTATACAACTTTTCTAAAATCATGTTTCAGATATGACAAATTTGCAAGGTAAACAAATAGGTTGGGAAATGGTAAAGTATTTGAAGAAAAATGCATATGAAACAAATAGGTTAGGAAAGAAATTTGAAAGATTAATGATGGTATCGATACATGGTGAAAAGTTTCAATACTTTTTTTAAAAGTATTTTAAGTTTATTGATACTTTTGATCAAAACTTTCATTAAGGTATTGATATTTCTGATTAGGTAGAAAAGCACATTAAGTTGGACTGTTTTTATCTTCTCTCTTTAAAATTAGCTTATTTCAGTAAATACACAGAAATCGGACTATTCACTTATTTTTTTTAAAAAATCGATTTTTTTATAATTTAACCGATTTTATTGAACACTTAAAATATGAATTTTAGTATCATCTTAATATAAAATTTTATTCGTTAATGGCATGTATGTACTTGCTTTAAATGTTTTTCATGCTGTGTTTATATGATGCAAAATATAGTATTTAGAATGATCAAATTTATATCGGAGCAACTAAATGTTTAATTATTTGAAGAAAAAAAAGCACATATTACTAACATTTTTTTTTCTTTTCTAATGTTTTTTTTTCCTTTAGAAGCAATGATAGTTTATTTTTTGAAAGTGGTGGTGTTGTTTATATCTTTGATATTAATTTCTTTTAGTTGTTGTTTAGTTTGAGTAAGATTGATTTTAGTTTCTGAGATGATGAGGAAAAAGTTAGGCTATACATAGATTGGTTTCATGTACCACTAATGTGAAAGGTGAAATTTTTTAAAGACTTTTAGTATTATCATATTGGTTGATCAGAGTTTGTTAACGATAACAGTTACTCAAGGTGATGTATTTTAGTAGTTCTTACGTTATTAGAGTAACATTTATTGTTGTTTTCAAAAAGAAAGTTTTTCTCTTCATTTTAGTATTTTTATTTAGATTTTAATTTTGTGAAGAAAAAATCTGATTTGTTATTACTTTAAGACGTGATATCACAATTTCATACTATCTTTTTTCCAACATGTACCGAGCTCAATACTAACGTTATGTATATTTTGAACATTTTAATGGAAAACAAAAAAGTTAATAAAATCTGTAATTAAAATGGTAAAAAAGAAGATAGGGAATTCTAGAAAATACAAATGCCTGTTTTCTTTTTACTAATTTGATTTAATATTAATAAAAATTAAGCTAATAAAAAGAGTAGGAGACTCGACGGTGACCGGGGCTGCAAGACGGGCACCTGACGAGGCCGTTAGCATTGCAATCGTTACAACTTCGGAACCCAGATTTTTCAAAATAGATCTTATGGCTACCATTGCATTGTCGACAAACAACGAATCTCATCCCTTGGCATAAATCACAGACACTGGACCCTACAGCAACCGGTGACCCACCAATCAGGTTCTTCAGTTCTCCACACTCATGTAACCGTTTGATTTCCTCCGCCCCACCTACATACTTCCCGCCGATGAAAACCAAGGGTAGCGTAAAGCTTTTGATTTCATTCCGCCCGATGATCCCCTGCAACTCCTCTACGAAATCCGAATCCATAGACAAATCTCGTTCGTCGATCGGTACGCCGAATCCAAGTAGAATTGACCTGACGGCCTTACAGTCCTCGAAAGTCCTACGGACGACACGGAGGCTGGTGAAGTAAAGTACAATCCGCTGATCAGCGTAAGGGAGAGTAACGGAGGGTTGGGGTGATAAGGGAGCATGGTGGTGGGTTTGAGCCGCTGCCGCTGCGGCCGCAGCCCATGCGCGGAGGACGGAGGATGAGAGTGTTACACGGTGGAAAATGGAGGGTTTTTTGGGGGATTTAGAATAGGACTGGAAGGTTTGGTCTTCTTGGAGGATGGCGTTAATGTCTTTCAAAGAAGAGGAAGCGAAATGGGAGGGTGATTTGGGAGTGGAGGTTGCAGTGTTTGGTGGTGATCTTAGTAGCCAGTGAGGGAACATTGGAGAGGGTTTGAAGGAATTAGGAAGGAGGGATTAACATAGAAATTAAGGATTACAAACCAAATATAAGGTTAAGTGGGATTTGCGCTTATTAAGGCAACCTGGATATGAATTAGATAAGGCAATAAGGCTTAGATTAAGGGATTCCAGATTCATGCCTACCTTGATTTCTACATAAGGTTACGAATGAGAGGGAGAGTGATACTTTGTATAATCATATTTTATTTTTTTAATGAAAATATTTAATTATATTATATAAAATTTTAACATGATTTAAAAAAAACATAATTCGTATTATCTTTTGAAAATTTTATATTTATTTATGGCTAATCAGTTCTCTCCCTTACTTCAGATTAATATATTGGTCAATTCTTGATCTGAGTGATCAATTCAGTCCGATTTCAACAATCATGATTTTATGTCAAGATATATTTTAAAATTTATTATGCAATCAATTGAGATTATAAGGACAAGAATACAAAATAAAATCAATATAGTTATATAAATTGATTGAGCCTTGGATCAGTCAGCATCGTTATCTATGCAATATATAGGAGGATGTGACTTTGAATACATTTGAAGACATATCATTCTGCTATTTAAGGGTTTAGGATTATGACTAGTTTGTGAGATTTGTATAAAAATATAATTATGTAAAATTATTACATCTATATCATATTTATATTATTTTAATTAATTTATCGTATCATGTTAAAATTATCAAAAGTTTGAAATTATTTAATTTTTATGTTTAAAATTATATAATTTCATAGGTTTAATATATTCATTAACCCTGAAATTCATAACTTGAACTTTTTATCATGCCAATCCCTAAAATTGGCATAAATTACATACATCATTCCATAAGGCTAACCCCAATTATTTTTAAAAAAAATTTAGTGATATAAAAAAATATCATTGTAACACATGTCATACATTTATTCATATATTTATTAGCATAAAACAAATGTATTATTATTTTTGAAATATTTTTTAAAATAATATTTTATTCCTTTACTTTTTTACTTACAAATCTTTGGTTTTCTTCTTACAACTCTCCCTCCCATCTGTCTCAAATACTTCGCCATTTTCAAGATTTTTTTTCAAAATTTGCTATTACACCTTATATTTTGTGTAAGTTGTGAATTTAAGACTTATACTTTAATTTAACCAATTTTAGTCTCTATATTTTTAAAATTTAAAATTTTAGTCTTAATCAAATAGCAGCAGTTAAATATGTTTAGTTAAATTATGCTATTAGTCATGTATTATACATAAAGTTAATGACTTAATCTATTTTCTCTAACTGGATCATTCTTAGTCGCTATAGTTTTTGAATTCTGAACTTTCAATATTAATACAAACAATAGCTGTTAAATCTATTAACTGTTTTTTTTTAAATAATATATGAAAATAACAACTAACATAATATTATACATAAGATAATATGTTTCGCACATCAAATTTTAAAAACAACAGAACTTAATGAGTTTGCTGCCATTAGGTCAAGACTAAATTTTGCATATTTTAAAAATATAGGGATTAAAAATGACCAAACTAAAATACAAGTACTAAATCCACAACTTATGCAAAACATAAAATCTAATTGGACCAAATTAATAAATATTGAGTTATAAATAATTTAAAATTGATATAAAATAAATAAATAAAACATAGTTTAAATATATAAAGGTGTTAAGCTGTATTAAAATTTAGTTATTATACTTTAATTTTGAAATATTAAATTTACTTACTTTAATTTATAAAAAAGAAAAATTGTCCATTGTACATTCCTTCCAATTTTGCCCTTAATTGTTTGTATGGCTATTAAAGAAAAAGGCCAAATAACTTTTACATCCCTTACCATTTATAGTTTTTGTTAATTTAGCTTTTAATCTATAAAACCCATAGAATTTCTTAATTTCTTTTCATATTTAAAAATAAAATTTATGAAAATAATCCGTTTAAAATTTAAAAATAAAAAAATATTTTAAATAATAATAATAATAAAAGCCTTTCATGCTACTTGCTATTGTTTACATATGACAGGATCATGGACTTCGCCCTCTTATTACTTAGTTTGAAGGACGTAAATGGTTTGTTCTAGGAACGAAGTCAGAAAATATTTTTTGGGATCTGAAATAAAATTTTAATTTTTAATAGTCTATATTTTTATAATTTTTAAAGAATTAAATTAAATTTTATAATTTTGAAGATATCAAAGTGTAATTTTACCTTTATTAAATTAAAATTTTAAAATTTTTTAAAAGGCCAAACAAAAAAAAAAAAATCATTTAAGGGAACCAAGCCCCTACCAGTCTCCTAGATTCGCCTCTGGCTTGTTCTTACCTTTTTGTAATATTTTATGGTCCTTGTTCTTTTGCTATAATATCAACTACACATTTTGTCCTTTTTTTTTGTTTCACTAAATGTAAATTACAATAATTCATAAAATTTTAATTTGCTGACTCAAATTAGTCCCTACCAGTTTATTCAGCATCCTATAATTTTGCGTACTTGAGAGGTCCCTATATTACAAGGGTTGGATCGAATTAATCTTTTTATTAATAAATGAATCATTTTAGTCCATACACTATTAAAAAGAATTAAATAAGTCCAAATTGTTAAAAATTAACATTTATGTATAAAAATATGTTGAAAATTATTATTATTTATTTGCAGTTAAATTCTAAATAAAATATTTTATTTATAGAATCATAAAACCTTTAAAAATATTAGCTTTATTAAATTATAAATGATAACTCTATTCCAATTTAACTTTATTTAATTCCGTTTAATAGTACAAGATTAAATTAATCTATTTAATTATAAAATAAATAATTTAATCAAACCTCTTAAGTATATTCGCAATTACATAGTCTATAACCATAGGTGTCTTAGGTCTTATCTATAACCATAGGTGTCTTAGGTCTTATTTTTCTAAATTAATGCAATCATAAATTTCAGTGATCAAATGGGTGAAAAGGTTTTATCGGGCCAATTTACTAAAATGTACAAATTTAAAAAAAAAATTACGGAAAAGGGCCAAAAAATTAATTATTTACCGGAAAGGGTCATTTCCCTCGAAAACGCGTCCACGTCAGCGCGTTTTCAGGGGTTGAATCAGAAAAGTGCATCCACGAGGGCGCGCTTTGTACCACATCAGCCAAAAACGCGTCCTTGAGGGCACGCTTTCGATGTGGCAAAAGCGCCTCGTGGACGCCTTTGCCCTACATCCCGATGGGCTTTTAGATTATTTTTTTGTTAATGTATGAGTTTTAGGGTTTTAGGGTTACGGTTTAGGGATTTTTAGGTCTTAGGATTTAGGGTTTTTAGGAGAAAATTAATGGTCTAGATTTTAGGGTTAATTAACTAGAATGATTTTAAGTTTAGGGTTTTAGAAAAAATATATCAACAAAATAAAAATTATTTGAATTTTTTTTACAGTAGTATCTGGCAAGATAATTTTGAGAAGACGTTTCTGAACAAATAGTGACCAAAATGCTTCAAACATGATGCCTTTGTCGTGAGGGCAAAGCTAGAAAATTTTTAGAAGTAGGATAAAATTTTAATTTTTATAGTTTATATTTTTATAATTTGTAAAGGATTAAATCAAATTTTTATAATTTTAGGGGCCAAAGTGTAATTTTACCTTTACTAATTTCAATTTTTTTAAAAATTCTAAGGGCCAAAATTGAAATTTTATATTTTAAAGGGCCCATGCCACCCCCTAGCTACGCGCCGATTGTCGAGAAGAGTATGAAAAAAGCTCCCACGGGACGCTCTTTTGCTCTGATGAGTCTCGGCAAAATAATTTTGAGAAGACGTTTCTGAACAAATAGTGACCAAAACGCTTCAAGCAGGATGCACTGTCAGCAAGAGTACTGAAAAAAGCTTTCACGTGGACGCTCTTTTGCTACAATAGTCTCTGGCAATCCTTTGACTATAAATCAGCCAAATTCCATTCTCTGGTTGCATAACAGAAATTGAGGCAAAAGTAAAATAGAAATTGAAGATGAGTAAACGTATTAATGCTGTTATTTACTACGATGGTGAGGTTTGTGACACCAAAAATGGTGTTGTTTTTTTATCGGAGAACACAGCGCGACTGGGTTTTAAACGGAACATAGATTTGACAGAACTTCGCAAAAGAATTAGGCGTAAAATCTTCGGAACAACGCCAATGAAAGTTCAGTCTATTAAGTATAGATTTTGTGCTTCGGTTGATCCGATGAGATATGACTCATTCGACATCAAAGGTCCTCGGAACTTGGAGGCAATGGTGGAGACTCATCTTGCCAGTGGATTACCCTATCTTGAGGTATATGTACAATTTTCATCGCTAAGTGATTTTCCTTCGACTTCAACATCTACTACTATTCGAGGGGAATACATGACCCCAAGCCAACATTCTGTTAGTGAGAGGCAGAATACGGAAGTGCCCGTGTTTGGTGGTAGTACGAAAAACACAACCCCTACACGACACTCGGTTGGTGGATAGAACATGCATATCTTTCCTTTGACGTTCGATGCTAGAAATACGTATTGGGGAACGTCATCAACTTCTAATGGTTGACAATCCACATATGATTGGAAACGTTACAAAAGTTGTTTAAGAAGGGATAATGTACTCCCTACGACATCCACTGGCGAGGGGCTCTCGTTCGTTGCAGATGATGGTGGGTTAGATGATGAGTCCGATGTTGATCCACCTCGAGAGCCAAGCCCCGATGGTGCAGAAGTTGCATTATTTTCTGAATCGAAGCCTGTTCCAACCGTACCTGAAGATGTTAAAGGTAGTTCAGACGAAGAAGAAGAAGATCCGCGATTCAAGGCGTACTCGCCTTCAACCCACATGCATAATGTCGATTTATCTCAAGACGATGCGTTGGAGTTTCCTGAATTACCACACAGAACACGTGACCGTACAAGTTCATCGTTGGATTTAGGTGAATTAGAAGTTGGTAAAGAGTTTTCCAATAGGGATACTTTTCTTAATGCATTGAAACAATATAGCATCAAGAACGGGGTTAACTACAACATGGTTAAATACAAACTCGATAAGTACGAGGCCAAGTGTGCAGTGCAAGACGGTACATGTTCATGAAAAATCATGGCCTAGTTGAGGAAAATGACAGGCTTGTGGGAGATTAAAAAGTACAAAGGTCCACATACATGTATTACCGGTACAGTATCACTAGGTGTTCAAGGTTTTTGAATAATACTTATATTATGTAATGTTGCATTATTTAACATACTTCGTTGACAGGTGTTTCACAAGATCACCCGAAGATGGATTCAGAGATGTTGGTTGACTTAATAATACCGACGGTGAAGGCGAATCCCAATACTATAGTGTCGGCCTTAATTGGCAATATTCGTAGCCAATTGGGGTACACGCTTTCTTACCGGGAGACTTGGATAGCTAAGCAGAAGGAGTTGGAAAAGTTGCATGGTCGGTGAGACGCTTCATATAATAAAGTGTGGCAGTGGTGTCAAGTGCTGGAGAGATATGTCCCAGGCAGCATAACAGACCTTGAAACGGAACCGACGTATTACAACGATCGATTGCTCCATGGATGCCAAGTGTTCAAGCGTCTGTTCTGGACATTTAAGCAATGCCAAGACGCATATCTATACTGCAAGCCATTGGTACAAATTGAAGGTACCTTTATGTATAGTAGATATACGCATCGGCTATTACTAGCTGTGGCACAGGATGGCAGTGGGAGAATCCTTCCAATTGCGTTTGCAATAACAAGCTGATTACTGGGATTTCTTTCTATCTAGGTTAAGGAGGCATGTCTGCCCCCAACCTGATATATGCATTATATTGGATCGATGCCCTGGAATACTAGCTGCAATAGAGCGACAGGGAAGCCTGTGGCATCGCGCACACCATCGATATTGCCTAAGGCATGTTGCGTCCAACTACCACTGGCAACATCGATCTACAAGTGAACGATAGCAAGTGACCAACATGGGTATGTAAGATCTATTAATATAATTTTGTTTGTAATATTCAATTTATTCTTAATTGAAGAGTGGTATGTAATATTCGCTATCAACTTATATTGGCAAGGTACGAGATCAATAAGGACCGTTTTCACGAGATGTTGATGAGTTTGCGCTCAATTAACGAAGAAGGCGCAAACTACCTACGCAATATTACATTTTGAATAGTGGACACAAGTTTACGACGAGGGCTTATGATATGGTCATATGACCTTAAACCTGGCCGAATGCATAAATTATGTTCTAAAAGGCACGCATCATTCATATTTTCGTTTAGCGGTACTATTTTCGAAGCGAGCAACGAGTTATAAATGCCAAATGTAAGGAGGCCATGTATGGTGCGCGAAGGTATTGCGAGAAATTAACAAGGGGAAGACACGGGCCAACACCATGCACACCCTATGCTTTCGTGTGACGGAGTTTGACAGACTGAACCAAGGTATTGTTGGCGGGCAATATCGTGTACACTTGAGAAATAGGACCTGCGACTGTAGGATATTTGATGCACTTCGTTACCTATGCGCTCATGTAGTTGCGGCTTGTCAGAATCTCCGTCTGGATCCCATGAGCTATGTCGACGAAGTGTATAAAATAGAAAACATGTACAACGTGTGGAGACACGTATTCCCACTAGTCCCAGATAAATGTAAGTGGCCGTCTGTATCGCTTGCTCCGTATAAGCTGTTATCGAATAGAGAACTACGACGCAAACCAAAAGGTCAACATTGCTCGACTAAAATACGCAACAATATGGATATCCGAGAAACGACCAACCAACGGAAGTTATGCGGATGGTGTAGAAACCTAGGTCATACATCTCGCTCGTGTCCAAATCGGAATAGTTGATTGTCTTCTTAGCATTTTTGTCTCTTGGTAGCTATGAAAATTCTTTTAATTTCTTGATGAAAATGGTAAACTTTTGTAGAAGGATTAAGTTGCAAAACCAAAAAATAAAAAATAAATTACAATAAAAAATAAACAACAACTTTTCTTTTATTAAAGATATTAAAATTAAATTACAAAAAATAAAAACAACTTTTATTTTATTAAAGATATAAAAATAAATTACAATAAAAATAAAAACAACTTTTATTTTATTAAAGATATAAAATAAATTACAATAAAAATAAAAAACAACTTTTATTTTATTAAAGATATAAAATTAAATTACAATAAAAATAAATAACTTTTATTTTATTAAAGATATAAAAATAAATTACAATAAAAATAAAAACAACTTTTATTTTATTAAATATATAAAAATAAATTACAATAAAAATAAATTTTATTTTATTAAAGATATAAAAATAAATTACAATAAAAATAAACAACAACTTTTATTTTATTAAAGATATAAAAATAAATTACAATAAAAATAATTTTATTTTATTAAATATATAAAATTAAATTACAATAAAAAATAAAAACAACTTTCATTTATTAAAGATATAAAAATAAATTACAATAAAAAATAAAAAATTTATTTTATTAAAGATATAAAATTAAATTACAATAAAAAATAAAAAGCACCTTTTATTTTATTAAAGATATAAAATTAAATTACAAAAAATAAACAACAACTTTTATTTTATTAAATATATTAAACATAAATTAAAATAAAAAAATTTTTATTTTATTAAAGATATAAAATTAAATTACAATAAAAAATAAACAACTTTTATTTTATTAAAGATATAAAAATTAAATTACAATAAAAAATAAAAATAACTTTTATTTTATTAAAGACATAAACAATAAATTATAATAAAAAATAAAAAATAAATTTTATTTTATTAAATATATAAAAAATAAATTACAATAAAAAAATAAAAAAAGGCGGTCGGAATCAATGTTGGTGCCAGTCTGAATTAGTGCCACATGGAGGTGGTCGACGGTTACGCGCTAGATTCCTCTTTCTTCTAACTTCCGGCGAGGATTGTGGAACCTATGGCGGGGATTCTGGTTCCTCCGGCAGTGGGTCTGGTTGTGGGTGTTGAGAGGATGACCCACCTTGATAAAATAATAATTGGGAGGTGTTTGCATAAACCATGGCGAGGGTGTCTGAATCCCATAAGGCGAACGAGACTGGTAAAAGGAAGAGCTACCCGACGGCGCCTCATACGATCCCTCATGCGACGGCGGCCTCAAGATCGGCTGGCCAATAGGAGTAGTCGGAAACGAATTTGAACCGGGCCATGCATTCCAACCTTCCGTAGGATTGGGAAAAAAAAACATATGAGGGTTAAGATATATATATATATAAGGGCTAGGGTACGCACCTGGCATAATCTGAAAGGCTGTGATGTGGATGTTGTCGGCTAAAGTGTTGGGCCCGGTGACTGTGTGGGAGCTGTTGATGGGCTCGATGGTTCTGTCGGCGTTGTTGATGGTCCCGTATCATCACCCCTTCTTCTTGGATTTAAAGGGCCCCGTCGTTTCCTTTGTTCACGAAGTTGTTGTCGCATCTCCTCTTCCGACAATAAATACGGCTTGCCATAGATCCTAAACCATGCATGTATTTCGGCACGCACGCTAACTTAGGAACGATGATCGGTTCCTTAGTAGGTATATAATCATACCGATTTTCCTACAATTCGATATATGCTGACCAAAATCTTGGCCAATCCGTATGCAACTGCCGTAAGTCGACTTTATGCTCATCATCAAGCACCTCAGGTGCCACAGGAATCGGTTGTCGGGATCCAAATTGACGCAGAACCCGATCTGACTGGTGCATCTCCACGGTGACATAGTTAATCAATGGGACCTTCACATGCCAAAGGTTCGGATTTTGAAAGAACTCCTCTAAAATTATTGCCCGAATTGCCGGATCCTCATATGGTGTCCATTGAAACTATATTAACATGATAAAAATATTAGTTATATACATAATACTAAATACTAAATTCTAAATACAAAATATGAAACGACTATTTTATTACGAAAATATATT
The DNA here is from genome assembly GCA_025506655.1 of Gossypium rotundifolium. NCBI lineage: Eukaryota > Viridiplantae > Streptophyta > Magnoliopsida > Malvales > Malvaceae > Gossypium > Gossypium rotundifolium. Next base: position 13,129,261 of record CP106727.1, read on the forward strand.
TTATTTAATACTTACTTGTGATTCCGACCGTTGCTCTAATAGAAGCCGTATATCTTCAATCGAGGTAGGTATTCCAACATAACTCGTCAAATGGTTCCACCTAATTAAATAAATTTTTAGCATACAATTATATTTTAAATCTACGTAATAATTGTAAAATCTAATATTAAATTTACCTCATTATGAGTGGGAATGTATATGGGTGGTCGACTCGATAACGTAAAAATGGAAATCGAAACCGTGCCCATGATTGCAGTAGTGATAAGCAACCTCCGATTTTCACTTTATTCGGCCGCGTCGCCTCGCACATCTCCCGATACAATTTTGCTAGCATGGCAGACCCCCAACTCAATTCACCGGCTGCTCTAAAAATCAACGAGTTTCAGCAGCCACCTCAGATGTACGAGGTTTTGTGACAAGTCCGGCATCAGATAGCCTCCAATCATCTCAAGAATGTATGCCCGAGCATACTGTATTCTTTCTATTTTGTTTGATCATTATTCAGCTCCGGGAATGTGTCTCGTAACCAGCCCATCTCGATCTGAACTCTGAAAATGTTATCCGGAATAGCACCCAAAAGCTCGTAGCATACGGCTGCCCAATCACTAGAAGTTGCGGACCCGGTGACTACGTACCCATCCACCGGCTAATCCCAATTGCAAATGCACGTCTTCCAAAGTGATAGTACACTCTCATCATGGAAAATGGAAAGTGTGCGTCTCGGGTCTCCACCTCTCTATCAACGCACTGATTAACTTCGGGTCTAACTTGCACCCCCGGCCTATCGTGGCCACGTGTCAAAAACTCGCTTCTCGCAGGTAATTCTCGATTAACGGGGATGGCAGACCAGGCATATTGCGAATATAGCATTGCAACACCCGATCTACAGACTGTTTAAAAAATTATAAAATAAAATTAATTAAAATTGCATAAACCTAAAAACTATTAAATAGTATTGAAAAATTAAAATTAAAATTAAAATTAAAACTTATCATTGTCATTTGATCGACGGAGATGTGTTTATTATCGAGACGAATTAATTCTCCGGCCATTGCTAATACGATCAAATATTTTAAAATTTATCAAAAAATATATTTCAAAAAATTTAAAAAAGGACTTTTTTGTAAATATTAAAGGACTATTGTGAAATTTGAGAGGAAGTTTAAAGGAATTTAAGAGAAATTTGAGAAGAATTTGAGAGAAAGTTGAGAGAAAAATGAGTAAAGACTTTGGTGTGAAAAAAATAAAAGGGTAGGGGTTTTTATAGTTTTCTTTTTTTACAGTTCTAGGCAAAGCGCATCCACGAGGAGTGCTTTTGCCACATCATCAAAAGCGCGCCTCAAGGACGCGTTTTTGGTGATGTATAGACAAAGCGCATACTCGTGACGCCGCTTTTCTGATTCATCCACTGAAAACGCGCTGACGTGGACGCGTTTTAGGGGAGATGGCCCTTTCTGATAAATAATTAATTTTTTGCCCTTTTCGTAATTTTTTAAAATTGGTATATTTTGGTAAATTGGCCGTTTTATCGCTTTTAGAAAATAAGCCCTTTTGGGCAAAAATTAAAGAAATTAAGTCTTGAAATTAGTATATAGTGTATACATTGTATTTAAATTTAATTTGAAAGATTGGAAATTCCATATCATTATTAGAAAAATTCAAATTAATATTTTATAATTAAATTTAAATAAAAATATTTGTTTGAATTTTATTTAATACAAGCAGATTGAATTAGGGGTGAGCAAAATTATATTCGATTTGAAGAACTCGATAAAAAGTTAAAATTTTGAATTAAATAGTTCGAGTTATTTGAGTTAATCAAGTTATTCGGATCAACTTGAATAAAAAATTAAGTTTTTTGGTTTAACTCGAATATGAATTATACAATTCGAGTTATCCGAAAATCCGAATAAAAAAAAGTAAAACTACGTCGTTTTGATAAATGTTTACCTTTTCTAAAGTTAAAAGGTAAAATTACGTTTTTTTATAAATATTTACTCATTAAGTTAAAAGGTAAAACAATTATATTATTTATGTAGTTAAATAATCTTGTACTTCGTCTACTAGTTAAATAATCAGTCCATGTAAGCACAACATTGAATACAAATAATATGATTCATTAACTTGACTCGACTTAACTCAAAATTTTTTCACTCGATTCGATTCGATTTGAAAAAAATTTAAATTGAGTTCGGTTGCTAACATATAATTCGTCAACTCGACTAACTCGAATTTTTTTACTTAATTTAACTCGACTCGATCGAATACTCACCCTTAGATTGAATAGCTTAAACTTTGAATAAACTTTATTACAAAGAGTAAATAATATATATTTTTGAATTTTGTAACTTTTATATTTTTTGAAAATTTTAATTTTTTAAATTTTAAAGAGTTTTATTTTTCATTTTTAAAACATTATAAATTTATATATTTTAAGATTTCCATAAAAAATATCTTTTTACTATTTAGAATTTTATGTATTTTTAAAAATAAAACCAACTTAAAAAAATGCAAACTTTAAGGGTTATAAAAGTTATTTCACCTTTTTCTATAATTATCCCATCAACAACTAACTACAAAATTTGAATGGGTGTTTGTGAAAAATGGAGATATTTAAATTTAAATAAAATAGTATAGAAATTTAATGTCTTCAAATATAAACCCTTTTGGATTAACTTCTAAGTGATTGTCAAAATTAAATTTATAATTATTTCTATATATTTTTAAAATAAAGATATTAAATTGAGAAATGACAAAATTTAACCTTAAAATAAAAATTTTTATAATCGGAGGACTACTTGTGTGATAAAAATTCTCTCTTCCCTTCCCTAAAGCAAGAGTAGATATTCCCAGTGACTGAAATATCAATGTTCTTTTTCATATTCATAAAGAAGCTTAACAACTGTATTCTATTATGTATTTTTCCCCTTGATGATGGTTATATGTTATATAATTTGACACCTAGAGAAAAATTTGAATACCCAAAGTATTAAAACCATGCAATTTAACTAACATTTTCAACCAAAAAAATGAACTACTGTTTCTTTGCTTTCACCGCCTTATTGCTCTTCCTCACCGGAACAAAACCCTCCGCCGCCGCCGCACCTGATCGCTTCCGTAAACCCTTAAGGCTAAAATCTTCGGACCCAAAACCCCAAGTTCAAGAATTCTTCGAGTTGACCTATCCTCTACCGTCCGATCATCTGACTCCATCATGTTCCCTCACCGTCATCAACCATTCATTCGCCAACACAATCGACTCCCCTCCTTTCTCCGCCCCTTACTCTCCACCTTCCGATTGTTCTCCGCCCTGGCCGCGCGTCGTCCTCGATTTCCGCTCTGACTCCTCCGGCGATCAGTACGATCGTATCGCCGCCATCTGGCTCGACGGTGCCGAGATTTTCCGGACCAGCACCGCGGAGCCGACGGATACGGGGATCTTCTGGAGAGTCAGGAAGGATATCACTAGGTATTCTTCGATTCTTTATAAACCCCAACTTAACGTCACCATGATGCTCGAGAACGTCGTTAACGACATTTACACCGGCGTTTACGACATTCATGTTTCCTTCCTCTTTTACAAAGAAAACATCGTGCCTAACGACGTTAGGTTTCCGTCAATCATTTCCTCAAGTCAAAACCATTACGACAATTTGGGAACCGCCGAATTGGGATTGTTCAAAACGCCGCCAGATTTGATAATCCCGATCTCCAGCCACGGCGAAAGAGGGCATTGGTTCAGAGTGGAAAGCGAATCGGACGTTCACGTCAAAAAAGTCCGATTCCCGCACAACACTATTCAAGTCGTTTTGGAATTATACGCGTCGTTTCATGGCAATGACGAGTTTTGGTATTCGAATCCGCCTTATTCCTACATCCGAATGAACAATCTGACGACTGCGCGTGGGAACGGCGCATACAGGGAAGTTTTCGTGACGATCGACGGGAAATTCGTGGGATCGGAGGTGGTTTTCCGGTTGTTTTCACTGGCGGGATTAACCCATTATTCTGGGAACCGATCGTGGCGATCGGGGATTTCAATTTACCAAGCTACGATCTAGATTTAACCCCGTTTTTGGGATGGTTATTGGACGGGAAATATCACGATATTGCAATCTGTGTCGATGATGCGATATCGTTTTGGCTGGTGAATGCGAATTTACACTTTTGGTTAGATCATGGAACTCCCAAAGTTGAAGCTCAATCGGTGGTTTACAACAGTCCGGCGCTGGCCATTCAAAGACGAGAAGCTTTCACAATGCTTGATGGGAGTTTTAGGATTAAAGCCAATAGGAAAAGTGAGTTTGCAGGTTGGGTTAAATCCACAGCTGGTAATCTCACCACCATTGTTTCACAGCAATTTAAGCTTACAAATGTAGTCAGGTTTTACTTCAATGGGACTTACAAGATTGTTCAACAAAGAGTTAAGGCGAAGAGGGATTCGAGGGTTCGAGCGGATTCGGGTAATTTGGTAGGTCGTACGGTTGTTCAGAGGCAGTATCCATTAACGGTGATCACGTCTACTGTTCCATTGCCTCAGATAGGTTCCTTGGGGTCCAAGGAAGAGGAAATGTATATGATGATCACTAACGTTTCTCATGCCTTGAGCGAATGGCGGATCAACGGGCTGTCTTCGAGTACTCTAAACAACCGGCAGGAATCGGAGGGATGGATGAAGGTGAAGGGTCATTCAGTTATCTCCGGCAGTGGGAGTACATGGCAGAAATACAAGTACAGGGACGAGTTTGGTTGCTATTCTCGGACCGTATTGGCATTGGAGGGCAAGCTCGCCATTGACAATACGACGTTTTCTTGTGCATCTTCTGCGTAGTTTCTGTTGTTTGCCATCACCAATTTGTATGGAACATTCCAAATAATACTTGGGTATGTCGTCTATACTGTATGTAGTGTACGAGTTTGTGCGTCTATTTTAGCTTCTACCTTACTCTAATGTATATGGTTTCTATTTAATACCTTCTTTGTATTCATCGCTAGTTATGTTTTGCACATTTCTTTTTATTTTTCTTTTTCTAACGAGAGATAGTAATTCCATTCATTAAAAAAAAAATACATTAATTGAAATGACAACAATAGCTTTTTATAAATTCTAATGAATCAAAGAAAATCAATACGGATACAGCATTTAGAGTTATTTATTTCTATTATTCTAATAATTACATGTCATGACCATTATAAAAACCTTATGAAGGATAAGGCTCACGTTTAGATTCTTTCAAAAGACTTCCTTCTCAAAAGTCTTTTGGAAAAACTTTAGAAGTCTTTTAAAAGACTTACGAAATGGAAAACTAAAATTTTAGCTTTTCCATTCTCAAAAGTACTTTTAGTGCTTAATTACTTTTTATCCTCTAATAACATAGTACTTTCATTTTTTCGTGGGGTTTAATTACAAATGTGATAAAATCATTAATTAAAAATAAAAAATATTTTAAAATATTAATTACAAATATTTAATGATTATATTTAAATATTTAAAATGTAGTTTATATATTCTAATTAAATTTTATAACTAATTAATATTTATTACTTACAAATATTTAAAATTAAAATTTATATTTCATATATTAAAATATTAACAATTTATAGTAATTTTTATATTCTTACTAAAATATAATAATATTAACTAATTTAAAATTTATTTAAATGTATATTTGTTACTTGATAATAACATGCCTAAAATGGACATTTTATTTCTCAAAAGACTTTTTGACAAAGAATGCTAAACACTAAAATTTTAAAACAAACATTTTAAAAGATTTCTCAAAAGACTTTTCAAAAGACTTTTAAAAGTATTGCCAAACTAAATAAATATATACAAGAAGCACCGCTAAACTAACAATATCAGAAAAACTATCAATGATGCCATAATCAGACTATGCTAATAATGAGCTCTAATTAACGACAATGTCAGATATCCCAAAACACTCAACATTGGTGATGCACAAAATCAATCACTCAAATGGCCCAACCTTCTTCAAAATTTTTCGAAAACAAAACTAAAAAAAAAAAACAAAACTAAAGGAAATAATTGAAAAAAAAGCTAAAATTATAATTATTAACACCGCCACAGTTTTTAGAGAAAATAGAGAACTATTGTTACTATCACAACTTTTGAAGAAAGTAAAATAAACTTTATTTGTACATTGACTTTCACTCGATAGCAACCAGTAAAATTCATCGACTAGAAAAATATCGCTAAAGCTGTTAAAAATTAAAAAAAAAAAAAAAAATGAGAGAACTAAATGAAACCTCGAAAGGGAGAGTAGAGAGTAGAAAATTTTCATTTTAAGCACAAATAGAATTTCGATATGCCATATTAATTAATACAACTAACTTTTAAGTGATTGGCGTAAAAAAAAAACAAATTTACAAGCTAATTCGATTTGATTAGAAAAATAAAAATTATTTAAATTATTATAATATTGAGTTTAAATCAACAAGTGAATTAAATTTAAATGTTGTAATATATATTTTAAAATTTTCATATATTTTGAAAATCTCAAAATAAACTCTAACATAATTAATCAAGATTGGATTGAATTCAAGATTTATTTATTTATTTTCATAAAAAAACAGAAAAGTACTCAAAAATGGAATCAGACATCAAGCACAAATTTATTAATATCATTACACCATGAGTCCTCGGTGAAGGGCATCCGATTTTTAAAAGAAGCCTTCTCCTACAAGTAAAACCATTTTGTCCAATTTCTAAATGAAGTGGATACCTCCTCTTTACTTGGAAACTTCATTAGATTCACTTAAATTGTCTGCAACTATGGATTTTAATTTAAATTAGGCAAATAAAAAATTGAAAAGAACAAAAAAATGAAGGCGGCGAAACCATATGCTTTTTTTTTTTTCCCTTTCCAGCTGTTCATCTAACATTATTCAGACTCTAAATTTTTTAAAAGAAAATATCAATGTCTGATACATTCAGATATTAGTACAAGATCTATGATCCTCTGAATAATTAACAAAATTTAAAAGACATTGAATATACTTGTGTTGAATACAACACTCACTTCGAGTCCCGTCTAACGTAACAGTCCAAAACCTCTGCTGGACCTGTTGTTCATGGCCGAGCAAAACTCGGATAATTTAATCGACAGATAAGCTATTTTAATGCTATAAACTCATCCTTCTTTATAGGGTTGAATTTAGAGTAAAGAAGTATTTGAATGTTGCGGAGTTGAAGTCCAATCTTAATCGAGGACAAATTGGGAGTGGAAGAACCTGGATAGCTGCTCATGTTTCTTTTCGGTTATCATTCTCACTCGGACGCCAAAAGCCCTTCTCGCCAACAAGAAATTGGCCTTGATAAAGTGTTGTTGACCAGTGAAGTGAACGGAGTACCGGATTGAGCTTCTTAATATTTTCCATGGTGTCTTGGACCAAAAGATATCCGCCAGGTCTAAGTATCCGATCCATTTCCACAGCTACGTCAATAATATCGCATCTGAGAGAGGGGCAAAATGTCTGATAACTAATTCAACCATAAATCCAATAGCTTCGAAATTATATGCATGACGCAGTTACTAGCTTTAGTCATCTATTAGGTCATTCAATCACCTACTTGGAGTACACATCGCAAATAAAGCATAAAAATATTTAGATCAGTAACTGTTAAGTGTTCACGACTGCATACCTCTCTTTTAGGTTTTTGAAGAGAAAGCTGGCATGCAGTAGATCGTATGTTCGAGGGTACGTATTGAAAGACTCACACCAGTCATGATAGACTCCGATCAACCCCCTTTCAAAAATAATGGACAATGTATCTTGTGCATCAATTGGTACAACATTCATCACCCAAAGAGGTTGGTCAATAAGAGCTGCAGCAAACCTGCAAACAACAATTTCGATATGAGCACGGGAATTCTTTACAAGAGAGTTTATCTTGATATGTCAGATAGCAGTGGACACGAAAAATAAAGGATCAGAGGACATATTCGAAAAAAGAAAACTGCTCTTGTGATACTACAGCAACATACCATATGTCATATAACTCGTAAGAAATTAAAGGTGCTAGAAATATGAGGCAGAGAACTCCTATAAAACACTTGTATCTCCTTTCATCAAAGTGAAATGGAATATAGGTCATAGGATCACGAATTACACAGAGAATGAGCAAGATGAATCATACGATTAAACATTAATAAACTTTTTTTTTTTACAGAATAAAGTTTAGAATATTGTTATATTACTTACCCTCCATAACCAGCATTCATATCCATTACATTTCTTATCCGCCCCAAGCTTATAGCTAGCCCATCAAGATACACCTCTGATACAAGTGCTGCCCAATGTTTGGTGTCCTCAATGAATATGTCTTCAGCATCTGGTTCGGATGGAAGGCTTGGAGGCTTACTGCTAAGCCTTTGTGGCCACGGTGTGGACCATCTGAGCAAATTACCCATCCTGTCAACTGGAAGGTGCGAAATACAATAACTAAGAGGCTCGTACCTGTCACCGTCAATAGATATCATGAGAAGCAATTTCGACACAAATAAACAGCAGCACCACATATCCCAACATCGTGAGCAATGTAAGGTCTAGACAATACTCTTAAAAGATTACCATGAGACATTCTGATTGGTTTTCTGTTCACACAAAGGTGGAAGTTTTTCTTTGCGCTGCTTGTAACAGGAATATGAGGAAGGTTTTTGATATATTACGAGTCCAACTCCAGTTGAATCAACAGCATTAGCCACAATCTTCCAGCATAAGGATGTTGTCAAAGCTACCATTGCTGAAATATATACAAAGTATTGGACCAACTTAGCACATTTAGATTACAATAATGAGATGGCAAAAAGATATAAATGAGGTGACTAATCATACTGGGACAAAACAAGTAAGCAAGGAAAATCTAAAGGAGGGAAAACAATGTTGTATCTCCCCCATGAAAAGTAAGAGAGAGCAGCATTCTCACACTTCCATACTTTACTATCCCTTTCATCATCTCGATAAACTGGTGTAGCAGACCATATGAAATATCCTCCTGGCTTAAGAACCCTGTTCAGCTCCAATAATGGTTTCCCACCTGCATTTTGCATTCCAAAGCATCAAAAGTCTCAAAAATTCCATGATATGCTAAAAAAAAAATAGAAAACTGAAACAAGGAAAATAAATATAACAACAAAGTAAAAAATATGATGAAAGGAATTAATAATAGATACCATACCATCTCCATCCCAATGAACTCTGCATCGTGCACAATGTATCAAATCATAAGCGTTGTCCGGAAATGTTAGCTTTTGTGTACCGATGACAGAAAGTATAGCAGGAATTCCCCTCTCTAGAGCAAACTGTATCTGAGCTTCATGTTCATCCTTGGGGGCAAATGACATGGTAATTACATCTTTATCCAGCAAATAACCACCAAAGCTAGCAACACCGCAGCCGACATCTAAAATAACCCTAATGTTCTTTCCCCATTTAATAGCTGGTAAAGTCTGGAGGGCGAAAAATAACTATAAGGGAAAGGAACATAACGACGCTTAAAATAAAATATCGGTAGTCTTTTTGAGGTCCACACTTCAACCAATAGCAGAGGAGAAATCAGAAATCAAGTGTTAACTTGCCAACGGATTGGAAAATCCAGCACATACCTTATGTATGAAATCAATATAGCTTTGAACACCGTTCTTAAATTGAGTACCGCCACCAGGGAAAACAAAATAATCACCAGATTTTCGGACCCAATTCTGTTCCTTTTTGTATTCCACAAGCTTAGGATGAGGAACATTGCTATACCAAATCTACAAACGAGCACGAATACGTTATATCACCTGCATATTTAGCAAGTAAAACAACACTAGAAATGTTTATACATCAGAAATTTCTTTCATTTTATAACTTTTAGCACCCATCTTCCCAAAACCTGTTCCTGGTGAGCATCAGACTTCCGTTCTTCGCATCACACTCCTCAAGTATAATAGGCTATGTTACTCGAACTTGGGTGTGCTTGTTAAATATGGGTATATGGCGGATACAAGCATGTTCAATTTTTTATTTTTATTTTTTAAAGTTTTTCTAAATATTTGGACGGTACTCTAGAGTCATATGCAATACCCTCTGTCCAAATATAGATTGGGTGTAGGCAATTGACATTTCAAGAAAAAAAAAAAAGCCTCAAAATAACATAGCAATAGTAGCAATTGAACAGGCTTATGATTAAAGAAACGAAATGTTTAAAATAGCCATCGTAATATTTTCTAGATAGAAAAAAAATTATCTAGAAGTTCACTAAATGTTAAGAATTTTATCATATAAATTCGACTTTTCAGTTCTATGAATCACTTTCGCACTAAAATTTAAGAACTAAGTCTCTAACCTATCAAAACAAAGAAATATATAAAATTAAACCTTATTTCACACTTTTTCAATGACTAAACCATTTTGCAAGTAAATTTTTTAAAAATGAAAATCAATTAAACAAAAATCTTACCAAAAATAAAAAAGCTGAAGCTCACCATGTCCCTGCTTTTAGGCCAATTAACCGGAACCTTATAACCAATCGGCAAAGGCGCCAAACATCTAGGACTGGGCTTCGGACAATGCCTTTCCCTATGCTCCATCCGCCTCCTGGATTTCAATTCTTTAATCGCTTTCCAATTATCCAAGCACGGTATATAATCCACCGCCAACGGACCTAACTGACAGTTCTCCCATTTTATATCCAAACTCACATTCAAGTCCACGACAGAAGCTGCGGCGGTGGTCTTGGAAACCGGTTTCGTGGAGGAGACGGGGACATTGTTCGGAGATCGTGTGGGTAACGGACGCGGCGGTGGAGGAAGAGGATCGGAAACTTGGAAATTGGTGGAGAGGAGGAGGGAAGGGGAAGAGGAGGAGTAGGAAAAAGGAGGATGGTGACGGAAATGAGAAGAAATGAGAAAGCGAAAAGAAAAGGGAATTTGCGTTCTTTGAACATGTTTTGGACGGAAATCGGCATTTTGGATCGGAGAGTAAAATTAGCTTAAAACTTTACTATTAAAAGAGAGAAAAGGAATTCGTTGAAAATACTTGAAATCATAGTTGTGGAAATTTTGCTGTTTGTGGGACACTCACTAATGCTGTAAATCAGCCGAGTTGGATCCCATCTCACTCACTCCGATTTATAAAATAAAAAAAAAATAAAAACTAGTTTAACCTCTCTATATCTATTTCGATTCACGAGTCACTTGATTTGATACTTTTTTATGATTTAATATTTTAATCGGCTCTCGATTCAATGGGTCAGTTCAATCCAAACTATCACGACTATAAATTTTTATATACTTCTTACATTTAAAATTTTATCCCTTTATTTTGATTTTTCAAGAAATTAATTTACTTTTTAGATTTAAAATTTTATTTTAAATTATATATAAACACGTAATATTTAAGAATTAATTAATAACATTATAAAAATTTAAAAATCAAATTAGGTTAAAAATTAAAATATAAAATTAAATATCAAAGTTAAACATAATAAAAAAGATAAAATTGAAATTTATCTATAGAATTATATAGATTTTCGTTCTCAACTAATCCATTTATATTTAGTTGGTTCTTAATTTTTTTGAATCTAGTTAGTCTCTAAACTTGTATTCCGTTAATCAAGTTGGTATCTCCATACTAACATTATTAGTTTGTGCTTATGTGACACTACTAACTAATCTTACATTGCCACATCGTAGCCTCTCAGAACGTCATGTAACAAAAAGAAATTTTAAAATTTAAAATTTAAAAGTATATATAAAATTAATTAAAAAGTATATATTTTTTCACATCTAGAATGAACTATATTTGGACAACCATATATTCGGGTTCATTCTAGATGAATTTTGATAATTTTATATTTTCACTATTTTTATAAAATATTAGTTATTTAGGTTATTATTATTTTAAAATATATATAACATATAAACTTAAAATATATATATAAATATTTAGATATATGAAAATCTATCATATATATATATATATAAATGGTGAATATTTAGTATATTGATAATATATATTTTTCATTCCACAAGCAATTTTAAAAAATTGACATGTCCAATGGCGTATTAAGGGGGCCCGACCCTCCTAAAATGAAAATTTGTCCATTGGGCCCTTTAGAAATTTTAAAATTTTAAATTAGTAAAAGGTAAATTTACACCTTGGCCCCCTAAAAATAATAAAAAAATTGATTTAATCATTTAAAAATTATAAAGATATAGGCTATTAAAATTTAAAATTTAACTTTGGCCCTTGAAAAATTTTCCGCTTTTCTCCTGAACATGTCCCTCCTTTTTTTAAATATTTACTTTTTTAATAATTTACTATACTCCTATAGAACACTTATCATCCCCTGATTCTGTTTATGTAGTCTAAAATCTCCACTAGTAGTGTACCAAATAACTTTTATCATATAAATATATAAAAGTGGGCCAATTTACCAGAAAATACCAAATTTTAACAAAATTTACAGAAAAGGACCTAAAAAAATAATTATTTACCGGAATGGCCATTTTCCACAAAAAACGTCTCACGCCATTTCGTTTTCGTGGATGAATCAGAAAAGCGCGTCCACGAGGGAGCGCTTTGTGCCACATCGACAAAAAATGCGTCCTGAGGGCACGCTGGCGATGTGGCAAAAGCGCTCCCTCGTGGACGCATTTTTGCCCTCCAACGGTCTTTTTTTTTTAACGGTCAAAAATAAAAAACTATAAAAACCCCCCACCCTTTTATTTTTTCACACAAAAGTCCTTATTCATTTTTCTATCAAATTTCTCTCAACTTTCTCTCAAATTCCTTTGAAGTTCCTCTCAAATTTCACAATAGTCTTTTAATGTTTACAAAAAAGCCCTTTTTAAATTTTCTGAAATATATTTTTTGATAAATTTAAAAATATTCGATCGTATTAGCAATGGTCGGAGAATTAATTCATCTCGGCAATAAACACATCTCCGTCGATCAAATGAAAATGGTAAGTTTTAATTTTAATTTTTCAATACTATTGTCATAACCATTTTTTGATAAAACAGCAAACGATGCGATCGACTCGGGTTTTAGAAATGAAAAAGAAGGGAGTCGCCACCGATCTTTATTAGGTGTGATCGGATCACCTTTGTTTTAATAAAACATTTTGATTTACTAAAACAGGGTTTTTTGGTCTGCGAAATTGGAGAAAACGGGTTCGGGAGTCGATTACGTGCGAGGAAGGATTAGCACCCTCGTCACGCCCAAAATTGGTACCAAATTGATTGATCGATGTCCTAATGTTGAAAACTTTGAAATGATTCGAAAATGGATACTTTTATTTTCAAAACTTGAAAGGATCAGAAGGGATACTAAGACTTCCTTATTTCGAAGAGATAAAGCATCGTATCCAGTAAGTTAGGGTGCGACGCTTTGGACTCCCGAAACTGAACTTGTCTTTGATTTTAAAACTCGGCTAAAATTTCAAGGCGATATTCCGTTATTTGTCAAATGAGAAACCGGAATCTAGTAAGTTAGGGCTCGATTTTCTCAAAATTCTAAATACGAAATATTTCCTTTACTTTTTTAAAAAAACTCATCTCGGGGTATCTAGATGTCGTGTCCAGTAAGTTAGGGCGCAACATTTCGAATTTCTAAGAACAAGTATTTTATTTAAAACTTACATTGTGATTTCAAAAAGGATATTCCATTATTCAGGTTAAAGGAGAGAAACCGGAACCCAGTAAGTTAGGGCTCGATTCCCTCGAACCTTTAATACTGAATATCGGTTATTTGAAATTTTGATAAATCGGGTAAGATAGGTGCGACAAATGATGAGATGTTACATGTGATAAGGATAATGAAAGACATACATATATATACGTGATAAGTAAGGATAATACATTGAAAGTATTACGTATATTAACCGTAGTAGAAATAACGATGAAATAATAATAGTAACATGATAATAATAACGATAATAATAATACTAATAAATAATAAAATGGAAGTAAAATAAGAGTAATAATTTTAAAGAAAAGAAAAATAAAATGGTAGTAATAACAATATACATATAAAGATACATTAATAGTGGTAATAAATATAATGATAATATTAGTGACGATAATGATGATATAATAATAAAATAGATAATAATAATAATAATGAAAACAAAATAATAATAATACTAAATAAAATAATGATATTAGTAGAAAAAATAAAATAATAACACACAATGAATAATAACAAACAAATAGTAGCAAAATATAATGAAAACAACAAAAATAATAAATAATAAATAGAAAATAATAATAAAAATATTAAATCATAGTAAAAGTAGTAAAATTGCAAAATAATTGAAAAATGGGTTAATTGCATTAAAAATAAAATTTTGGGGTTGATTTGAAAATAAGGAAAGGAAGGTCCATATCGTGATGCGAAAAGGATTTGAGGACTAAAATGGGAAATAACCCTTCCTTTCAAAACGCCAATGGCGAAGGACCTAGATGGAATCAAAATAAAATTTTGGGGCCAAAATTAAAACAACGAAAAGCTTGATTGCGAATTGGTCAAAAGCGGAAGGACCAATATAGCAATAAGACCATTATACCAAAACACGTGGATCTGGTGGTGCGGGTCGGATCGGTCGGACCAAGGTGAAAAGCGTCGTTTTGGGGCTTATGGACGCCGACCAAAACGACGTCGTTTTGTATTGTGTATATAAATAAAATTTACCCAAAAAACTTTCATTTCAGCTGCCTGCTAAAAAAAATTTCCTTTGTTTCTTTTTTCCTCTGCAGGCCCAGGGATCCGCCACTCCGTACCGACGTCCGTCATGGTTCTCTCATCGCGTCGCTGCTACCAAGGCGGTCGGAACCTAAAAGGTATGATTTTTGCTTTTTTTTACTATGCTTATATATATATATGTGTGTGTGTGTTTGTATGTTTGCGCACATAAAATGGGGGATTCAAAAATTTGGTTAAGATGAAATCACCTCTGCTCTGTTAAACTCATCCTCGCTTTCTTCCGTGGTTTTTAGTGTTTAAATCTTTGCTCTATTGTATTTGAAAGTCTACTGTAGAAACTCTGTTCTTTTGGTATTTTCAGATCTATTTTCTTGTTTGTTTGAATATCTGTTTTTCTTATTTTTTGTCAAAAGAAAAAAAAAGGACCCTTTACACTAGTGTTTCATTCGGCTTATATAGCCATTTACAATGCTGTTAGTCTTTCTTTCTGTCTTTTCGCGTTTTAATACAGGTGTTAGTGGCGTGGGCGGTGGAGATGTGATGACGGTGGCTTGGTGGCTGCACGAGCGTCGTCGAAGGCCGAGTCAAGTCGATGCCGGGGTAGGTTCGACGCTGAGTTTAGGGGCTAGGGTTTCTTGAACTTTTTTGTTTGGGCCTTTCGATTTGATTTGGGTTTGTTTGTATATGGGTTAATTAGGTTTAATTTTGGTTTGGGTTAAAAAATAGGCCCCGGGCTATTTGGGCCTTCTGGATTGGGCTTCGGCAATTGGGTTGGTTAACCCAGGAAAAATTTGGTTATTACAGCTGCCCCTCTTTGCTCATTATCGTGAAACGAGAATAGAGCAAAGACAATAGAAGAACCAATTTTGCCCGGTCTTGGCCAAGCCTTGACTTCTTGGTTCTCCTCCTCTTCAAACAGCTTCAAACTCCACTGTAATTTGTTGCTTTGATCCACTCCACTGCTACTTCAGAGAGATAGGTCTTGTAGCTTCAATTTGCTCCTGCAACTTCAAGAATGCCAGACGTGCTATCTTCAATCTGATCCACTGCAACTTCAGATAGATAGGACTTGTAGCTTTAATCTGCTCCACTCAATCTTCTCTACTTCAAAGAGATAAGGATTGATCCTCATTGTAAACTCAGGGAGACGGGATCTGTAATCTCAACCTACTCCACGGGAACTCAGCGTGCGACCTGAGGCTCAATTCACCTCTCATAATATGAGTTGATTTTTATTTTTATTTTGAAAAAGTAAACTAAAAACGAAAATTGAAAATACCTCTACTGTAACTTGAGACCCAACTCACCTCTCAGATTATGAGTTGATTTTTAAAACAAATAGAATTTAAAAATAGAAATTGAAAATACCTCGGGTGACCCGAGGCTCAACTCACCTCTCATATTATGAGTTGATTTTAAACGTAAATTGAAAGATGAAATTAAAAATACCTCGACGTGACCCGAGGCTCAACTCACCTCTCGTACTATGAGTTGATTTTGAGCAGAAATTAAAAGACGAAATTAAAATACCTCGGCAGACGGCCGATGCTCAACTCACCTCTCGACTATGAGTTGATTTTGAATGAAATTGAAAGCGAAATTAAAATTACCTCGGTGTTCGACCCGAGGCTCAACTCACCTCTCGACTATGAGTTGATTTTTGAACAAAATTGATGATAGAAATTAAAAATACCTCGGCGTGCGACCGAGGCTCAACTCACCTCTCGTATTATGAGTTGATTTTTGAACAGAAATTGAAAGACTGAAATTAAAAATACCTCGGCGTGTGACTCGAGGCTCAACTCACCTCTCGCATTATGAGTTGATTTTTGAACAGAAATTGAAAGACAGAAATTAAAAATACCTCGGCGTGCGACCCGAGGCTCAACTCACCTCTCGCATTATGAGTTGATTTTTGAAACAAATAGAATTTGAAAAACAAAAATTGAAAATACCTCGGCGTGAGACCCGAGGCTCAACCCACCTCTCGATTATGAGTTGATTTTTGAACAGAATTGAAAACACCTCATTGTGACCGAGGCTCAACTCACCTCTCGATTATGAGTTGATATTTTAAAAATAAATATTGAAAAACACCTCTTCTCAGATATGAGTTGATATTTTGCAATCAATTTCAAAACATATCATCTGGTGGAACTCGGATGTCTTCTTTTCCTTGGTTCTGCATAACTATCGTCAAAACTTCTTACTTTTATGGTGTACTCAGATGTGTCATGCATGATGTTATCATGATATGCACGTGTTTGTCTCAAATGCTTTTATGCCTAGATGATTATGCCATGCGCCCTGGGCTTGTTTGTCATGTATCTCTTTTCGTCACGATTTTCATGGTGACCTACATTCATTACTCGATTCTTGTACTTGTTTGTCATGTATCTCTTTTAGTCCACGATTTTCATGGTGACCTACATTCATTACTCCGATTCTTGAATTTCCTTTCGGGTTTTGTACCCGTCCTCAAGCTTTACGAGTAATCGTTTCGATACTACCCTTTTGCCCCTGTTGAACTTTGTCCTTGCTTTGAGGCTCTTGCACTTACCAAATTCTCATCCGTAATGCTCAACATTCCTTTTGTTTAGAGTATGTAATTTCACTATTTATCATTTAAATGAACCAATCATGAGATGCATGAAAATGGCAAAGTAGGTATGAAAGGGATACGTCACATTCATATTTATTTCAAAAGCAATAAGCAAAGAAAATTGACAAGGAATATTTCAATAAAGAAAACGTTATAAACAAGGAAACCAGGTTCAATTGTCGCAAATGCTCTAGATATCCAACGCATGAACTTCTCCACGTTTCTTCATCCTGGATCTTTTCGAGCAAAGCTTCTCGTGTAGAAGATTTTGAGCTTCAGAATCTGCTTCAAATATTATAATCTCGGCATTTGACTCTTTGTTCAAATTGTCTTGCTTTTTATGTCCGAACCCCTTCATTAGGGTGTCATTTCAGCTAGATCTCATCGGATCTATCATCCGAAGTCTTTGAAAGTCCGGGTTGGATTATTCGGGTAGAGGTTGTTGTCAGTAGGATTAGTCGAATAAACCGGTAAACCATTCATTCATCATCGATAGAAGGCATGTTTAGCCTCCCCTGTCTAATGGCGGACGATCACGTCGAGACGGGCGTAACACTCTCCATCATCATTTCTGGCTCTATCAGGATCGGAATCCATTTACTATATAAAAAACAATTGAAATTGTCGAAGTCACCACACCATCATATATACAATTCAAAGGCGTGTATAGCTAGACTCTTACGCACTCTACGGTGATCCTAGAATCGACTAAACCGTAGCTCGATACCAATAAATGTAACACCCTAACCCGTATCGTTACATGATTTGGGTTATGAGGTATTACCTAATAATATGCACTTAAAATAGGCATTCCAATGGACATTCATTACTTCCATGTTTCAAATGAAATATATTAATACACTTATCTTATTTAAAATTTGAACCTTAATACTCCACGAGTTCAAATCAAACACATGTCAATAATTATAAATGTTACAATCTTATAACACTTCATAATATATATATATATATATATCAAATATATAAATACATTACATGAGACAAGACATACTATTTTCTATTTACGAATATTCACCTATCAAAGATCCGGTCTATGTTAGCATATAACAAAACCAACTTCACAAAATTTCCTCTTTATAATAATAAATTAATCACATATGTAATTTTGATAACTTATACATGTTGAATCTATTATTGTAACTTATACAAACATATATATATGTATGAGTGCATATTTTCCATAAATTCAAAAGTCAACTCTTAAACATTTAAAACACAGACAACATCTCTTTAAATGCCCAAGTCCATAATTACTTCAATGAAATTTCATTTACAAAGACACCACACCTATCATATACATAAATCAACTCGTTCACCACCTTGCTTACGAGACATAGCAACCAAATGTTAACAGTAATCTGCGTTTCTCGTATACTACCCTTTTGCCCCTGTTGAACTTTGTCCTTGCTTTGAGGCTCTTGCACTTACCAAATTCTCATCCGTAATGCTCAACATTCCTTTTGTTTAGAGTATGTAATTTCACTATTTATCATTTAAATGAACCAATCATAAAATGCATGAAAGCGGCAAAGTAGGTATGAAATCACATTCATATTTATTTCAAAAGCAAAAAGCAAAGAAAATTGACAAGGAATATTTCAATAAAGAAAACATTATAAAAAAGGAAAGCAGGCTCAATTATCTCAAATGCTCTAGATATCCAGTGCATGAACTTCTCCACGTTTCTTCATCCTGGATCTTTTCGAGCAAAGCTTCTCGTGTAGAAGATTTTAAGCTTCTGAATCTGCTTCAAATATTATAATCTCGGCATTTGAATCTTTGTTCAAATCGTCTTGCTCTTTATGTCTGAACCCCTTTCATTAGGGTGCCATTTCAAGTTTTCATCCTAATCTTTTATTTATCAAAATGCCCTTTCGGTTTTCACCTTGATCTTTTTTTTTCACCAAGACGCCCTTTCGGGTTTTCATCTTGATCTTTTTTCTTTTTTTTCCCACCAAGACGCCCTTTTGGGTTTTCATCTTGATCTTTTTATTTTTTTTAGGCATAGTACCTTTTCACAACATCTGAGTTCACTGGATTTGGTAACTCCTTCCCATCCATCTCAGTGAGAATCAAAGCTCCACCTGAGAAAGCCTTCTTTACGACGTATGGCCCTTCCCAATTTGGTGCCTATTTTCCTTAGAAGTCTTTATGTATTGGGAGAATCTTTCTCAGTACAAGTTCTCCCTCGTGAAATTCTCTTGGCCGCACCTTCTTGTCATGGGCCGTGATCATTCTTTTCTGGTACATTTGTCCATGGCAGATCGCCTTCAAGCATTTTTCTTCGATAAGATTTAGCTGGTCATATTGAGCTCGAACCTATTCTGATTCTTCTAGTTTCGACTCCATTAAGACTCGTAGAGAGGGTATCTCAACTTTGATGGGTAGCACAGCTTCCATTCCATAGACCGAGAGAAAGGGTTGCTCCGTAGATGTATGCAGAGCGTGCGATATGCGCATAAAATGACGGTAGCTTCTCGTGCTAGTCTTTATCGTCTCGATCATTTTCCCAATAATCTTCTTAATATTTTTGTTAGCGACTTCTCATCGCTCCATTCATCTTTAGGCGATAGGGTGAGGAATTATGATGCTTTATTTAAAATTTCTCACACTTCCTTCATCATCTTGTTGTTTAGATTCGAAGCATTATCTGAAATGATTCTCTCAGGCAAACCGTATAGACATATGATCTCCTTCTTTAAGAACTAACAAACTGCGATCCTCGTCACATTAGCAAATGAAGCGGCTTCTATCCATTTTGTGAAGTAATTTATGACCACAAAAATGAATCGGTGTCTATTAAAAGCTTTTGGGAAAATTGGCCCTATAACGTCCATGCCCCACATAGAAAAAGGCCACGGAGAAGTCATGAAATGAAGGGGCGAAGAGGCTGCATGAATTTTATCGACGTAAATTTAACATTTGTGGCACTTTCGTGCGTAACTAATGCAGTCACTTTCCATCGTCAGCCAGGAATAACCGAGTCTCATAATCTATCTGGCCATAGTGAAACCATTGGCATGCGTTTTACAAGCTCCTTCATGGACATCTTCAAGTATTTTTCTGGCTTCAACAGCATCTACGCATCTCAGGAGCACTTGATCTTTTCCTCTTTTGTATAGGATGTCCCCATCAAGAACAAATCCCACCGCCATTCTTTTGATTGTTCTTTTGTCGTTCTCATTTGCTTGCTCAGGATATCTTTGATTCTTGACATATTCTAAGATATTGTGGAACCATAGTCGTCCATCTGCCTCTTTTTTAATGCTAAAATAATGTGCAGTGATCTCATATATGCTCATTTGGAGAGGCATTATTTCTGTTTCTCTGTTTACTTTGAACATTGAAGCCAAAGTGGCCAGGGCATCAGCCAATTGGTTTTCTTCTCGTGGAAAGTAATTAAAAGTCACTTCTTTGAACTCTTTGACGAGCTCTGCAATAAGATCGCGATATTTGACCAACTTCGAATCTCTCACTTCCCAATCTCCACGGATTTGGTAAATCACCAACGCTGAGTCCCCGTACACTTTCAAAATTTCGATGTTTTGTTCAATGGCTGCACGAAGTCCCATGATGCAAGCCTCATATTCCGCAACATTATTGGTACAGAAGAAATTTAATCTGACAGTGAGCGGATAATGGTTCCCCTCTGGTGACACTAGGACTGCTCTAATCCCATGCCCCAATGCATTTGATGCACCGTCGAAGCTCATCTTCCATGCTTTCTCTTTTGATGACTCACACTCTTTTTCTATAATGCATATCAATTCTTCGTCTGGGAAATAAAATCTCAATGGCTCGTATTCCTCTGTTGTTCGAGTTGCTAAGAAGTAGCTATCGCGCTTCCCTTTATCAAATTTTGACTCATATATATAACGTCGTACTCTGATAGTAGGATCTGTCATCGTGCCATTCTTCCTGAGAGTGCAGGTGATTCCATCATGTATTTTATTGGGTTCAGCTTTGAGATTAACCACGTCATATGATACAACATATATTGTCTGAGCCTTCGAACTACCCAGACCAAAGCACAACAGAAATTTTCAATTGACGGGTACTTTGCTTCATACTCCGTGAACTTCTTGCTGAAGTAGTAAATTGCCCTTTCTCTTTTCCCTGACTCATCATGTTACCCTAGCATGCAACCTATTGAGTTTTCGAACACAGTCAAATACAATATTAACGGTCTCTCGGGAGTTGCTGGTACTAGCACCGGGGGGCTAGACAAATACTGTTTTATTTTATCAAAAGTCACTTGGCACTCCTCGTTCCATTCTTCAAGATTGTGTTTTCGAAGGAGTAGAAAAATTGGGTCACACTGGTTGGTAAGTTGAGCAATGAATCGAGTGATGTAGTTCAACCTCCCTAAAAATCCTCTGACTTCTTTTTGTGTACGCGGAGGTGGTAGTTCTTGTATGGCTTTTATCTTATCTGGATCAACCTCAATACCTCTCTCACTTACGATGAAGCCTAGTAGTTTTCCAGAGGTAGCCCCAAACGTACACTTGGCTGGATTAAGCTTCAGCTGGAACTTCCTTAATCTTTCGAACAACTTCCTGAGGTTCTCGACATGCTCTCTTTCCCCCTGAGATTTGGAAATCATATCATCGACGTAGACTTCTATTTCTTTATGCATCATGTCATAGAACAACATCACCATAGCCCTCTGATATATTGCCCCGGTATTCTTCAATCCGAATGGCATCACCTTGTAGCAGAATATTCCCCACATCATCACGAAGGTAGTTTTTTCCATATCTTCAGGAGCCATCTTTATCTTGCCGTCTTTTTCGGTACTGGGACAATATTAGCTACCCATTCTGGATATTTAGAGGCTTGTAAGAAGTCAGCATCAAATTGTTTCTTGACTTCTTTTATCTTTAAAAGTATTTCAGGCCTCATTCGTCTTAACCTCTGTTGAATAAGTTTGCATTCTAGTTTCAGTGGGAGTCTATGAACCACTACATCCTCATTCAACCCTAGCATATCCTGATACGACCATGCAAATACATCTTTGTACTCACGAAGCAAAGCGATCAAATCATGTTTGGTCTTCTCTGAAATAGAGGTCTCAATCTTCACTTCCACCTCTTTTCTTTATTTCCCAAGTTAACTGTCTCAACAGATTCTTGATGGGGTAGAATCATTTATCTTCTTATTCTATCATTCTTAGTAAGTCGGAGACAAGACATAATCACAACATTTTCCTCGACCAGATTCTCCTACACAAATAGCTTTCTCAAAATCGATTTCAGGACTTGTAACGGGATTGTTCATGTCGTTGGTATCTGAGCACCTGAAAGGTGAATGGAAAAGAGAACTATAGAGGAGCATCAAAGTGTTGGAACCAAACAAACATAATGTTATGGCATGATATGAGGTACATGTAAGGACAGGTTATGAGAAAAGGGAATAATTATAAAGTTTACAAGAATGAAAAATAATATGAGGTATATGTAAGGACAGGCTATGAGAAAAGGGAATAATTATGAAGTTTACAAGAATGAAAAGACTATGACAAAATGCATCTCCATTAATGTTCATTTAAATGATAAAGGAAAACATAAGCTCTTACAAAAGAATCCCACTATTACTTGGGGCAAACAAAAGAGAGTTAACATTGAGCATTACTCGAGAGGACTTAGAAACTACGAGAAGATCCACAAGCAATTCAATTGTTCAAAATGAATCCAGGAGGATAAGGGCGTATCATTGAAACATCTTCAATTGCATCATCCTCTTTGTCAACAACATTTATACTGACGTTCTGAAGATCCCTTTCAATCCATAACATCGTGCTTTGTGTATTATCTCGCCCTAGGTACATCATTCTTGCAGATGTAAATATTTTTGACAAAGAAGGATACACTATGGGTTCCCATTCCGATTCCCGACCTGAGGCTCTCGCAATCCTCCTTTCTTAGTCTTTCTGCAACTATTTTCTTCTTCTATAATTTTAACTTATTAGGCTCTTTCTTTGGACTCAAATGCATATAACGTGATGTAATGCAAATGCATAACATGCAATGCAGGCACATGGCATGAATGTAAAAAGAAAGAGAGGTGTTGATCATTTTGATTCCATTAGAAGAACTTTTCTAGAAGATGCGTTTCTTTGCATAAAACAGATCGCATATACGGCCATGTCATTATGTTCGAACGACCGTATTACAATCCACTTTATCAAGTAACACATTTCCTTATGACAAACTCTTCTATTTAGCAACCAAATATGAATCAACACTTCCTTTCTAAGATGATGCAATGCCATTTAAATGTATAGAGAGAATACAAAAAGAAAGATAGGCGCTGATTATAAATTCAATTCCATTTGAAGAACTTTTCTAGAAAATAAAGCTCTTTACATAAAACGGATTGCGTATACGATTTTGTCATCATAATCCAAGTAGAAACACCAGTCTTTTTCTTCGTATCTGTATGTTATGGTCATGCCCCGTAAACTTTCTCCATAGATGCTTCTTTTAGCTCCTTGTTACTCAGTTCAAGCCGTATCTCTTCACTCACTTATCGTCCGTGATATTCATAAGCTTTTTTAAGAAAATCGAGATGTGAGGACTCTTGAATAATCTGCGTTGGCTTGAATCATCGGGCAAAGTCTTGCGTTCTTCTATGGGCTATCGGCCTTCTCTCGTCGTTTATTTGGACTATATTTGGGCAACCGTATTACAATCCACTTTATCAAGAAATTTATTTCCTTATGACAAACTCTTCTATTTAGCAACCGAATATTAATCAATATCTCCTTTCTTTGATGATGCAATGCAAATACATGAATGTAAGAAGAAGGCATCGATTCAGATTCAACTTCATTTTAGAAAACTTTATTAGAAGGCAAAACCCTTTACATAAAGCAAATTACAAATATGCATTTGCCCTAAGGCCTAAGGTTTTGATTTTCCCAAGCAAAGAGACTATCTCTTGATTATAACCCGGTTGTAGCTCATATCTCACGCTTAATATGTCAGCCTCTGCAGCCAAAGTCTGTAGGTGATCAGCTACCTCTTGAATCTGGATTATCACTTCACCCATGGGGTAATCCAGACTTCTGACTTGCTCACAAGAATGGCGAAGCTCCTCTTTCCAACGCCTTTCTCTTGTTTCCAGAAGCTCAATCCGGAGCTCACCACTGTGTAATGCCGATTCTAGCTCTTCAACCCTACCCTTTATTTCCTTGATTCTGTTCAGACTTGATTTTAGTTTACTTTCCGAGTCTTGACTTCGATAGTGGTGCAGAGACCACCCAAGCTCAGCTATTCTAGCTTTTAGTCCCTTTTTCTCCTTTTGGTTTTCTGTCATCCCTTCTCTAAGGCCTCTTTTTGTGTTTGCATTTCCTGAAACTTTTTCTCCCAACTACTAACTCTGGCTTTTTCCTCTCGGATCTCTTGTCACCACTGCTCCGAAGTTTTTCCTAATCCAGCATTTTTTATCATCAGATGCATCTTCTTGTATTCTGTCTTCAAGCTATCTCGGTCTTCCTCTACCTTTCATTTTTCCTTTCTAAGTTTCTCGGCCTCTAATTTTTGACCGTCCACTTCTAATTGGAGGAACATCTTTTTTTCCTCCAGCTTTTCTATCCTTTTTTCAAGCTCCGAACTCATCCGTTCAAAATCTTGTTTCACAATCTCTAATTCGATAGGACTACTCGCGCAGCATTCTTCTCTCGATCAGCGCCTCGGATTTGGCTCGGGGACATTATCATTAATCCTTCTAACCCTCCATCCGCTGTACTCTAGAGTCATCATCGGGCCTACAGATAACCTTTTCATTTTATGAATCTGATTCCAGGCACTAGAGATCTCTTTAACCTTTTTCTTATAGCTCCCCCCTTCGTATGAGAACTCTCATTGAGCCAGCCCATATGTTGTTGGTACGAACTGTCTTAAACCATATTGTCTTAGGACCAGCAAAGGAGCGTATACAATAGCACCCCAAATTTCCAGTAGAGGAACCCAGTCGAAGTTTCCACAACGATAAAGAATCTTATCGGGAATCATCCAAGGAGTCTTCCATTCGATGTCGTCTTCTTGAAAGTTTTGAAGGAGTGCTATCCAGTTTTCTTCGGACACGTCTTCTCTCCTAGGCGTACGGGGAGTAATTCTTTGACAAAAACCAATAAAACACTTTCTCCACTTTCTAGAAGTGACTATGGAACCAGGCCAATAACAACTGCGCACATCCAATAAACCTGCCTTCACCTATTCTCCGACATGTATTCAAGGATCTGAACGTTTCGGCCAAGATAGTGGGAACATGCGTAACCCCTTTGTCTAATCGACCGAATAGATCAATAACTACTTCGTCAATGTGTCTTAGAGCTTTTGAGAAGATCACCAAACCGTAAATACACAAGGCCAAGACATCAATCGTTTTCTTTGCATTAGGATGCATTAGGATCAGGTCCCTCAAATATATCAAGGGTATGCATTTACCCCCGCCTTTCTTCTACATTCTAGCTGAGACCCATTGTTCGCTCATTCCCATGATGTTCATCAATTTCCTCGTAAAAGTCAGGCTATTAACTGCTTTGGAATAAGCTTTATCAACTTGAATTCTCGGACAACGTAGCAAGGTTGTGTATTCCTCTATCGTGGGAACCAAATCTACTTTCCTGAATGAGAAACACCTATAAGCAGCATTCTAGAACTGAGTCATTGCTCGGAATAGGTGCTTGCTTATCTATTTTGACATCAAGCAGGTATGGTAGATCGCCGTAGGTACTATAGAACAACTGCTTTGCCTTGTCATCCCACTAGGTCCATATTTCTTTCAACTCCTGGAGTTTATTCTGTGTGACACTGATATTGGTGAAATCTCGTAATTCTGACACATATCCCTCAGCTAAGTTGTCCCCTTTTTCTAATTGGCTTTGCTCTGACCATGTGCGGGTGGCCGCATTGTCTTCTACTTTATCAAGGAATTCGCTTTCCATAACCAGCTTTCTAACTCAGAAACTGACCGTGAATCGATGCCTCTTAAAAATGGAAATGACATGCAGAGGAAATAAAACATCATCAATTAGTACCGCAGAATGAGATATAAAGTATGTAAAATACTCAAACGCCTATCTGGATAACTACTAAGGTTTGGCATAGTTCAGCTCGGGGTGGGTTCTTAGGCTCCTTACGTGTGGTTGAGTTCTATAGTTCGAGGTACCCGAACCAGCAGATTCATCGATCCTCACCCATTATAGGCTCATACGGACCGAGTTCGGTTCAGGGGAATACATTTCCCTATGGCCATGCGAAAGTGAAAACTTCACGAAGACATAGGTACGGATGCATCCCGAAAGCAGTCCACTAGTCCATGCGGAGGTGAAAACCTCACGAAGGCATAGCTTCTCACTCCCACTTAAAGGGTGTGACCACGACGGTCATGCAATGCAATGCCAAAGTATTTATGAGACCCAAAATTGAAAGTGCATTAAAAGAAGCATGATTTTTCGAAACCATTTTCCAATTTTAATCAAAAGGACAAAAATCAATCAATCTATGGCCTGACTCTCGAAGTCCCTAGTGGAGTCGCCAAGCTGTCATAACCATTTTTTGATAAAATAGGAAACGAAGCGATCAACTCGGGTTTTAGAAATGAAAAAGAAGGGAGTCGCCACTGATCTTTATTAGGTGTGATCGGATCACCTTTGTTTTAATAAAACATTTTGGATTTACTAAAACAGGGTTTTTTGGTCTGCAAAATTGGAGAAAACGGGTTCGGGAGTCGGTTACATGCGAGGAAGAGTTAGCACCCTCGTCACGCCCAAAATTGGTACCAAATTGATTGATCGATGTCCTAATGTTGAAAACTTTGAAATGATTCGAAAATGGATACTTTTATTTTCAAAACTTGAAAGGATCAGAAGGGATACTAAGACTTCCTTATTTCGAAGAGATAAAGCATCGTATCCAGTAAGTTAGGGTGCGACGTTTGGACTCCCGAAACTGAACTTGTCTTTGATTTAAAAACTAGGCTAAAATTTCAAGGTGATATTCCGTTATTTGTCAAATGAGAAATCGGAACCCAGTAAGTTAGGGCTCAATTTTCTCGAAATTCTAAATACGGAATATTTCCTTTACTTTTTTAAAAAAACTCATCTCGGGGTATCTAGATGTCGTGTCCAGTAAGTTAGGGCGCGACATTTCGAATTTCCAAGAACAAGTATTTTATTTAAAACTTGCATTGCGATTTCAAAAAGAATATTCCGTTATTCAGGTTAAAGGAAAGAAACCGAAACCCAATAAGTTAGGGCTCGATTCCTTCGAACCTTTAATACGGAATATCGGTTATTTGAAAATTTGATAAATCGGGTAAGATAGGTGCGACAAATGATGAGATGTTACATGTGATAAGGATAATGAAAGGCACATACATATATATATATATGTGTGTATAAGTAAGGATAATACATTGAAAGTATTACATATATTAACCGTAGTAGAAATAACGATGAGATAATAATAGTAACATGATAATAATAACGATAATAATAATACTAATAAATAATAAAATGGAAGTAAAATAAGAGTAATAATTTTAAAGAAAAGAAAAATAAAATGGTACTAATAACAATATACATATAAAGATACATTAATAGTGGTAATAAATATAATAATAATATTAGTGAGCGATAATGATGATATAATAATAAAATAGATAATAATAATAATGACAAAATAATAATAATACTAAATAAAATAATGATATTAGTAGAAAAATAAAATAATAACACACACAATGAATAATAACAAACAAATAGTAGCAAAATATAATGAAAACAACAAAAATAATAAATAATAAATAATAATAATAATATTAAATCATAGTAAAAGTAGTAAAAATTGCAAAATAATTGAAAAATAGATTAAATTGCATTAAAAACAAAATTTTGGGGTCAGATTTGAAAATAAGGAAAAGGGAAGGTCCATATCGTGATGCGCGAAAGGATTTGAGGGACTAAAATGGGAAATAACCCTTCCTTTCAAAACGCTCAGCAGCGAAGGGACCTAGATGGAATCAAAATAAAATTTTGGGGTCAAAATTAAAAAAAACGAAAAGCTTGATTGCGAATTGGTCAAAAAGCGGAAGGACCAATATAGCAATAAGACCATTACACCAAAACACGCGGATCTTGGCTAGTGCAGGTCGGATCGGGTCGGACCAAGGGTGAAATGACGTCGTTTTGGGTCTTATGGACGCCGACCAAAACGACATCGTTTTGTATTGTGTATATAAATAAAATTTACCCAAAAAACTTTCATTTCAGCTGCCTGCTAAAAAAAATTTCCTTTGTTTCTTTTTTCCTCTGCAGGTCAGGATCAAGCACCACTCCGTAGGCGTCCGTCGGGCTCCATCGTCGGCGTCACCGTGCACTGCGGTCGGAGCCCGAAAAGGTATGATTTTTTACTCTTTTTTTTTACTATGCTTATATATATATGTGTTTGTATGTTTGCGCACATAAAAGGGGGGATTCGAAAAAATTCAGAAGTTAAGATGAAATCACCTCTGTTAAACTTCGCCCTCGCTTTCTTCTGTGGTTTTTTAGTGTTTAAATTTGTTTAAATCTTTGCTCTATTGTATTTGAAAGTCTACTGCAGAAATTCTGTTCTTTTGGTATTTTCAGATCTGTTTTCTTGTTTGTTTGAATCTCTGTTTTTCTTATTTTTTGTCAAAAGAAAAAAAAAGGACCATATACACTAGTGTTTCATTCGGCTTATATAGCCATTTACAATGCTGTTAGTCTTTCTTTCTGTCTTTTCGTGTTTTAATGCAGGTGCAAGTGGCGTGGGCGGTGGAGATGTGACGAGGCGGTGGCCGGTGGCTGCAGACGCGTCGAAGGCCGTGGGTCAAGTCGATGCTGGGGTAGGGTTGTTGAGTTTAGGGGTTAGGGTTTCTTGAACTTTTTTGTTTGGGCCTTTCGGTTTGATTTGGGTTTGTTTGTATATGGGTTAATTGGGTTTAATTTTGGTTTGGGTTGAAAAACGGGCCTCGGGCTATTTGGGCCTTCTGGATTGGGCTTCGGCAATTGGGTTGGTTAACCCTGGCAAAATTTGGTTATTACAACTATTTAATATTTTTTAGGTTTATGCAATTTTAATTAAATTTTATTTTATAATTTTTTAAACAATCTGTAGATCGGGTGTTGCAATGCTATATTCGTAATATGCCTGGTCGTCATCGCCGTTGATAGAGAATTACCTGTGAGAAGTGAGTTTTTGGCACGTGGCCACGATAGGTCAGGGGTGCAAGTTGGACCCGAAGTTAATCAGTACGTTGATAGAGAGGTGGAGACCCGAGACACACACTTTCTATCTTCCATGCGGAGAGTGTACTATCACTCTGGAAGACGTGCATTTGTAATTAGGATTGCCCGTGGATGGGTACGTAGTCACCAGGTCCGCAACTTCTGGCGATTGGGGAGCCGTATGCTACGAGCTTTTGGGTGCTATTCTGGAAAACATTTACGGAGGTCGGATCGAGATGGGCCGGTTACGAGACACATTTCCGGAGCCGGATAATGATTCTACTGAAATAGAAAGAATACGGTATGCTCGAGCATACATTCTTGAGATGATTGGAGGCAATCTGATGCCGGACTTGTCACGAAACCTCGTACATCTAAGATGGCTGTTGAAATTTTTTGATTTTAGAGCAGCCGGTGAATTGAGTTGGGGGTCTGCTGTGCTAGCAAAATTGTATCGGGAGATGTTCGGGGCGACGTGGTGAATAAAGCAAAAATCAGAGGTTGCCTATCACTACTACAATCATGGGCACGATTTGATTTCCATTTTTACGTCCTCGAGTCGACCACCCATATACATTCCCACTCATAACGAGGTAAATTTAATATTAGATTTTACAATTATTACGTAGATTTAAAATATAATTGTATGCCAAAAATTTATTTAATTAGGTGGAACCATTCGACGAGTTATGTTGGAATACCTACATCGCTTGAAGATATACGGCTTCTATTAGAGCAACAGTCGGAAGCACAAGTAAGTATTAAATAAAATATATTTTCGAAATAAAATAGTCATTTCATATTTTGTATTTCGTATTTCGTATTTAGTATTTGAAATTTAGTATTTAGTATTTAGTATATAACAAATATTTTTATCATGTTAATGTAGTTTGAATGGACACCATATGAGGATCGATTAACTTAAGGCAAGAATTAGGATGACTTCTTTCAAAATCTGAACATTTGGCATGTGAAGGTCCCATTGATCAACTATGCCACCGTGGAGATGCACCAATCAGATTGGATTCTGCTTCAATTTAGATTCCGACAACCGATTCCTGTGGCACCTGAGGTGCTCGATAATGAGCACAAAGTTGACTTACGGCAGTTGCATATGGATTGGCAAAGATATTGGTCAGCATATATCGAATTGTGGGAGAATCGATATGATTATATAACTACTTGGGAACCGATCATCGTTCTTGAGTTAGCGTGTGTGCCGGAATACATGCCATGGTTTAGGATCCATGGCAAGCCGCATTTATTGTTGGAAGAAGAGAGGCGACGGCAACTTCATGAACAAAGGGAACGACGGGGCCCTTTTAAATCCAAGGAGAAGGGGTGATGAGACGGGACCATCAACAACGCCGACACAACCA
The DNA here is from genome assembly GCA_025506655.1 of Gossypium rotundifolium. NCBI lineage: Eukaryota > Viridiplantae > Streptophyta > Magnoliopsida > Malvales > Malvaceae > Gossypium > Gossypium rotundifolium. The sequence continues at coordinate 13,160,231 of CP106727.1, forward strand.
CCGGGCCCATGGCACTCCTTCTGGATCAAGTTCATCGATGCCATTCGAGCCACATGATTTTTCTGCCATGTTTACCACACCCCCACCTGGACCCCCACCTGGGCCTGAAGAGGATGTTGGTCGTCGCGAGCACCCACAATGTGAACGTCGACCTTCGCAGAAGTATACACCTAGGACCACACCATCGAACCATCAATTTTAGGTGTTTCTTGCGCTTTTGATTTTCCTCTATTTTGTATTTTTTATATTACAATGTTTGTACTTTATTTGTATAAAATTAATTTGATTAATTGGAGCCGTAAAATTTGTTAACAAAATTTGACCAAATATGAAATTAGTGTACATGAACATAATAGACAACCAACCATAAAACAACATCTCAATTACTAAGTCATTTCAAATAAATAAATCAACCTATGCATTTGTAATCAAATTTAATTCCAAGCTTTTAATTCTATACTTATATATATATATCAAATACTTTCATAAACAATATCTCTTTCATTGAATATACTTAAATACAACATCATTATTTTCTCAAATTTGAAACCATATTGTCTTACATAATAAAACTTACATATATTTTTATAGACATATATTCATCACTTTAACTTTAACATTTCATCCATACACAAACATAAAGCGGAATATATCTCACATATTACCACATATACAACCACAACCACATATATTACCACATATTACCAAATCGACTATTCGACTATTTTTTTTTCCCAATCCAAGTTTGATTTCTTTGGTTCTTGATCTAAACATATTCAAATTAAGCTCATTTTCACAATTTAGTCCCTATCGAACAAAACAGAAATTATTCAAAATTTGACTACACTATAGTTGGGCGAATTTTACCCATATTCATACAAATCCATACATGTCATTTATTTTGTATTTTAGTCCCTCAATTTATTATTTTTGCAATTAAGCCCTAATTACTCAAAATCACCAAAAATCTCAATACAGAACATGTTAATCTAAATAAGCTCAATTCTCATTCGATCATGACGATTGTCCAACATGATAGTTTCGCTGCCGGCATTTACTTCGATTATGACCACCTAACCTGCATATTCTATAATACTTACCGTCAAATTTCTCCCTAATGTCTATTTCATTACGGATTTTGGATGATTGTGGACGACCTCTCAGATTCCTGCGTAATGCTCTGTCTGGAACAAGCTCAAAAGTCGTCCGAGGCACCTCCCACATAGACAGGTCAGGCAGGACAAGGAACTCATTTTCCCAAATAGGCAACGTGCACTCGAGCGTGTGCACATCATCGACAAATTGTTCAACATTAAGGTTCGCTTTAGTACACACTGCCACGAGATGTGCACATGGATAATGAAGTGTTTGGAACCTCCTACATTCGCATCGTCTGTTCCGGAGATCAACTCTATAAGACCTAGGTGGCATATCGGGTCGACGATCGATGGACTCGTTAACTCGAAAAGTTTCCAGGCGTTGTGAATATATTTCTACAGTCATCAACCTCACAATCCGGCGGTTTGCAATCAATGCATCCCTGACATCTTCGACAAACACGTGTCCTGCCTCCATCTGGTTGACTTGTTGTTCACCCATTCTTGGCATCAAGGTTGCCAACCTGTAGAATGTAGCTGAGAAGACAAATGAAATTGAAAGATGTCGTGTTTTCAACAACACAGCATTGGCCCCCTCCACTAAGTTTGTGGTCATTTGACCAAAACGAAAGCCCTCGTCAAAACTTTGAGCCCACTACCACGGCTCCATTGTACCCAACCACTGTTGAAAAGATTTGTTCGTTTGACCTTCCATGTCACTTTCAAGTCGAGTCATTCTTTGGCAAAAAATATGTGGCTCTAACTCATACGCTGTATATGTATTAAGAAAAAATAAGTTACAGTAACTGGATAACATAAAAACATTAAAATTTATATTGAAAAGATAAGGTTATCCTTTACCCATTTTCACCACTTGTCTCTTCTAGTATGCATTCTTATAATCTCGAAGTAATTTAACGCAATGTGACGGATGCAGTAAATGGATCTCCATGGCACACCGGAACTCCTAATTGCGGCAATTAATCCTTTTTCTCTATCGGAGATGATGCAAATATTATCGTTGCTAATAACATACCTCCGCTGGTTGGTAAGGAAGAATTCCCAGAATTCCATATTCTCCTTATCTACGATGGAAAATGCTATTGGGAGCGTATTCCTATTGCCATCTTGAGAAACCGCAATAAGTAAGATCTGTGTATATTTTTCGTATAGCCATGTCCCATCCACCTGCACAAACGGCTTACAGTGTGGAAATGCCCGCACACATGGAACAAACATCCAGAACATCTGATAAAATTTTTTCCCCCGACTGTAATTGGTCATCCGGGCCGTAATAAGGCCGTGTCTGTAACTCAATCACAGTCCCCAATACGTACTCCCTCATAGCAGCTATCCATCCCTGTAGCTCATTATGCGACGAATCGTAATCCTCATACAATTTCTCAATTGCCATCTATTTAGCTATCCACACTTTTCGATATGATACTCGATATTGAAATCGTGCTTGTATTTCGGTAATCAGTACCAAAACTTTAATGGTCAGCATGTCCTTCACCATTGGCATGATACACGTACATATGGCTTGGGAATCAAGTTTTCAATGAACTTCTGTCATACGTGTCGATGTGCATGTGTGAGGTCCAACCAATTTTCGTATCTCCCACATATGCGAATTTTGAATGAATGCAGCTCGTACCCGCCAATTGCAGCCTTCCGCTGCTTTCTAACACTCCCCAATATATACCGTCGGTTTAGACACTGCAACTTTGTAATCCACTGCTATATCCATGTTATACCGTTTAATAGCAGATACGCACTTTTCTTTACTTTCGAATCTTCGGCCTACGAATAGCTCATGCTCAGAATTTACAGCCAGTCGGTGAGCAAGAAGTATTTCAGGGTACTCCGGAAACTCAGCTACACGCACTACGTCGGGGTCTATGAGCGACATGTGTGGCCCATGATTATTGTCTATCATAAAACATCGCATCTGGTTCCTGACCGAAGACGCGCTAATGTTTCCATCATCATTCACATCTTCATCGTCAATATCATCAAGTATATCGTCCATATCGGGATCACTGTCACTATCGACCTCTTGCTCAAAATGATCACTACTATCGTGTCCATCATCACCAACCACATCAATATCGGGTGTAATATTAAGATTGATATCGATCCCATGTATAGTCGATTCGGCATCAACGTACGATATTAGAGGCACCATGCACGGTTCTTAAGCTCCATGTTCTTCGCCATATGCATTGATGTCTTCATTTTGCTCAATACTGACTAACTCAGCAAATAAGTGAATCAGTATATTTTTGTTACTCCCATTCCACAGTAAAGAGCGATCATTGTCACCACGTATTCGTCGTCTACAAGTTCCATTTTTTTGAATTTGATCGTCTCTGTCGAAACTGAAAACTTGTAAAAAATTCTCGAAATCCTTCTCCCACAACGTCTAACAATTTTTGCATTAATCCTTCCCTTCATATCATCCAACGAGATATTTCTATTAAATCTCATTGCTATTTGTTGCCGACATTTAAATATGCATCCAACGGTTGTTGTCAATATGATTCCATCGAAATAAACGCATACGAAAAACTGATCATCCATCTTCAATATTCAATCTGTTAAAAAATAAACAAAATTTCCCAAAACAATTTGATAAGTAAATAAATTACTTAAATAAAAAAATTAATGTTTCAATATGTAATTTTTTTCATTCTTAAGCTCGTACTATTTCAGTTATCATTTTGTACATGAACAATATTTATCTTTACATTTAACCACTTAAATTCAGTTCTATGTTTTCTTCCATCTCCGATCTTGTATCTTCCTCTGGGAAATACTGTACAATCCAATTTAGAAATTCTTGATTCTCTTCATACTCATCTTCTACAATCCAATTTGAAAATTCCTCGGGATCTTCTTTCTCTTCAATCTTTATAACACGTATTGAATTTAGAAATTCTATTGGTAATTTCCTAACATCTAGTTTATCCATCCATGGTATGTCAAACACACTTTGCTTCCAAGTCAACTTCCGTGAGCATATACTTTGCCGCATTATTTTCTTAGCTCCATAAGAGATTATAAACTTCACAAAGCATATAACTAGATTCCAATAGGTTCGTGGTACCAATGTCTTCCAAAGTTCATCTAAAATGATTTGATAGTCCCGTTCTATTAATGTCCCTCTAAGGGTTAAGTATTGCACTTTATTCTTCCTAATCATTTCATGACCATTCCACAACACTTCTTGCATCCTTTTATTTACGGTAATAAGGTGTTGAACAATGTCTTCTTCTGGTTTCATTCTGTAATCTTGCACTTCTCTCATCATCTTATCAACTTTCTCCATTTGTGTTGAAGTTGTTATCTCATTAGGCAATACCAAATATGTTGCCATTTCTAACAATATCTAGAACAAAATTATTTTCAATTTTATCACTAATTAACAATTACTTTATAATAGTTTTACTAATATAAAAACTTTCAAATATACTAAAAAAATTTAAAACATAACATTCACAATAAACAAATAATTAATATAAACACAAAACTTACTAACAAAACAAAATAAACAAACAAAATAGCTTTAAAACAAAACATAAAAATAACAAAAACAATAATTAGGCTTTTTACTAACAATATTAATAATACTAACTAAAATACTAATTAGGGTTTTTATCAACAATATTAATAATACTAACTAAAATAATAATTAGGGTTTTTATCAACAATATTAATAATACTAACTAAAATAATAATTAGGATTTTTTATCGCAATATTAATAATACTAACTAAAATAATAATTAGGATTTTTTTACTTACAATATTACTTATACTAACTAAAATAATAATTAAGGTTTTTTACTAACAATATTAATAATACTAACTAAAATAATAATTAGGGTTTTTATCAATAATATTAATAATACTAACTAAAATAATAATTAAGGTTTTTTACTAACAATATTAATAATACTAACTAAAATAATAATTAGGGTTTTTTATCAACAATATTAATAATACTAACTAAAATAATAATTAAGGTTTTTACTAACAATACTAATAATACTAACTAAAATAATAATTAAAGTTTTACTAACAATAATACTAACTAAAATGATAATTAGGGTTTTACTAACAATAATAGTTAACAATAACAATAACAACAACAATAATAATAATAGTTTCTTTTACTAACAAACTAAAATGATAATTAGGATTTTACTATTATTTTATATTATTTTAGTACATAATATTTTAAATATATTATTTTAGTGTTTTTAATATAAATTTAGTAAAAATACTTATTTTTGCCCTTTATTCGTATTTTCCTTATTTTTAAATTCTATTACTTTCAAAAATATATTATTTTCAGTATTTTATTATTTTATATTATTTTAGTACATAATGTTTCAAATGTATTATTTTAATATTTTTATATAAAGTTGGTAAAAACACTTATTTTGACCCTTTGTTCGTATTTTTATTATTTTCAAATTCTATTACTTTCAAATAATATATTATGTATTTTATTATTTATATTATTTTAATACATAATACTTCAAATGTATTATTTTAGTATTTTTTATATAACTAACAATATTAATAACTAACAATAATAATAATAATTTTTACTAACAACAATATTAAACTAACAATAATAATAATAATAATTTTTACTCATAATATACTAACTAAAATAAGGTTAGGGTTTTAACTAATAACTAACAATATGCTAACTAAAATATTATAACTAACAATAATAATATATAACTAACTAAAATAATAATTAAACTACTAACTAATCCTAATAACTAGGTAACAATAATAACTAAACTAAACTAAACTAACAACAACAAATAATAAAATAAAAATCAATATACAATAATAATAACAACAAATCAACACAATAACAATATCATCCATTATCTTAAAAAAAATAATTTATACCTACTTTTTCTATTTTTTCTTCTCTGTTATTTCTTTCTTCTTTCTCTTTCTCTATTCTCTTTCTTCTTTTTCCGACGCCACCACCCTCTTCTTCTTCTTTCCTCTTCAACCTCCCACCTAAAACTGAAATTGGAGATCATTATAAGGTCCCCAAACGACAGAAAATGCCAAAACCGTATACAAGTCTTCGCTTTCTACCACCAAGCACCTTCAGGTCTGCTTTGTGGCAAACCATTCACCAGAGTCATGTTACTTCCACTTTTTTTTTCAATGATTTCAGTGTTTCTTTTTTCTTCAGATTATGTTTTTTTTTTAACTTTCATGCAGGTGGTGTCGCCTTTGGCATAGACATGACCAGTTTGGATGTACCATTTTGGTACATAATGAAATTCCTATGACATTTTCGAAATTTTATTTTTTTGTATTCTTTTAGTAAAAAAACCCCAATTTGAAGTCTCCAAATAAGAAAATTGATATTTGTTATTGTAGCAGGTTCACTCCGGTAGAGGCGAAAGCATGTCTTCAAGCGGTATCGATGACTGAGGAACTAGGTTTTCGAAATCTGACAGTGGAAAGGGATTCCTTGGCAGTAATAAAAAAAATTCGGTTTTTAGAAGTGGCAAAATCGAGTATAGCGGTAATTATTCAAGAAATTACAAAAAGGTGTCGAAGATTCGAAAACATTACCTACTCTTTCGTTGGACGATTGGCGAACCAAGCGGCACATGTGCTAGCAGAGGAAGGGATGAACTGGACAGAAACAAGGGTATGGATTGATGAGGCAGTTCAAAGAACAGAGTCAGCGGCTGAAAGGGACAAACGATTCTTAAGCCGAGATTGAAATGGGTCGGAAAATGAAAATGAGTGATTCCGACTGACTTTCTACAAAGAAATTCCATCAAAGGCGCAAAAATCACAGATCTTTTCAAGATGGAACGATGGTAGTTGATAAAAAAAGTGAATTACCAGAGGAGAAACTGTTTAGTTTTCTTTTTTTTAAAAAAAAAAATTAGAAAAATTAGGATATAATCGACTTTTAAGGTTTTTTTTTTAAAATAAAAATCTCCATGGATTAATTATCTAAAATATTTATGGAAATCATATTTTAAAATTTATTAAAAGACCAATTAATTTCCCATATATTATGGCTAAAAGATATACTTTCAATTCCCTCATATAATTGTGTATTTTTCGTGATAAAATCAAAATGTTTACTCATAAATAAAGTTATAATTTTCTTTGAAATTATTTAAATAGCTAGCAAAGTTTAATAGTGAATATTATACAGAGGTGTAACACTCCTTAGTATTATTAGAGTAATTATGAAAATTATATTAAATAATATTCACCTATTACTACAATTTCACTTATCTACACTAATCATTCATCACCTACAATGTTTTACATCTCTTGAATAGCATTTCTATGCAAATAGCATGTTTTCAAACTTCAAAAATTATTTATATTTATAAATTTTCTTCAATAAAAATATATTTTCCAAGATAATTTTAAGTTAAAAATTTATATAAACAGTATTTTAAGCATTATAAAATAATTATCTTTTGTATATTAAATCTAAATAAATATTTTAAAAAGACAAAATATTATAAAGACTCCATTTACAAAAGATAATCAAAACGATATATTTATTTAACATACTTAGTGAGATTTACATAAAGAATAATAGGCTTAAATATGTATCTAAAATTAATTTCAAATTTGGTTTTGTTTTAATCCATTAACTCATCTTTAATATGGTGAAGAATTCACCTTAAACTCGAATTATTGTGGACCAACCCTGTCAACTCCCTTTTGTGTTTGTGATTCAAACTCCACTTTTTTCTTAGGACTTGGATGTTAATTATATTTTAGTTACTCAGTAAGTCTTAATTTTTAACATCTATAATACAAAATTATACCACTAATATTATAACATAGGGTAGGTTTCTTATTAAGGAAAACTTTTTATTTTCCAATAAAATTTTCAAGTTAATTGAAAAAAAAACTACAATTTTAAAGATGTTTTCCATGTAAAATTTTACTCCTTTATTTGTCAATTTAATTTATTTAATCAAAATTAATGAAAATTTTAGCTTTGGATAAAATAATTGAACAACAACTTCAACTCTTCTTATTTATTTAAACAAAATTAATAAAAATTATAATACTTGAGATAAATTACATGATTTTTAATATTTATTCAATAAACATTTTGACTAATTAAGATTTCTATATATAACTGTAATAAATCTTTTTATAAATAAATTCATCTAATAAAAACATTAAATAGAATCAGAAATCTTTATTCATAATTATGATAATCTTAATAAATTTTAAATGGGAAAAAAGTGATTAAAATGATAGAATTAAGATTGTTCAGTTCAAAAACTTGAGAACTGCATTAATAATAATAATAATAATAATAATAATAATAATAATAATAAGAACCATATTAGAACTATTCCCATAGATTAAGCATGATAAGAGAAGAAGTTACAACACTCGCAACATGTGAACTAGAAAAACAACACTGAAAATTGTAATTAGGTAAATTGTTTTTCTTTAAGAAACGTACGGGGAGCCAGTGAGGTCTGTTGAAAAATTAGATTCAAATTTAAACATAACTAAGTTATCCTAGACGCAATAATAGACTTTGCACGTTTTTGGTCCCAATACTGTCGGTTCTGGGGCCCCCGGATGATATGTGTACAGAATGAAACAAATATGAACCTAGACGAAATCTATTGTATGTCGGTGCAATTTTCCTAATAAATTTGTTATTAAATGTGTCGCCGTTTCCTCCAACCAGAAACTCTCTAAAACCTTCGTATACAACCAATATAGGAGTTAATTAATTTAACTTTATTAACAATAAAATACTAAGGTGGGGACAATGTCCTCGTATACTATCAATCTAATGTACTTCCCTTCGTTCCATACTGTGGATTCCCACATGACAGTCCCCAACGCATATGCCTGTATATGAATAGAGTATAAATAAATAACTAATGCCCGCAAGCTATTTAAGTCTAACTTGAAAAAGAAAATCAAAATTGATTAGGTAATTATCAAGCCTAGCTCATGCTTGAGCAATTTGAGCTTAGTAATACTTGACTCGAACGGTTTGTGAGCTTTACATATTTTTATTTTATTAAGTTATATTATTACTCTTAATACATATTAATAACCCTACGCTTAACTATTGAGCTAATCAAGTTCAAACTTGAGTATTAAAATTGGTAAGAAAACTTAACAAAGCTCGAGCTTGAGTAGCTCGATGTCCAGCTCGAACTTAAAAATAGGCGTCCATCAAGCTCAAGTATTGATCTCCAAATTTCGAGTCAAGCTCAAGCTGGACTATATTCAGGCTCACCTAGACGATTACACCTTATGTATGTATATAAAGAGAGAAAAGAGGTTATATGATATTCATAATCCCTTCCCTACATGAATCCTCCAATCAGACTTAGAAAAAAGCCATGTACCAAGATACATCGTTGTACCAAAATCGATTTTGTGTTTAGCCATAGAGTGAATACAGAAAAAGGAGTGGCTACAAGGAGAAGGAAACAATTATACCTTCAATTTTTGTTCCTTGAAAAGCAGACTACAATTCATCTCCGTGGTATGGTGTATCATCATTCCCCCCCAGCCGAAGGATCCAACGGAACAGTTGTGATAACTTCGACTCTTCAAGATGAGCATTACAAAGGGTATCGTAATCGTGCATAAAATGGGGTTCGACAATATTATCCTGGAAGTGACATTTGCAACTATGAGGAGAAAGTCATTATTATGTTTATAGTTTATACAAGAAGGATCTGATTATGGTACCTTGAAAACTTGAAATGGACAAAAGTCGGTACTGCCACAACCCTATTCACCACAAAAGAAACATCACTATCAAACCGATATTAGAAGATATTTACATGAAATAGGAAAAAGTTCATGCAGGATCTTATAAAACCGTAGCATGCAAAACTAAAAGCAGAAATAAGAAACAAGAAACTAGGTAAAAACTAAGTACAATTAAGGCAGGCGAACATGGGATTTCACTACGTTTTTTTGATGTAATCATCACTCCTGCCCATTGACAGTAACACTAATGATCATAATTTCATGTTGCCGGAACATGAAATGACAAAAATAACATTTCCTTTTGCTGGTATAGCCAGTGAATTATTGAAAGACTGAAAATTTTCTTGGTTGAGTGAAGAAGTGATGCACAGGGAAGTTAAAAACGTTAATTTTGAGTGTACTTGATAAGAAGAAATTAATAAAGACCATGATTTTCCATCATAATGCGTATAAAGGAGGGATAACATGACTGAATGAGATGTACATTAAGTATGCATTTTTTAATATTTTCATTTTTTTTTTTCCGTCCATCTTCCTTTCTACAAGACAACTAACGAAGGAAAATTGCTTTTTCTTTTCATTTTTTCACTGTTTATCTTTTGAACCAAAGACGGCAATGGAAAGAAAAAATATATTTTCTTTCCAATTTCCTCCTCTAAAGTTTCATCTCTCAATTTTCTTTCCACCCTACCAAGCAAAGCCTAGGAGAAGAACCTTCAAAGTCAATAATAACTTACAGGCATTGGGATGGGATGCTCATTGTGTAGAACTTGCACAAAGTATTTGCTTGAAGAATTAGCCGGACAGCTATATAAGACCAGCATATTATTCCCAGCAAAAGGTGCCACAATGCTGCCTCTCCAATTTCTTTTCTGGGGAGGCTTAGGAGGGAGATCCAAAGGCTCCTCCTTTTGTATTCGTTCAAAATCTGCAATGTTTAAATAAACACCAAGTTATCAGCAAATAGTAAGAACCTTATGCAGATGCACATAATCTTGCTTTTAAGTATTGTCGTGAAACAGGAAATCAAAGATGCAACAATGTAAGGCTGAAAGCACTGACCAGATCCTTCAAGGAAAAGCCCAAGCAAGCAAGAAAAAGGAACTACAGTTTCTGCATGTGCAAAACGAAGTCTTGCCTTCTCATAACTGCCAGGTACTTGGTTATCTACACATGAGGAAAATATTGGAAGTCAAAATTGAGAATAAGCCATTATCAAGCAACCTTTTGCTTTGTACAGTAAGCTATTATCACAAGAAAAGTATATCTCATCTACTTTAGGTTCAGCAATCTCTCAAGAAATTATGTTAATGAATGGAAACAATAGCAACACTAAAAATGCTCTTGATTTTTTTGCCCCACTTCATTCTCTAGATTAAAAACTTGCAGGAAAAGTTAAAGACAGAAGAAGTCAACTAATTATGTACTAATTATGTTAAGTTGAATTGTGAATTATTCTGCCCTTGCAATAATAAGAGAGAACAGCATCAGACTAAGAAGAAGACAATTTATAATATTTTATAGGCAATTCAAGACTACTCATTGCTAAATATCACCCACTCCTAGACAAGTAAAGACTGTACAACCAAAAACTCATAAAAATATTACCTTTGTCAGCGTTGATAGCTTCTGACATGGATTGCAGAACATCTTTAAGCAAAGGCACTCCCATTCTATAATTTAATGATTTACTATAACCCTTTACCATGAACATCTGTATATCATCCGTCCACTCCAACAAAGCAACCTAAATATTTAGACAGCTTTTGAAGGTTAAAACCCATATAGCATGGAAAATAACAAGATTAACTAAATATACTGTTGAAATTTGCATGACAAATAGCAGGATACAAGCTTCCCTGAAAGTAAAGATCTTGGTTCATTTTTCCTTAATATTTACTTAAGGAACAAAGACAAAGCAATCTAAACAAACAAGATGGTTATCTTAATGAAGGCAATTTCTTCTATGTATTTACTGGTATGGAGATCAGCAAATGATATTTAATGAAAAATAATAAACATATAAATAAAATAAACTGTATAAAATTTAAGCTTCAAAATATTTAGAGGTGATCTATACTTCTAGCGAACATTAATAGCATCAATATTTTTGAAAAAAATGTCTACATTCTGGAAAATGATAACGGCCCCTACATATCAACAGTATTTCCAATATGAGCAGTGATGGGGTATGCAGACTATCTCCAATCTTTTAAATGAACAGATCCCAACTCCAATGAAGCTGTTTATATTGATTTCTCCATAAAGAGTAATGAAACATGAGAATACCTCAGTGGGACTGAAAAGACTGCAAGCTTGATCAGTTATATCCAACAAGGATGATTCCTGCCATATTGAAAATCAAAGGAACCAAAATATAAGACTAAAGTTGAATTGACCAATATGAGATCTTCCTGATTTTTAACAGGGTATGAACAACAAAATTTACATGAAAAGAAGACGAGTACCTGTTTACACAGAAACCAAAGAGAGGATATATCCTGTCCTGTAAAATTGAACTCATACCGCTTAGCCAATGCAGAGGAAATCTCCGTCAGGATCGGTTCTTTCAGCTTATTGAAAGAAGGCTCTTGGTTTTTCCTGAAGTCCTGCACTCACAAAATTCAGTTTAAATAAGCAAATAAGAAGGCAAACCAATCAAATTACAGCACAAATGAATCAACAAAATGATTAGATTAATCTAAGCGGTAAAGGTTAGACTGATCAACAAATGAATCAAATCCGAAAGTTGAAGGTTAGATTAATCTAAGAGGTAAAGGTGCTGAATATGTATAAAATGTACAAAAATGATTAAGAAAACAACAAAATGAATGTTTGACTAACTTAAAATCTCAGCTAATTTTCTTGCATCAAACTTCTCAATTTGTAGCCAAAATTAATATCAGTATAAAAAAATGAAAAATCCAGAAACACATAATCGTATTAACCATACTTGAGTTGGTGCTCTAATAATAATGAAGAAACATCGTCCATACCTTGTAGGTTTGACAACACTCAAAAAACCTCAGGATTGTGTCACTTGCTCGACTTTCACTTGTAACAGCAAATGCTCGATGACGACCTGGACCTAGACTTCCTTTTCCACTAAATAGCCCCATGCCAAATGCAACAGCACTAGCAGAAGCCCGAGGAATCTTTCCCACAAATTAAGAAGGAAATTCTAAATAAATAAATAATGCACAATAAGACCATCTTCAGAGATGGGGATAAAGAAAAATAGGTTTGCAGTAGCATCCATATGTTATACCAGGAATCCCAAATCAAAGAAAAAAAACCTCTTAATCACACACACACACACACACACACACATAATAGAAGATAAATTTTCAAACATAGAACTCACTTGAGTAGCCTTTATGGGATACACATCGGGGTGGTATTCCTCGTTAAATATATCAGGAAATCTTTCCCTAACCCTGATTCCAAGCTGATACAATTCCTCTTCTCCTTTGATATCCAACTCTCCACCTTTCAGTTTCCCTTTCCAAGGAGACTCCCAGTTATGAAACCAAGCAGGGACTTTTTGTAAGGACAAATTCCTCTGTTTGGCATCTTCTATAAGTTCCTTTATATGAGAAGCCAACTTTTCCATCTCTCTCACCCGCTTCTTTGTAGGAGAACGCGTTCCATGTCTTGCCTAAAAATAAAAATTTAAACTAACTTCCATTTTGTTTGTACTCCCAAGATGGCAGCACATTCAACAAGTAAAAACTAACCAAGCTAGAAATCTCAAGCAAAACAATGAGACCTAAAAGGCAGTTCAATGAGTAACAAGTAATCTCAAAACTGCTATGCTTTGCACAGAATATAACAGCAGCAAATCTTAAAGATATCCAATAAGCTAACAGTTGGAAACATTGCACAATACTTACCCAACTTCTCCCATGCATCTAAAATCAAACTTTGTAGTAAATCTTCCATAAATTTGGTTCAGTGGGGGCATATTATTAAAGAATAATTATGCTAAATTTTGTAAAGACAAACTTCATCGAACAATAAAATGTAGATCCAAAATATACATCTACTCCATATGAACTTAATCTCAACAGCATTTCTAGCTACCGCGAAGAATTAAAAACTCAAATTTCATGAAATTAAAACAAAATTACCACAAGATTTAAGTGGATAGGAGTACAGCCTTGAGGAATATCAGATGGTATAAACGAATTGTCAACAATATCTTTCACAGCGCCATATCTGCTCCAAAAAAAGAGAGGTATAAATAAGAAAAAAAAATTAAAATAATAATATAAACCTGATTCAAAATTGTAAAGATGATGAAACTACGATTCAATGAGATAGTGAAAAAGAGCGAGACCTTGTTACGGTAGAAAGGTGTTGACGAACATCGAAATCTCGATCAGCTTTTGAATTTGAAAATAACGTTAGAAACAGCAACAAAATTGCTGCCATAGGCATTTTCTTCAGAGACCTTTGTTTGAAAATTAACCGGGAAGAAAAATGGAGGGGTTTAATATAGAGACTGAAAATGAAAGCTTTGGGTTTGGGTTGAAAACCGCCATTAATAATGCCATGCTACTCGCGTACTGTATTGAAGGGTCTGAGTTATTACTACACGTTGATCTAGATTACTTTTGGGGTTAAATAATTGTTGACCATATTTTCCACGGTGTTAGATTAAGATCGCTATTTTAAACTGGCGCAGCGCCAGAGGCTGCTTTCCTTTGCTTGTCTTTTTACCGCGAATCCAATACTTGACACGTGGAAGACCTTTTTTTTTTCTTTTGGATACAAAAAGTTAAAGGCATTCATACGCCACGTGGCAGATTTAAATACCTTTCTTAGAATTTGGGTTTGGAATTCTCACCTGCGTTAATCCGGAGTATTTCATTTCTGCCCATCGCATTAATATTAAAGCTTGAAAAGGTCCAAATATTACTTTATATTGGGCTTTTTTTATGATGGGAGATTGGGTTTGAGCTTTAAACTAACAAAGATTCCTGTCATTGGGAAAGTTATGGAAAAAATAATGTTGTAAGCCTAATTTTGCCCATCAACCCAGACCCAAACAATAACTCGAGGCCCAAATCATTGGCCCATTAACCCACAACCCATTAAACAAATACCCAAACCCTAGTCCACGGAAGCCCAAACCTGAAAGGCCCATTTACCCTAGCCCACTAAAAATTAGAAACAAACAAAAGAAAAAAAACTCTAGGCGCTGCACCTAGGGTCTTTTGCTCTGACCCCTGACCTTCTGACGCCGCCCCTCTGCCACCGAGGTCATATCCACCGCCCTTCCACCGCCAGTAACTTGCGTCGCGCACCTGCAAGCATTAAGTACGAAAAGACAGAACAAGGAAAATGGGGGATAATATTTTCTAGAAATGGCTATAAAAGGCCAATCGAAAACTGTACAACGGGTGGGATTCAGAAAAAAGAAAAAAGAATAGAAATCAGGAATAATTTGTCGAACAAAAGCATAAGGGCTTCCCTTTTTTTTCTTACGAACACTGAAACTAAAACGCCGTTAATACTTTAAAGGTTGATCTCCCTTGTTTTCCCTTCTATCGTTTTATTTATTTATTTTTTCTCTTTTCTATTTCCGAATCTTCATAAACGAAAATTAAAAGGAGTATTACCTGTTATTCTGAGTCGACCGTGTCGTTTTCTGTTTTATCAAAAAATGGTTACGACAGCTTGGCGACTCCACTGGAGACTCAAGGATCAGGCCATAGATTGATTGATTTTTGTCCTTTTGATTAAAATTGGAAAATGGTTTCGAAAAATCATGCTTCTTTTAATGTACTTTCAATATTGGGTCTCGTAAATACTTTGGCATTGCATTGCATGACCCCTGTGGTCACACCTTTAAGTGGGAGCGAGAAGCTATGCCTTCATGAGGTCTTTACCTCCGCATGGGCTAGTGGACTGCTTTCGGGATACATCCATACCTATGTCTTCGTGAAGTTTTCACTTCCGCATGGCCATAGGGAAATGTATTCCCCTGAACCGAACTCGGTCCGTATGAGCCTATAATGGGTGAGGATCGAGGAATCTGCTGATTCGGGTACCTCGAACTTTAGAACTCAACCACATGTAAAGAGCCTAAGAACCTACCCCGAGCTGAACTATGCCAAACCTTAGTAGTTACCCGGATAGGCGTCCTGTATTTTACATGCTTTACATCTCATTCGTGGTACTAATTGATGATTTTTTTCCTCCGCATGTCATTTCCATTTTAAGAGGCATCGATTCACGGTCAATTTCGAGTTAGAAAGCTGGTTATGGAAAGCAAATTCCTTGATAAAGTGGAGGACAATGCAGCCGTCCGCACATGGTCAGAGCAAAACCAATTAGAAAGAGGGGACAGCTTAGCTGAGGGATATGTGTCGAAATTACGGGATTTCACCAATATCAGTGTCACGCAGAATAAACTCTAGGAGTTGAAAGAAATATGGACCCAGTGGGATGACGAGGCAAAGCAGTTGTTCCATAGTACCTACGGTGATCTACCATACCTGCTTGATGTCAAAATAGATAAGCACCTATTCCGAGCAATGACTCAGTTCTGGAATGTTGCTTATAGTTGTTTCTCATTCGAGAAAGTAGATTTGGTTCCCACGGTAGAGGAATACACGACCTTGCTACGTTGTCCGAGAATTCAAGTTGATAAAGTTTATTCCAAAGTAGTTAATAGCCCGACTTTTGCGAGGAAATTGATGAATATCACGGGAATGAGCAAACAATGGGTCTCAGCTAGAATGCAGAAGAAAGGCGGGGGTAAATGCATACCTTGGATATATTTGAGGGACCTGATCCTAACGCATCCCGATGCAAAGAAAAAGATTGACATCTTGGCCTTGTGTATTTACGGTTTGGTGATCTTCCAAAAGCTCTAAGACATATTGACGAAGCATTTATTGATCTATTTGGCCGATTAGACAAAGGGGTCACGCCTGTTCCCGCTATCTTGACCGAAACGTTCAGATCCTTGAATGCATGTCGGAGAATAGTTGAAGGCAAGTTTATTGGATGTGCGTAATTGTTATTGGCCTGGTTCCATAGTCACTTCTGGAAGGTAGATAAAGTGTCTTATCAGTTTTTATCGGAGAATTACTCCTCGTTGAAAGAGATAGTAGCTACGCCTAGGAGAGAAGACGTGTCCGAAGAAAACTGGATAACGCTCCTCCAAAACCTTCAAGAAGACGACATCGAGTGGAAGGCTCCTTGGATGATTCCCGACAAGGTCTTTTATCGTTGTGAAAACTTCTTGGGTTCTCTCATCGAATTTGGGGTGCCACTACATATGCCCCTTTGCTGGTCTTAAGACAGTATAGTTCAAGACAGTTTGTACCAATGGCATACGGGCTAGCTCAATACGAGTTCTCATATGAAGGGGGAGCTATAAGAAAAAGGTTAAAGAGATCTTTAGTGCTTGGAATCAGATTCATAGAATGAGAAGATTATCCGTAGGCCCGAGGACGACCCCGGAATACAGTGAATGGAGGACTAGGAGAATCAATGATAACATCCCCGAGCCAAATCTAGAGGGCGCCCGATCGAGAGAAGAATGCTTTCGAGTGGTGCCGTCAGAATTAGAGATTGTGAAACAAGATTTTGAACGGATGAGTTCGGAGCTTGGAAAAAGGATAGAAAAGTTGGAAGAAGAAAAGATACTCTTCCAATTAGAGGTGGACGGTCAAAAATCGAAGGCTGAGAAACTTAGAAAAGAAAAATAGAAGGTAGAGGAAGACCGAGATAACTTGAAGACAGAATACAAGAAGATGCGTCTGATGATAAAAAATACTGGATTAGGGAAAACTTCAGAGCAGTGGCAATAAGAGATCCGAGAGGAAAAAGCCAGAGTTAGCAATTGAGAGAAAAAGTTTTAAGAAATACAAACGCAAAAGAGGCCTTAGAGAAGGGCATGACAGAAAACCAAAAGGAGAAAAAGGGACTAAAAGTTAGAATAGCTGAGTTTGGGCGGTCTCTGTACCACTATCGAAGTCAAGACTCGAAAAGTAAACTGAAATCAAGTCTGAACAGAATCGAGGAAATGAAGGGTAAGGTTGAAGAGCTAGAATCGGCATTACACAGTAGTGAGCTCCAAATTGAGCTTCTAGAAACAAGAGAAAGGCGTTGAGAGGAGGAGCTTCGCCATTCTTGCGAGCAAGTTAGAAGCCGGAACTACCTCATGGGTGAAGCGATAATCTAGATTCGAGAGGTAGCTGATCACTTACAGCCTTTTGCTGCAGAAGCTAACATATTGAGCGTGAGATATGAGATACCGCCGGGTTATAATCAAGAGCTAATCTCTTTGCTTGGGAAAATCAAAAAAAGCATATTTGTAATCTGCTTTATGTAAAGGGTTTTGCCTTCTAATAAAGTTTTCTAAAATGAAGTTGATCAGAATCGATGTCTTCTTCTTGCATTCATGCATTTGCATTGCATCATATTACATGTATTTAAGTTTATAAAAATGGGCTTAATTAGCTAAAATTATCAGAAAGAGAGAGAGAGAAAAAGAAGTGAAAGGAGAAAATCTAGAAGCGAAACATCACTACGGAACACGCGCTAAAACCAGGAAAATGGATCAAAGGTTCGAACAATTCTAGAAAGAAATGCAGGAACAAATGCAAGAGCAAATGTTAAAACTCCAGCAGGAAATGAGGGACCAAATGTTGGAGGCCCAGAGGAATATGATGGCCCAAATGGCCCAAATGATGAACGGGGCAATGGATAAGGGGAAAGGTCCTATACCTTCGATCGAGGAAAGTAGTGAAGGCATCCCCCCGAGTTTTACCCCGCCACACGCAAGAACAAGGCCTGAGGAGTATATCCTAAGGCCACTAGTTGTGATCAGGCCCCAACAAGGGCAGGACGACGCTAAACCTCCCATGAGCTTCCACGCAGGCTCCGGATCCTAACCAGGAAATAACCCAGCCAATCCTGTTGTACCCGATTTAGATATGGCAGAGAAAATGGGGTCGAGAGAAGAATCTTCAAGGCAGTTAGAGGATCGTTGTAAATGGCTGGAAGAAAAATTTAAGGCGCTAGAAAGTATCGATCATCATCATGGGATTGACGCAAAAGATTTAAGTCTGGTTCCGAATTTGGTGCTGCCTCATAAGTTTAAAATGCCTGAATTTGAAAAATACAGTGGGACTAGCTCCCCGGAGGCCCACATCACCATGTTTTGCATGTGAATGGCTGACTATGTGAGCAATGATCAACTCTTAATCCACTGTTTCCAAGAAAGTTTAGTGGGCGCAGTTGCTAGATGGTATAACCAGCTTAGTCGGGCCAACATTAGTTCTTGGAGAAATTTGGCTCAAGCATTTCTAAAGCATTACAGCCACGTTACGGACAAGGAACCAGATAGAATTACCTTGCAAAGTATGGAAAAACGACAAAATAAAAGTTTCAGATAATACGCGTAGAGGTGGAGGGAGGTCGCCATGCAGGTCCAACCACCCCTCTTAGAAAAAGAGACTACCATGCTCTTCATTAACACCCTGAAGGCCCCTTTCATAACTCATATGATAGGGAGTACGACTAAAAGCTTTGTCGACATAGTAATGTAGGGAGAGATGATCGAATATGCCATAAGAGGCGGCAAGATCGAGGCAGGAGAAAGCGCTAGGAGGGCCGCTCCTAAAAAGAACGATGGTGAAGTAAATAACGTGAGTACATATAAGGCGATCACGGTTAATCGGTGAAAGCGATCACCACCGACAACAAGTTCCAGAAGACAGAATCGAGAACCGCATCAATCTTGAAAAATTCAATTCATGCCAATTTCAATAATATACAAGGAGCTATACCAGACTTTGTTCAATGAGCATATCGTGTCCCCGTTTTATTTACAACCATTGTAACCTTCATACCCTAAGTGGTATGACTCTAACGCTCACTGCGATTACCATGCAGGGGTAGTGGGGCATTCGATAGAGAAATGCCTCACCTTTAAAAAGGTAGTCGAGAGGCTAATAAAGATGGAGGTCATAACACTCGATGATTTGATAAAAAAAGGGGAACCCACTACCCAATCACGAGGATAGAGGGGTAAACATGATTGGTAAGGAGGTGGTAAGAAAAATCAAGAAGGACATCACAAAGGTGAAAACCCCATTGAGAGTAGTCTGGAAGGAAATGACGAAAAGAGGATTGACAAATTTAGATCTTGCGGAAAACTGGAGGTATATAAAGAACTACTGTGAACTTCATAAAACAAAAGGGCACGAGATTCAAGAATGTGCCCAATTTAGAATCTTGGTGCAAAACCTTATGGACAACAAGAAACTAGAGTTTTATGAAAAAGGAGTAGAGGAAAGGAATGTATGTGTGACCGAGGAAGAATTGACGAAGCTTGGAGTCAATTACCCGAGAATCATCATCTCGCGAAACACGGAAAGAGGGGTGCGAGGAAGACCGAAGATTATAATTCAAAAACCTACTTCTTTTCCCTACAAAGATAGTAAAAAGGTACCCTAAGACTAAAATTGTAATGTGATGATACCAGGGGCGGAAAGCTCCACTAGCATTTCTGAGGAGGTCAAGAATAAAGGGTCCTATACGTGTAGTGGGAAGCGTTATGATCCTAAGAACAAAGGAGCAGAACCAGTGAAACTGAAGACTGTGCTAATTGGGCAGAAAAAGGAACCCGAAGCCCCTATCAATGAACCCGTAAAAGAGGAGGAGGCCAAAGAATTCTTGAAATTCTTGAAACACAGCGAGTACAGTGTGGTAGAATAGCTGCGCAAACAACCAGCTCGTATATACTGAATGAAACTTATGTTACTAAGGATATATCCATTAATAAGTTAGACCGTCTGGTTAGTAACATAAGTGCTGACAATTTTATTTACTTCAGTGATGATGAAATCCCACCAGGAGGCATGGGATCAACAAAAGCCTTGCACATAACTACTCGTTGCAAGGGATACACTCTGTCGAATGTGTTAATAGATAATGGATTAGCTTTAAATGTCTTACCTTTGGCTACAGTGAGGAGGTTGCCTATAGACAGCTCTCACATGAAAGCATGCCAGAACATAGTGAGAGCATTTGATGGCACCGAAAGAAGAGTGATGGGAAGAATGGACGTACTATTATTGATCGAGCCTAACACGTATGAAGTAGATTTCCTAGTCATGGACATCAAACCCTCTTACAACTGCTTGTTGGGAAGGCCTTGGATTCATTCGGCAGTCTTTGTGCCAAATCCATCGCACTCGTAAACTCAAGTCGGTAACAAAAATCGACTGGTAACTATAAATGCTGAAGAAGACATCATAGCAACTATTACCAATGAAGCGCCATATCTAGAAACAAGTGAGGAGGCCGTTGAATGTTCCTTTCGATCCTTAGAGTTCATAAATACTGCTTTTATCTCGGAGGGGAATGAAGTCCTGGTGCCTAAGCTATCCAAGACCACAAGGATGGGCTTACGAATGATGATAGGAAAAGGGGCTCTATCAGGGAAAGGATTGGGCAAACATCTCCAAGGAAAAGTTCAGATCCCGATGCTGAAATAGAAGAGAGACCGTTTTGGCTTGGGTTTCAAACCAGATGCAAAACAAATGAGGAAGGAAATAGAGAAGAAACAAGAAAGGAGAAGGGCAAGGTTGAACGGAGAGGACGTTAAGTGGGAGTCAATGACATTCCCCCACATATCCCGTACCTTTGTATCAGGAGGAATGATCTACCCGGAGAATCTTTCACACATCAATGCCATACATGACGAGGAAACCGATCAAGGAAACCTGTTGGGCATTCGCCCTTACGAACCTGGAAGCGTTCTAAACAATTGGACTGCAGAGGAATTTCCTGTAGTTTTTAGAGATTATACAGAGTAATATTCAGAACGCACTAATTGTTTTAAGCCTATAAACAATGAGATTTCTTTTGTGAAACAAGCTCATGTTCGGATATTTTGTTCCAATGAAATGCATCTTTAATTCTAACAAACATTTTCTCATTTCTTATTCACATTCATATAATGTGAATAGTTATCCTTTAATTCATTTATTCTGTGTACATCCTTTGATACCCATCACAAGTCCCTAGCCATCAATGATATGAGCAATGATACTACAAATTCAGAGGTCCATTTTGAGCAAGACATGTGTTTAGAGGAATCTCAAAATTTTGAAAGTGACAGAGAATGTGACTTGCCTCCAGATTTTTTGAGAATAGTAGAGCAAGAAGAAAAACATATCCTACCTCATAAAGAGTCAGTGGAAATGGTAAACTTGAGAGAATGACAAGAAGTGAAGATCGGAGCTTGTATCATGGCAGAGACCAAGCGAGACCTCATCGAGTTACTCCAAGAATTCAAGGATGTATTCGTGTGTCGTATCAAGATATGCCCGGATTAAGCACTGATATCGCAGTGTACCGGTTGCCCATAAAAGAAGAATACAAGCCCGTCCAACAGAAGCTTCTAAGAATGAGATTGGATGTTTTGTAAAAAATAAAAGAAGAAGTTGAGAAACAATTTAACGCCTGATTCTTGCAAGTGGTTAAGTATTCAGATTGGGTGGCTAATATCGTCCCTGTCCCTAAGAAAGATGAAAAGTGTGAATGTGCATAGACTACAGGGATCTAAACAAGGCTAGCCCGAAAGATAATTTTCCGTTGCCTCACATCGACACCTTAGTAGACAATACGGCGGGCTATTCGTTGTTCTCCTTCATGGATGGTTTCTCAGGATATAACCAAATAAAGATGCATCCTGAAGACATGGATAAGATAACATTTGTGACCGTGTGGGGGACATTTTGCTATAAGGTGATGCCGTTTGGGCTAAAAAATGCGGGAGCGACATATCAGAGAGCCATGGTAACCCTATTTCACGACATGATGTACAGAAAAATTGAGGTTTACGTCGACGATATGATCGCCAAGTCCCGAACTGAAAAGGAACATGTGCAGGTCTTAAGGAAACTATTCTTGAGGTTGAGAAAATTTCAGCTTAAACTTAATCCAAGAAAGTGTACCTTTGAGCTCGATGCAGGAAGTTGCTCGGATTCATGGTCGATAAAAAGGGATTGAGGTTGACCTGCATAAAGTCAAGGCCATACAAGAGTTGCCTCCACCACGCACTCCAAAGAAAAGTTAGAGGATTCTTAGGAAGGCTAAATTACATCGCTTCGGTTCATTTTACAACCGATCGAGAAATGTGACCCTATATTCCGTCTTCTTAAGAAACGCAATCCGGGCATGTGGGATGAAGAATGCCAGAAGACCCTTGACAAAGTAAAGTAATATCTGTCCAATGCCCCAGTATTGACGCCAGCTCATCTAGGTAGGCCATTAATCCTTTATTTAACAGTGCTCGATAATTCAATGGGATGTGTGCTTAGTCAACACGATTTAGTCGGAAAAGAGAGAAGGCAATATACTACCTTAGTAAAAATTCACCGAGTGTGAAACAAGGTACTCGCCAATCGAGAAACTATATTGTGCCTTGATTTAGACAACTCAGAGATTGAGGCAGTATATGTTGTATCATACGACATGACTCATCTCGAAGCTAGATCCTCTAAAATATATGATGGGCTTTGAATGGAAGGATGGCCAGATGGCAGATTCTACTTTCTGAATTCAACATAGTCTATGTGAACCAAAAGACAGTAAAAGGGAGTGCAATAGCGGACTTTTTAGCCAGTAGAGCCCTTGAAGATTACAAGCCTTTAGACTTTGATTTCCCTAACAAAGATTTGATGTATGTGAAAAACACTGAAGAGGGTGCCTCAGAAGATCATCCTTGGAAACTGATTTTTGACGGAGCATCAAATGCCGTAGGCAATGGAATTGGGGCAGTTCTGATATCCCCAAAAGTAGACCATTACCCATTTGCTTGCAAACTGGATTTCGATTGCACTAATAATATGGCTGAATATGAAGCTTGTTTCATGGGTCTCCGCACCTCTATCGAATGCAAAATTCGAGTATTAGAAGTGTATGGAGATTCTGCCCTTGTAATCTATCAACTTAAAGGGGAATGGGAAACCAGGGATCCAAAGCTGGCCATCTACAAAAGATTGGCCCAGGATTTGATCAGAAAGTTTGACGACGTCACTTTCCGTTATTTACCCAAAGACGAAAACCAGATGGCTGATGCTCTGGCCACCTTAGCCTCCATGGTCCGAATAAACGAAAATGAGGATATGAAGCCTATACGAATGAGCATTCATCAGGACCCAGCCCATTGCTACAATATTAAGGAAGAAGAGAAAACTGGCCTACCATGGTACCACAATATACCGCGGTACGTAAAAAATCGTGAGTACCCGAACCAAGCAACTAAGAACGATAAAAGGACGTTGAGAAGACTAGCTTGTGAATACGTCCTGGATGGAAGGTCCTATACAAGAAAGGGAAAGATCAAGTGCTGCTGAGATGTGTGGATGCCGCCGAAGCTAAGTTAATCCTGGAAGAAGTCCATGAAGGCGTCTGCGGAACTCATACCAATGGTTTCACAATGGCCAGACAAATAATGAGGTTTGGATATTATTGGTCCACCATGGAAGGAGACTGCATCAACTATGCCAAAAAATGTCATAAATGCTAGATTTATGGAGACAAGATTCATGTGCCTCCATCACCTTTACACGTTGTGACTTCCCCATGGCCATTTTCCATGTGGGGCATGGATGTCATTAGGCCAATCTCACCGAAAACTTCAAATGGGCATCGGTTTATCTTCATGGTTATCGACTACTTCACCAAGTGGGTAGAGGCCGCCTCATATGCTAACGTCACTAAGTCAGCGATCAGTCGGTTCTTGAAGAAGGAAATCATTTGTCGATATGGAATGTCTGAGAGGATCATATCAGACAACGCATTGAACCTAAACAACAGTATGATAGTGGGAGTTTGCAGCCAATTCAACATTAAACACCACAATTCATCTCTGTGTCGTCCAAAAATGAATGGGGCAGTGGAAGCGGCCAATAAAAACATAAAAAAGATAGTGGGGAAGATGACCGAGACTTACAAGGATTCGCATAAAAAATTATCGTTCGTGCTTTATGCTTATCGAACGTCCGTCCGAACCTCTACTGGGGCAACACCTTTCTCATTGGTCTATGGAATGGAGGCAGTTCTACCTATTTAAGTGGAAATACCTTCTCTTGAGTATTGTCGAAGTGAAATGGATGAAGTCGAATGGATCCAGCTCGATATGATCGGTTGAACTTAATTGAAGAAAAGAGATTGAGGGCTATCCATCACGGTCGATGTACCAAAAGCGAATGATGCGAGCTTATAAAAAGGTTCGCTTAAGGAATTCCACGAGGGGGCCTCGTCTTGAAAAAGATCCTTCCCATACAAAAGATTACGAGAAAAATGGATGCCGAAGCGGGAAGGACCGTATGTGGTAAAGAAAGCTTTCTCGGAGATGACCGATTTCGACCGAGATGGACGGAAAAGCTTGCCCAATCCGTGAACTCGATTCAGCTTAAAAATACTTTGCTTGGAATGGAAGAGGCCAAGGTGAAAACCCGCAAAGGGCACTTTGAGACTTCAAAAAAAACTGAAAGGCCAAGGTGAAAACCCGTAAAAGGGCACCTTGAGACCAAAGGGCTTTTTGAGTTGAAAACTCGAAAAGGGCGGCCCGAGTTTTGAATGGACACATTGCGATCTTGCAGCGCTAGAATCAATAGAAGAGGAAACACATTGCATATCGGGGCATCGACAAAATATTTTGAGTCTTCTAAACACATGTCAGGCTCAAAACAATCTTCTTGAAGTTTGTATATAGAAGCCCAATTGGCGATGTCTAGGGCATCTGATCCATGTTGTTGATTTTACTATTTTGGGTTCTTTTTTCCGTAAAAAGGGATATGTTCCCAGTCAATTTTTCTTCGTTTCATAGATAATTCATTTTAACTCTCTTTGAAATCAACCTACTGTTACCCATCATTAACATGCTGTATTAAAACAATAATTGATGAACTAACAATTTCACAAAGGAAAGTTCCACGTATTACTTCAGAAATCTCTAGATAAAACAGGAAACCAAAACAGGACAATTGTTTAGAATTTCCACGAACACAGGATAAAGACACTGGAGAAAGAGGGTCTTAATGGAGACCATTTCTTCAAAGCTCCTCGCCCTATTCAGTAATCGTGGCAGGGTGAATAATGTTACTTGGTCACTTAGAAAAGGTATGACAGGCCAATTTTCGATAAGAAAAGATTCAAAAACCCTAAATTACTGAGGAACGAATCCAAAACGAACCAAGTGGGGTATTCTTCAAGTAGGAGTTATGACTCTCGGGAAGACAGCTAGAAGTCAATGCAGGCCCGTGTTTCGATGCCTAAAATGGGCTTTGAAATTTCCACAATGGCAAGTCATTCATGCGAAAACGGTTATTGCAAGGGAAACGAAGATAAAACCTTGACAGATAAATGAGTGATAACACCTTGAATAGGAATCATACTCATAACATTTTGACTCATTCCAATCATGGCATCCTAATCATTAGGTATGAGCATGTACTCATTCTGCAGGTTATGTCCTCAAAAGGACACTATAGGAACAGATGAGGAAACAACAGATTTGACCTTCCTGAAGTTGCAGGAAGCGGATCAAGATATCACTGGTGGTCCTTGAGTTTGCAGGATCGATTGAAGATAGCAGATTTTACCTTCCGAAGTTGCGAAGCGGATCAAGATATCACCGATGGTCCTTGAGTTTGTAGGGTTCGATTGAAGAGAGCGGATTTGACCTTCCCGGTTGGGAAGCGGATCAAGATATTAGTCCGGTGGTCCTTGAGTTTGCGAGGATCGATTGAAGATAGCGATTTGACCTTCCCGAAGTTGCGGAAGCGGATCAAGATATCGGTCTGGTGGTCCTTGAGTTTACAGCATCGATTGAAGTAGTAGATTTGACCTTCCTAAAGTTGCGAAGCGGATCAAGATATCACCGTGGTCCTTGAGTTTGCAGGATCGATTGAAGTATAAGATTCGACCTTCTTGAAGTTGCGAAGCGGATCAAGATATCACCGTGGTCCTTGAGTTTGTAGGGATCAGATTGAAGTAGCAGATTTGACCTTCCTGAAGTTGTAGGAAGCAGATCGAAGATATCAGTCCGGTGGTCCTTGAGTTTGCAGAGATCAAATTGAAGATAGCAGATTTGACCTTCCTGAAGTTGCAGGAAGCAGATCGAAGATATCAGTCTGGTGGTCCTTGAGTTTGCAGAGATCAAATTAAAGATAGCAGATTTGACCTTCCTGAAGTTGCAGGAAGCAGATCAAAGATATCAGTCTGGTGGTCCTTGAGTTTGCAGGGATCAGATTGAAGTAGCAGATTTGACCTTTTAAAGTTGCAGGAAGCAGATCGAAGATATCAATCTGGTGGTCCTTGAGTTTGCAGGATCAAATTGAAGGTAGCATATTTGACATTCCTGAAGTTTCAAGAAGTAGGTCGAAAACATCAGTCTGGTGGTCCCTGAGTTTGCAGGGAGCAGATTGAAAAAAGCAAGTCTAGCGTTCCTGATGTTGCAGGGAGCAGATTGAAAATAACAAATTTAGCAATTCCTGATGTTACAGGAGCGGATTGAAAGAGCAGATCGAAGAGGCAGGATTTATCGCCCCACAGTCAAAACAGAATAAATTGGAGTGACAGGTCTTATCTTTTTGAAGCAACGGTGGAGTGGATCAAAGCAACAAGATGCGGTGGATAGAATGAGGCTATTTGAAGAAGAGGGATACCAAAGAAGTCAAGACTTAGTGGGACTAGGTAAAATTGGTCTTTCTTTAAGTCTTTGCTCCATTCCCGTTACACGACAATGAGCAAAGAGGGGCAGCTGTTGTAAGCCCAATTTTGCCCATCAACCCAGACCCAAATAATAACTCGAGGCCCAAATCATTGGCCCATTAACCCACAACCCATTAAACAAATACCCAAACCCTAGCCCACAGAAGCCCAAACCCGAAAGGCCCATTTACCCTAGCCCACTAAAAATCAGAAACAAACAAAAGAAAAAAACCCTAGGCGCCGCACCTAGGGTCTTCTGCTCTGACCCCTGACCTTCTGAAGTCGCCCCTCTGCCACCGCGGTCATGTCCACCGCCCTTCCACCTCCAGCAACTTGCCTCGCGCACCTACAAGCATTAAGTACGAGAAGACAGAACAAGGAAAATGGGGATAATATTTTCTAGAAATGGCTATAAAAGGCCAATCAAAAATTGTACAACGGGGGGGATTTGGAAAAAAGAAAAAGAATAGAAATCAGGAATAATTTATTGAACAAAAGCATAAAGGCTTCCCTTTTTTTCTTACGAACACTGAAACTGAAACGCCGTTAATACTTTGAAGGTTGATCTCCCTTGTTTTCCTTCTATCATTTTTTTCTCTTTTCTATTTCGAATCTTCATAAACTAAAATCAAAAGGAGTATTACCTGTTATTCCGAGTCGACCGCGTCGTTTTCTGTTTTATCAAAAAATGGTTACGATAAATAACACTAGCCTAACTTGTTATTTGATAGATTAAAATAACAATTAAGTTATTTAGAGAACTAGCCACCAATTTTGGGGTTGCATCAATGGACTTATTAAAACAAAACCACCAAAAGTTATTTAAAAACTACACCTCGATAAACTTACTCTGTTCTTAGATGATGATGTTGATTCTTGGAAATGTGTCCATCAAATAGAAGAGCAAAAAGTCCTGCAAATAAAATAATCCACTTTAGGGGAAATGAAGAGTCTTCCAAACTCGTTCTTTACTAGAATATATTTATGGTGATAAAAGGTAGCATGTTTGGGGAATTTGTTTATCTCAAGGTTGACACTATCCTGCAGCCAGAAGTGACCTATACCAGGAGAACCCTCAAAAGTAAGGGTAAATAGATTCCTAAAGCTAATTGAAGAATAATCTTCTCAAAGTTTCTTATAATCTAAAAAATACAATACTAATATATGTTAAGAAGCATCTTATAGTTGTTTAGGGTCCTATTGTTCAATTACAATATCTCTAAAAACTAAGGATGATGGGGCAAATGAAAACCCACTTCAAATAGATGTAATGGAAGATAAAAGCCCCATCCATTGGTTGTAACTTCACTTATTTGGTGTGATCTTAATGGAACCAATAACTCGTATTTATAATGATACAGCTTGAGACACGGTACATCAACATAGTTATCTCCCCTTTGGTAGTAATGCATAATCGATTTTCACTTTCCATTGAAGCATTTCTCCTTGCAATCTTGAAGGATCGTTGATGATTTTATAAGACAAAATGAAAAAATTGAAAGGACAAAAAGACAAGAAGAAGCAAGTTTTCGATGACGACAAGGGCCTTAAAGTCGTAAAAAAGCCCTATTTATAACTACCTGGGTGGGAAATTGAAGCAACACTTTAAGCGAAGGTGGTAACAAAGAAACAATGTATTTTGAAAAACATTAATCAAAGGCAAACACCTGTGTAAAAGCAATCAATGGCTTTTTTTATAAAAATAACCTAAAAATTTAATTAATTATCAAAATGACCCATTTTTTAATTAAACACAAAAAAGACCTAAAATCTACAATAAAAGTTGGTGGAGCTAAAGAATTTGGCTCCACCAACATACCACGTTAGCAACCGGGAAAAAAATTAATTTTTTAGTGGAGCCATGTAGAATGGCGCCACTTGTATAAATACCAGGGAAATACTTAATTTCTGAAAATATAGGGGACTTTAACAAAAAATTTCATTTTCTGGTGGAGCCATTTCATTTGATGCCATCAGATTTCGCCTAACACCTTTTACTTTTTTTAACTTTTGTCCTTCTTTATTTTTTTTTTTTTTACTTTTTTAAAGTTTTATCTTTATCATTATTTATTTTATTATTAATTTTAAAAAATTTAAATTGTATATTTGAAATGTTTTATAATATATACTTTTTAAAATTTTAAATATATATTTTGAAATTATTTTTAAAATTTTAGATATTATTTTTAAATATTAAATATATTTTTAATAATATAAAACATTTAAATATTTTAAAGATATGACCTTTTAAATTTATTATTAGTTTTATAATATTTTAAATGTATATTTTAAATTTTAAATATCTTTAATTTGTTTTATAATATTTTAAATTATTATTTTTAAATTATTTAAAATATATTATTTTTAAAGATATGGCCTTCCAAATTTATTATTTGTTTTATAATATTTTAAATATATTTTTAAATATTTTTAAAATTTTAAATATAATTTTTTAAAATAATAATTTTAAAATTAATTTAAAGATATTCAAAAGTTTTTTAAAATTAAATTTATAATTTTAAAATTAATATTTTATTTGGTGAGCCATTTATAATGGCTCTATCACTTTATAGTGTACTTTTTATATTCTTTTAATATAAAAATTTAATATTTAATATTTTATTTTGGTGGAGCTGTTCTTTATGGCTCCACCTCTTGGTTATCTACCATATATAAAATGGTGAAATTGTTGTGTTCACTAGGAGAGTTCAAAAAATTTATTCAAGATGAATAATGAGGTGTTTTTGGTGTTTGTTCTTTTTTATGGTGAAATTATAGAAGGTGATGTTGGTTGTGTATTTCAAGGTCGGCAAAGAGTAGGTTTGCGATTCAAAAAAATGTGAAGCTAGCAATAATGAAAAGAAAGATTAGTGCGAAAATAGCTATCCGTTGTGAAAGGGCGATGTCCAAATTATTTTACAAGTTTCCAGTCTCTACAAATTTGTTCAAATTTTGTAAGATGCAGCTGTTAGATGATGATAACTTGGGCACTATGATGGAAATATAGTGGTCGACTGGAGTGAGAACCCCTAACCAATTGAATTATTTGCCGAGTTAGCAAACTTAGAGCCTGTTGAGAATGTTAGTCCAATAAGTCAACATCGAGAATTTAACTTTGATCTTAATGTTGGATGGACAGACCAATTAGAATGTGAAGGGACATCGCAGATACCCAAAAATCCTAATTATGGTAGGAGTTCGTATAACAACCCTACCCCCGGACCCTGTTTACAAATACATCCTGAGGTGATAATAAGCACAGAGGAAAATGTCAAAGAAATGACCAATAATGGTGAATATTCTAATCAAGACGTTGAAGATTTTAGTGACCCCGATGTTGATGAGGTTCTGGATGATATCAATGATGAAGGCCCGGAGGAGGTTGAAGACGTTCATGGCCCTTCATTCAGTAAACCCGAGTTGTGGCATTATTTTACGAAATTAACCTGAGGCGACATGTTGAACGTAGATCCAGATGCAGTGTATGCATCCGAGTTTCTTGAGTACGCTGATATAGTACCTGCTCATAGATTGGCGGTAAATTCACAATACGAAGAGTTGTTCGTTGGGCAATAGTAAATTCATAGTTCAAGGAGTTGTTCGTTGGGCAATAGTTCGAGAACAAGGCGGACTATCTGTTTGCCATCAAACAATACAACATGAAGTTGTCGATTGATTACAAGGTTGTCAAATCTACACTGACATTATATATTTGGGAATGTTGGAGAGCTGGCGATGGGTGTGGTTGGCGAGTTCGAGCTACATTTATACAGAGGACTCAACAATGGCAAATACGAAAATTAGAAGGGCGTCATACATGTACTGTCACACGTATGTCTCAAGACCACCGAAAATTAGATGCCAAAAGTATTTGCAACTGCATCATGCCACTAGTGAAAGATAGTCCAATCATTCCTGTGTCAACATTGATTACAGACATGCAAGCTCGATTTCAGTATAGAGTGTCGTATAGGAAAGCGTGGTGGGCGAAACAAATGGCTATGCAATAATTGTATGGCGACTGGGATGAGTCATACAATGAACTTCAATGTTGGATTTCAGTGATGGTGGAGTACATCCCAGGAACTGTCATAGACTTGCAAACGTTGCCTTATAGAGGCCCTAATGAACAATTGGAACTGGGGAGAAGAGTTTTTCGTTCACTGTTTTAGACTTTCAATCCATGTGTTAAGGCCTTCCCCCACTGCAAACCGCTAGTGCAAGTTGATGGAACATGGCTTTATGAAAAATACACATAGATACTTCTAATTGTGGTTGCACAAGACGGTAACTGAAATGTACTACTAATCGCTTTTGCCATCGTGGAGTTCGAGAACTCCAAATCGTGGGCGTATTTTATTTGGAACTTGCCGAGACATGTCAAGTAAGACAACATTTGCATTATCTCCAACAGATCGAAGGGTCTTGTTGCTGTGATTTGACAATCCGAGGTTCCGTGGAGGTCCGTCTATTGTATTTATCACATCGCTGTCAACTTCTACAATGAGTACAAGAACAATGACGGGCAAACAAATTGTGAACATGGGTAAAAATATCATATTTAAATTCATATTTGTAATTATTTTGAGTCTATTTCCTAATTCAGATGGTAACGTATTTTATCAGAATACATATGTAGGATACGAGCTGGAAGCACACCGTTTCAGACATAAGTTGGCGAGGTTAGAGACTGATATGGTAGGGTCTAATCCTTCTCTCAGACAGTGGTTGGATAGCATGGAGCTATGGCAATGGGCTCAATGTTTTAACGAGGGGTACTGGTATGGTCAAATGACAACTAATCTCGTTAAGGCCATTAACTCTGTCTTGAGGCATACGCATCACTTACCAATTTCAGTGATTTTTTAGCTACATTTTACAGGCTAGCAACCTTAATACCAAAAATGGGGTTGAAACAAGCAAAACAGTTAGAGGCAGGACACGTGTACGTAGAAAAAATTAGGGATGCCATGAAAGAGAACGCTCAAAGGGCTAGGTCGATGAATGTAGAACTATATTCCCAAAATTTGGAAACTTTTCGAGTGACAGAGTATATCGGTCGTCGATCGGGGATCCCGCCACGGTCCTATGGAGTTGATATCTAAAATAGAAGGTGTGAGTGTGGGATGTTCCAAACATTACGGTATCGTGTGCACATGTGGTTGTAGCGTGCTACCTACAGTTTGAATGTCAAACAATATATCGACGTGTGTACACTCTTGAACGTACGTTGCATATTTGGGGTAACGAGCTCCCTGTATTAAGGGATGTATCGATATTGGAAGTGCAACCGCCTGTGTTTGAGATGTTTCCAAATCGGTTATTACGTAGGAAAGTTAAAGGTAGACCGACAACAATGAGGATTCAAAACGACATGGATATAAGAGAACAAATTGATCTAAAGTGTTGCACCATATGTAGAACAGTTGGCCACAATAGGAGCAAATGTCCGCATGGAAACGTCTACACTAGTCAATCTTCACAGTCTGAAAGAAATTAAATGTTGTACCTGTTGTTTGCATTTTATGATCTTTTAGAAATAAAGTTTGTATTATTTAGTGTTAAGCTTTATTTAAAATTAACAGTTGCAACTTTAAATACTTTAAAAGATATTATAATTATACAAAAAAAGACTAATATATAAGTTGTGGAACCCTAAACCAATACAACAAATATTACATAACACTTGAAATTTACATAACTCAAAATTGGAAAGAACTGGGAGTGTTATCGTTGTTCGGGATTTAGCGGTTTATGGGCTTTCATTCACGGGTTGGACTTTGGGGTGTACCGTACACATCAAGAGGATCGGCAGTTGGATCGAACGTGGCCTGAGGCGAGGTGGAGTACATGTTATTACCAAACATATCAAATGATATCGGTGGTTGCTTTAGGTGAAATGAACTCGAACCGCCTATGTCCGGGTGATATGAGCTCGAACCGCCCATGTGTGGGTGATATGAACTTGAACCACCAATGTCCGAGTGATATGAACTGCCCTGCGACTCGTCACAAAAAGCGTCAACCCATTGGTCCAATGTGTTCAAAGGTTGGTCCTCCGAGTCGGGCTCTGCCATATGTTGATCCTCTAGCTCCCCCATAGGTTGATTTCCACGTCTGTAGCTGTAACCCGATACTATCATAAGTTGTCCACCATATAAATAAACGCGCCATCGAGTCATGTACCACTGCATGTATTCAGTCGAGGGACTAAAGTCAAACATGCAGGAGTGCATCTCAGGCCGCCTGTCGTACCGGACATTCCATAGTGCTACATAAGATTGATGTTCCACACTCCAATCTATTGTATGTTTCCCCCTCATGGTCTTACCGTGGACATCAGAAAATTGTTGTGGCTCGATCGGCACAAATTGTCTACACCCAAATTGTCGCATAACTCGATCACTGTTGTACCACTCAATGGTTAAGAAGTTGAGCACCAGCGTGTTAATGCACCACATATGGGCTTCAGCGTAACCCACTGAGGAATAAGGGTTACAATGTTCCATGCATGATACGACATCCACAAGAACTACACAATATAACATAATGAGTCAATTCACATCACATACTACAAGTGGATAAGTTAAATCAACGTTACTTAAACCATATAAATATATATTATTTTCTCTCTGGCGTACGCCTCTATCATTTGGTGGTAAATAATTAAGGTTTGGCTCACACCAATTCCAGGAGACGTGGCCTATCTGAAACCGAAACAAATACGTTAGCAGTTAAACTTTGGAAAATATTATCCACACTTATGAGTCATTAAATGTTAAGTATAATTTTGTTTTTACCAATTTATAAGTGGCCACGAATATGGTTGGTGCCTAACAGCCGGTAGAAACGACATCCTGTATAAAGCCCAAGACTGTAGTAGACCCAGACAACTAGCCATGTTACTAACCTCATGTTTTGTTGCTCAACAAAGCTCATAATACAATGCGGCCAACACTGCAGATCCCCAGCTGTAACTATCGGCATGAGAAAAATCCTCCAATAGAGGCAAGTACTTTAAGTAGACCCTATTAGACGTGTTGTTTGGCATAAATACCCCCCGATCAACTACATAATATAGGCTCAAGCAGCACACATCACCTCATACTCAGTGGCAATGCTCGATAACTCCTTAAAATTTGCTCTCAACCATGCCAATATCAAGCATGTGAAATTATGTTCCCCATCATTAGGGGACTGTCCAAGCAATCTGTGGTATAGTACTGAAGGTTCCAACACTTTGCTTCGACCTGTGACCATAGCACTGTCAACTCGTAACCCAAGTTGCATAGTGACTTCTTCCAATGTGATAGTGCACTCCCCGCACGGCATAATGAATATGTGGGTCTCCGTACACCACCGCTCAACCAAGGCGAATATTAAGTTCGCCTTCAAGTTAAACCTTCGAATTAATGCGATGTCCCCAAATCCCGCCAACTGTAAGTATGGCATGATCCGCTCGTCTGGATCGTACTTGGGAAAATGAAACCGCTATCTCAAAACCTGATACCCATCCTGTATGGTAAATTTTTTATAAAAATATGATAAATCAATTATCTATATAATTTAAACATAAAATTATATATTGAAGACTAAAATTGAAAGGTTGAGAAAACAAAAACATCACACTTATACTATACCAACATAGCCATTCTAAGTATTTTTATTTAAGTTAAATTAAATATTGATATGTTAATAATATATTAATAATAGAATGAAGATTTGACATAAAATATTAATAATAACACGTAAAAATCAAATGTGATTATTTTGTCCTAATCATAGTTAAGCATTAAAATTAAAGGCAACTATATAACTACAAAAAGTAGACTTTTTATAAAATTAACCTAAAAATTTAATATATTTAAATTTATTGTAAATTAAATGGATGTCATAATCCCTTTGAGCATATTAAAGAAATGAAACTTTAATCAGAGAAACTAAGAAACTTTAATTTATTGTAAACTTAATTTATAATCAAGAGATTATTAAATGGGGTAATTAAGAAACTTTAATTCATTAAATGTGATACCTTTATTAATTGAATGTAAATGAGCTTATAAATAGCACATTGTAAGTGAGAATAAAACAATGAAATTCTCTCGTATTTTCTATCCTCTTTTATTCATTGTTTTATTAATTTTTCTATAACAAAATTAAATAAGTAATAATATATTAATATATCTTAATATATTAAGTATATTTTATACTCAACATTTTCTTTTAACATATTTGAAATTTTAATATATTTAAATTTTTTAAGTTTTTAAAATTTTAAACATATTAAAAATCTTTTTTCTTTTTCCTATTAAAAATATATTAAATATATTAACATTTTAAAATATATTTTAAAATAATATATTGAATATATTAAAATTTTAAAATTGGTTATACTTAACATTTTTAATATATTTAATTTTTAAAAATATATTAAATATATTAAAATTTTTAATAACTAAATAGAGATCGGTTTCATGCAATTAAACACGTTCAAAGAAAGTAGTGCTTAGCAAGAAAAAAGAAAAACTAAAAATATTTTTATTTAATTTATAATTAATTTTCTGATTTCGTTGATTCTTAATGAAGTGTAATCTATATTTGCTCCAGATGACATTTTGATATTTGCATAATATAAAAAACATAAATACAATATAATTAATTATTATATTATAATAACTATAAAATATAAATAAAATAAAATAAAAATTTTAAGTAACTTACTTTTTTTTCCTCTTTATTTCTTCTGAAAGGGACCAAACCTCTTATATAACATTTATCATTTCTTATTATTATTATTATAAATATTTAAGTTTATAACTGGTCACATCATTGACATGATGTGACCAGTTATAATATATATTTTATTTTTAATTTAAATTTAAATTTTTAATATATATATAAATAAATTTATTTTTAATAAATAAATAAAAACAAATAATTTTATTTTTCTAATTAATTTAAATTTCACTTTTTAAATAAAATATTATTTTTTAACTTTTAAATAGAATTTAAAAAAGTTTGAATATCTTTAAAAATAATTT
The DNA here is from genome assembly GCA_025506655.1 of Gossypium rotundifolium. Classification (NCBI taxonomy): domain Eukaryota; kingdom Viridiplantae; phylum Streptophyta; class Magnoliopsida; order Malvales; family Malvaceae; genus Gossypium; species Gossypium rotundifolium. Next base: position 13,196,914 of record CP106727.1, read on the forward strand.
AAAATCATAATTTAAAATATTATAAAATAAATTAAAAATATTTAAAATATTATAAAACTAATAATAAATTTGAAAGTTCATATCTTTAAAATATTTAAATATTTTATATTATTAAAAATATATTTAATATTTAAAATGATATTTAAAATTTTAAAAATAATTTCAAATATATATATTTAAAATTTTAAAAATATATATTATAAAACATTTCAAATATACATTTCAAAATTTTTAAAATTAATAATAAAATAAATAAAATAAATAAGAATAAAGGAAAAACTTAAAAAAGTAAAAAAAAAAAAGAGAGGACAAAAGTCAAAAAAAAAAAAAGTAAAATGTGGTCAAGCGGATCTGGTGGCACCAAAGGAAATGGCTCTACCAAAAATGGAATTTTTTTTTAAAGTCTCCAATATTTTTAGAAATTGCAGTATTTTCTTGGTATTCATACAGGTAGCACCATTGTACATGATTCTACCAAAAATTTAATTTTTTTTCCTGGTTGCTGACATGGCATGTTGGTGAAGCTAAATTCTTTGGCTCCACTAACTTTTACTGTAGATTTTAAGTCATTTTTGTGTTTAATTAAAAAATAAGTCATTTTAATAATTAATTAAATTTTTTGAATTATTTTTATAAAAAAATCCACAATCAATACACTAGCACAATTATCAAGATAGTAATTATGAGTTTTAAACTCTCTACATGCCTCATCAAGAGCTTTAAAAGCCCACTCAAAGTTACGACTCAATTCACATCACTTTATAACTTGCCTTTCGTCTAGAGAGTAAGAACATGTTTAGTTGGGGGTTTATGACTAGATTCTAGCCCAATTCAGTGGACCCACCACCAAACTAATGTTTGGTTGACTATAATGGCTTATTATAGTCCGCATGGAATAGGCCTTACTCGGGAAAAGGCAGCATAGGCATTCCCTTCGCTGACCACTGAATGGTGATTCAGCCAAAGTGGAACAAGATTTTTTTTTTCCATTTTCAATTTTTGCCCCTCACCTTTCTGAAACCAGCTCTTCTCACCCTCTTCTCTTGCTTACTTCTCCTCCGGCCACTTTCATTCCTCCACTCTTTCATGTCAGTCAATTGAAGTCACCAGTTCCTCCATTCTTCTCGATGTTAGATTTGTAAAATAAATCTAAAATAAAACTCAATAAACCAGGACCTTCATGTCAAATCATCAAGAATAAATGAAGAATAAAACTAAAAGCGGAAGCGTACCCGAATCCATGAATTCCTTGCAGTTTTAACGGATTTTGGGGATTTGATCTTCCAAATTAACACACAAGAAATTTATGATCTCTCTTTCCTAATGATGGGATATTAGAAAAGATATCTTGTGTATAATTTGGGGACCATAACCCTAATATTTATAACCTTGGCATATTAGTTCTAATCAAATTCTAATTAGCCCATCATTAATTAGAATTTGATTAGAAGAGTATCTACACATATTTGACCCATACTTTATTTAATAATTAAAAGCCCAATAAAATTCTAATCAAATTAGATCACTTTTAATTTGGGCTAACCTATCATGATAGTAAATAATAACATGTAATTATCATTATTATATATGTGATGTCCAAATTTTCTAGCACTCAACAGCCTTTGTCTTGTTTATGCGTTCAGTTTAGGGGTTTGCTCTGTTCTTTTTTTTTTTTTTTTTACTTTTCTTCTCTATGGTTCTTGTTTATAGGAGAGAAATAACTATTGTCTTATTGTTGCTGCTAGTGGATGTTCATTAATTCTTGATTTTGGCTCCTCCCTAATGTTTTATAGTTCAGATTTAGTTCATCGTGCCCTTTTTATGGTTCCATGTTTTGTTGACCTAGTTTATATGGTGGTTTCAGACTTTTGGGATGTATAAATGTCTGAATACCCTATATGAATTAAATTTGGGATATCTTCACATTTGGTGGTATTTGTTGATGTTATTCTGCATTGAACCAATCTATCTCTATGTTGATCACTACACCAAAGCAGACTTTTAGCGGCGTTTATAAGCGCCACTAATAGTCTTTGCGGCTTATTTAAAAGCGCCGCAAAAAATGCCGCTAAAGAAAGCGACGCAAAATTTAGCGGCGTTTATGGGGAAAAAATGCCGCTAAAAGTCGAGACTTTTAGGGGCGCTTTTCCCACAAACGTCGCTAATTTGTATAGTTTTGCAATTGTCAATTTCTCCATTAACCTACCCTTCCTGCATTAAAACCAACCAAAAACAGATAAGTTCAACCCAAAACAGCAAATGTAGCATTTAAATCTCACCAAAAGCATTAAATCTAAATGATACTTCAAATTTAATAATAGATATGTGATGTAAATTAATAAATAAAATATAATTGAAACTATTCTTACAATAATTTTAAATGTAACAATGTTAAAAATAATATTACAAAGAGAAACTAAGGGACTAAGATGGCTGCTTCTGCGATTGCTAAAACATTTGCATCATCTGCTGAAGCTATAGCTGGAGCTCATCATATTTTCTCGCTTCTCTCACGCCATCATTTGCCTCCCCATTGCCGCATCCGTCAAGTTCTTCATATTTTCTTTCAACCTCAACAATTTGCTGAACTGTGCTCCCTTGCATCTGAGATATTTGGTCTTTTAACTTCTGAACTTCAGCTTGAGCTTGACTACCGGAAGGCATGTACTGGTGGGAGTCGGATTCAAAATATTGGGTCGAGGTAACACCAGATCCTTGAAATCTTACCAGACCATAACTTTTAGGACCCAAAACATCAGTAATAAAAAATAGCAAATGTAGCATATAATTTCAGCCAAAAAACAACAAATGTAGCATAAAAATTCCGACCAAATGTAGCATAAAAATTTCGACCATACCTTTCAGGACCCAAAACATCGGTAATAATTCTGTTATCGATATCCTCAAGATTAACAGAACTATCACTCGAAGCAGCCGCTTCATACTGTGCCTTTGTCTCCTTTAGTTTCTCCTAATAAATCAATTAAAAAGTTAGAAACGAAATATACAATAAGAATGAATGCAACATAACTTAACATTATTAATTTAAAACTACTAACGAATAATTAAACTATTATAAGTAAACATTATAAATATTTATAATAAATCAAATTTTATTAAGTAAATATACCATAATCTCTCTAGCTTCGAATGTCATCGGAGACCCATCCTTCTTCCTATGCGTAATGTCAAAAAGCTAAACGCATCCAACTTTTTGACCGGTGGAGACTTCCTATAGTTTAGTAGTAAAATATAATTTAATAGTATAAAGTCATTAATATTTGACAGAATTAATAAATTATAATACCTCGGCCTCATTCTGAAGCAAAACTTCGACCTTGCCGTGTGCGTGAATTTTGTTTTGCCTCTCGCTTTCGTTCCAACACGCTCACGGTCCTACATAATGAAATTATTATTATGTATATAGTAAATACTATAAACCGAAAAATTTATAAGAGTTTAAAACTAGGTAATACCTCTCCTTTCTTTGAGTTTCAAAACCTAACCGCATCTTCCCATTGATACCTCAACATTCCCGGCGGGACATTTTGCAATTTATCCTCGAGGCTTATTTCTTTCTTAAAATATTCTTTTTTCAGTGTGCTTTTTATGGTCTCTCCATTTTTTTCCCAATGTCTTCTTTATATAGTCATCGGAGACCTCCAAAGCAAATCTCTCCTAAAAAAACATAAGTTTATAAAGTAAATATAAATGAAACTTCAACCAAAGTATTATAAATTACATTCACGTTTTGTTACCTTATTGTTATCGAGAGATTGATTTTTGTTTGCATCAGGCATATGATGCCATGGCTCGTAATTGATGGGCAACATATTTGCATTCTATGCAATAATGCCCATATAGCCTGCTAGAAGTCGAGCTTTAGGGCCAACAGGCTGGCCATGACTGTTTCTCCTTACTTTCACACGCTCGACGGATTTAATTCAGTATAAATCTCTAGCGACGACGTCCGCTTGTTTCTCTCTGGCCCCACAACTCTCAATTGCACAATGATATATTATTGTTATATTAAAATTAAAAATGAGTCAATAATAAAAGTCAACATGCATGTAAAATAAACTTAACATTACTTTGTATTTCAGAGGCTCATCATCTATGTCGAGCACGCCGAGGATCCAACAATTGTTTGGTGTTTGCTATTACCCTCTTGAAATTTACAAGATTCATACAATATTTAAATCTCGCAATCTTCTTCTACTCATTTTTCCCGCAATACACATAAAATAGTTGAAATTTTAGTAACAAATGAAAACAATAATGGTACATATAAAATAGTTAAATTATATAAAATGACCAAGATTAAAATTATAATATTACATATAAATAAAAAAATCGTAAAATCTTACTACATCATAATTCGTAAATATCTTCATCCTCATCCTGACGAACCTATTGAAATTGTGTACTAGTACTGAGGATATTTTCATTTAAGTTTTGTTCTGGAAAAGGCAGAGTTTCTGATCTTTCGACGATGTCATCTCTACTTCTATCGCCCATGTCGAACAAGTCTCTAGGGGTGTTTCGAAGTACAACGTACCAACCCTCATCAGTTGGATCTTCCGAGTAAAAAACTTGTTTCACTTGAGAAGAAAACACATATGGCTCGTCTATCATTTGTTCTCCAGTGTGAATCAATCGAGAGAAATTCACCATTGTAAAACCATAGTGACCGTTTTTAATTCCACGAGCCGTATTCACATCAGCCCAATCACCTCGAAATAAGACAACTTTCCATTTGCCGTAATAATCCAACTCAAAAATGTCAGTAATAAGTTCGTATTACTCCAGATTCCCCTCGACAGGATTACTGTCCCTAACACTAGCATAACTTGTAATTGAAGAATTAACAATAATTCCACAATTTTGGGTTCTCCTCAATCTCTCGCGATACCTTGTGTGAAATCTGTATCCATTGATGAGGAAGGCACTATATCTTTTCACTATTTTGTTTGAACCTTGTGAAAACCATTTAACTTCGTCATTTACTTCATTCCGACTCCAAAACTATTGAATCGAAAGAAAATCGAGTAATTATAAATGTTATGAGAAAACATTATTACTTGTCAATGAAAACTTCAATTGCATACTGTTTGGCTTAACCATTCATGAAATGATTCTGTGAACAACCTATTAATTTCTCATTGTTGTAATATTCGGGACCGTGAACGGGCTCTCAATATTTGTTTGTACTCACTATGTTAAAAAAAGGTTTTCTTTGTTAGAAGACAGATAAATTATAATTGATGAATATTTATCAAATTCTACAACTTACTTGCGTAATGGTTCCATTGAATCGTGATGAAAAAGAACGTATCAATGTGCTTGGACCCACGATCTATCATCTAATTCTGCAATTTTGACTTTGTCGATTGGTTCTCTGAAACTTTGAAATAAATAAGTTCCGGCCAAGTTATGATCTGTGAGCCTATCATTTCTACTTAGTCTATTCATTTTTGTTTCAACATCTTCCAAATACCTTGAACAGAAAGTCATACATTCCTCTGCCAAGTAGCCTTCGGCAATTGATCCTTCCGAATAACGTTTGTTGTGGCAGTAAGACTTCAATTTGGATAGGAACCTAAACACGATATAGAACATTATCAAAAGTTGCAACTAAAGGCATTTAGGTGAATGAAGGAATAATTTACAAATAAATTAAGACCTTTCAATGGGATGCATCCATCGATAGAAAATGGGTCCACCAAGTATTGCTTCATGAGGGAGATGAATTAACAAGTGCACCATAATTATGAAGAAAGAAGGCGGGAAGATCTTCTCTAGATTGCATAAAGTCAATACGGCTCGATCTTGTAGTGTCTCAAGTTCTTGAACATCCAAAACTTTGCCACAAATACCTTTCATTATATTGGACAGTTCAATTACACAATACGTTACCTTTTTGACATACAATACCGCATAGCAACTGGCAGTAAGTCTTGCATCAAGATGTGATAATCATGTGATATTTCATATTCAGAAGTTCTTAGGGATGAAGCTCACGCTGAATTCCCATGTGGACTAAATCAAGTCGACTCTGAAGATTGTCTTTTGATTTTCCATCGACATTCAAAATAGTCCCAATGATGTTCTAGTAGACATTTTTCTCAATGTGCATGACATCAAGATTATGGCGTAAAATCTGATGCTCCCTGTAAGACCCAATTTATGCCCGGGCCCATTTTATAACCAAAAAACCATTAAACAGAAAACCAACAATAATAAAATAGTCCAATATCTTTTACAAACCCAGACTTAAAGCCCAAGTGCCCAATTACAATAGCCCACTTACAAACCCCAAAACAGGCCTAAAGACCCAATTCCCGGCGGATGGCCCAAATCTTGGTTTATGATGAAACCCTAGAGGTTCTAAAAACCATATAACATCTGAACTAGGGGTTGTTTGCAATTTAATTATTTTTCCCATATGTGTGCTTGAAGAAATATATATGCTTGATTGCTTAACATATTTTAGGGTCTAGTCATAACCCCGGGCTAGGTCTAACTTAGGGTTGAAAATTTCTTTTTAGTGCCTAAGAGGAGGGAGTTAGGTGAGATAGGGGTTAAGAGAAAATTTTGGGAGAAGTTGGACACAAGGAATTAATTGGCATAATTGCTTGGGGCGCTAATGTGCAGGGAGTGCGGGAGGGAGGACTCACGTTCGAGTCTGATGGAAGCGCAAGGATGTTTTAAAACCAGGGCGCAATAATGTCAAAATGAGTCCAAAGTGGCATGGGATCTTTTACACTGGAGGACCTGAGGCGGGGCGGAGTTCGAATCATGGTAACGTGTTTATTTTTGGGCTTTTGGCATTAAAGAGGAAGGATTAAGTGGGAAGGCCTTAAAAATAAATGGCGAGGTTGTTGACATGAAAGTCGATGTGGAAGAGTGGTGGAGGCATGAGAATGGTCTTGGGTTTACATGGATGGATTTTATTTTTTGGAGTCCCATGGACTCTCAACGGTTGGGGATAAGTTTGATAATTTAATTTGGAAGAGTTGGATAAATCTTGGCTTTTATCTTTTATTTATTTATGTAGTTAAGATAGAAAGGGTGGCCCGATTATAGGATTCATTAGAGTAGTATTTTCGGTTTTGAAAGGTGATTAAGGAGTGTATGCGATTTTTAGTAAAGAGAATTCTTTTTTAAACCATTTGGTGCCTTGTCAAATTCTTCTCATCTTTCTTTTGAAACCTTGATTTTATATTTTCCAAATAAGGTGGTAGCCGAACCTCATAGCCATTCTCTACTCTCTTTCTCATCACCATTTGAGTGCCTTTGGTCACAAATTGCTCCAACCATTTCTTCGTAGAGGGTGATTCCGGGAAGTAATCATTGTGGTAAGCCAAGAGTGGTAAGTGCTCCTATTTGGTATTCGGTTCCTCTACTTTTCTATTGTTATGCCGAAAGCTTGGGTTAGGCCTTGGTAGGGTTAGCCGAATAGGTGTGGGGTCTTAATAGTGTATCTTTTGTGTGTAGCCGACGCTAAGGGGCTTTGAAGGTGTCCTTCAGGTTTCGCTTCTTCAAGGTAAGGTGACATATAGTTTCGGCCAAGGGCTTTGAATATGGATTTATGTATTAAAATCAAATTTGACATATGGTGTGTAGGATCTCGACTACTCAAGGCACAAGTGGCAATTTTGGGATTTCTTCTTCAATCGGTTAGTAAGGGTTAAGTGGACATGGCCGAATGACTTTTGCTTGGTTTGGGATCTATGGTTATGGCGAAAAGGCCTATGTCACTAACCTTGATGTTGGCGAATATAGGGTCAAAGGATCTAGCCTGATGGATCGGATCTTGGGATCTAGGATTCACGTTAATGTGGTGTGTAAAACTCTTTACACACTTTATTGAGTTAACATTGCTATTCGTTGCCTTTTAATCATTGTGGTAGTGATTTGCTTGTGGACATGAGCATGGATTAGGGTAAGTCCCTATTACGTGATCTATGATGTATGTTTGTGTATGCCATCATATCTTTGTTGAATGCTATGCTATACATAAATGCATGATATATGGGATTATGATATTTGTTATGTAAGCATGATGATGGTGGGATTGATGAGAGGAGGGGATGATCTCATGGATTGTCACCGGTGGTTTTGAGCACAAGATGGGTTGGCCCCATCGAGTTTATTGTGACTTCGGTCACGATGGTTTTGACCACCTTGTTGTTAAATTGTGACTAAGTCCCGGTGGTTTGGTACCACTAGTGGTTTTGACCACATATTGATAAATTGTGACCTATGGTCATCGATGGTTTTGACCACACGATGGGTTGGCCCCATCACTTGATTTGTGACTCTAGTTACGGTGGTTTTGACCACGGTGGTTTTGACCACACGGGGTAGTTAAAGAGTACGGATGGTTAGTTGGGTTGCATGTTTGCATGTCTATTAATAATTTGTGTATGAGTTGCACTTCTGGGTGGGGGATTTATACACTGAGTCTTGGTGACTCACCCCTTCCCATATTATTTTGCAGATGAGTAGATCGCGGAGATGGGGCCGGAGAGGACTCGAGGCGGCCATGCTTGTTCTTTGGATTTGGAATTTTATTTGATTCAGTTCAAGTTTATTTATTTTCTAAATTTTTAATTTGGGTTGTAATAAGGCCGCTAGTTTATTATTTTGGATGTTTACATAGTTGTTTTTACTTTACTTATACTATATTACAAATGAAATTATAAGATGTTAAGTGAATCGGTTAAAAGCAACATTTTCAAATTAAGTAACTTTTACGAGTTTTCAAAGATGTTACCATCGGGTAGCAAAATTCACCCAGTTAACAATAACTCTGATGACTTTAAAATTTTAAATGACCAAATATTTTCAAAGGGTTTCAACACAACCATGTTTAAAAAAAAACAATCCTTACGAGTTTTATCAAACACTATTTTATAACCTTAATGATATTTTCAAATTTTCACGGAAAATCAAAATCTTTCAAAACATTTTACTCCGTGACATACCAGATCCGGTCGGGGCTCATGGGCGGGTTTGGGGTGTTACATTTTAGTATCGAGCCAGGTTCAAAACTTCAATTTGTGGGGCCCCAGGCCCAAAACATTTTGTAGGCCTTTGTGAATTATTATGGAAATAGTTTTCGGTCTGACGACATGGCATCGAGTCTCGGCACCTATCCGCCTGTAAGTATCTCTGACATTACATGAATACTTGATAAGGGTAAATAGGTAATTTGGGAGCATAAATAGAATGATAGGTACTTGAACTCTAGGACTAGTCTACCCAACTACTACATAAGACTTAATTGTAATTAAACAAACCTATGTCTAAGTCGCCGAAGTTAGGGTGTGGTAACCATGGTGCGCATGTCTAGGATTGGTGACCGGTGGGAGCTTGGTATTTAAGCGGTCCGCGTGACTCACCTCCTCTCCACTCGAATCCTACAGTGCGTAGCTTCGGTTCACCCTAACCAAGAGGACTTGTTCATGGGCTAAACCCTAACTAAAACCGAAGGGAACTAGTAGTATTTTCATCAAACCCTAGTTTTAAAACTCTTACAATTTCTTTTAATGTGTGAGAACTATTGTTTTACAACATTTTTCTGAAAAAAAAATTTCTGATTTATAGAATTACTAAAATACCCCTAGGGGTAAAATCACAAAAAAATGCCCTTGGTTTATGAAATTCCAAAAATACCGATAGTTTTAATCAAAATTCTCATTACATATAAAGTGCCCAAAAACCTTAATTTGCAAAATATCGAAAATATCATGATTTTGGAAAATTACGAAATTGCTCCTAACCTACACAATTACCAAAATGACTCTGATTTTCAAAATTTTTGCTACACCATCAACTTGGAAAACAAATTCTCAAAAAGAACCCTCAAAGTCTTGCAACATTTGGAAATACCCCGAAAATATCAAACTTTACAAACTTACCTTGGTTAATTACCAAAATACCCCCAAGCTTTAAAATCACCGAAATACCCCCGAATTTCAAAATTTTTCAAAATACCACGGGAATTTAAAAGTTCTAAAATACTTTTTGACAAAATCATTCAAGAACTTCTATTTTTGAAAATTTACAAAAAATACCCCTGTAGGTTAAAATTACGAAAATACCCCCGGGTAGTGAAATGATGAAATGCTCCTACACGTTAGTTATGGTCTGTGAATGTTGGTTGTGTGATGGATGTACTTAAAACTAGGAGATAAGTCTGAAACTGGAACTATAGGTAGATTCGATTTCGAAAGAATCACTTCAAAAAAAAATTATTAATTCCCATAAAATTGCTCGTGGGTAAATAGTGAATAGTATTAATAATGCATAAAATTCTTAATCAGATAAACCGCGAATGAAAAGAATGAGTACAAGAGGTCGTGGACATCCACCGCGTGGCCGTGGTAGGGGTAGGATGACCTTGTCGGAGCCACAGCCAGTGGTCATGGGTCGAAAATGTGATCTTGAATCATCGTGGTGAAACCGAGTTTCAAGATCGGGCCAAATTAGTAGCGATGTAGTATCCCAAGGCGTACTCGAGTGTTGGAGCGAGTTGCCGAGGCGGTAGCGAGTCGCGAGAGCCGTAAATCCGTGATTGAGCGACTCGGGCTACGGAGCGAAGTGTTTAGAGGAGTTTCTAGAGTGGCACCGGTCCGTGGAGTATTGGTTGGAATCAGCGAGAGGATCATGGGTGACTGGATTTCTGGTGAGGAGAAGTTGAAGGTATAATCTCTCTGCCGGGATGAGTCATATTAGTGGTGGCTCACCGTAAGGGATGGAGCGATGGCGGAGGATCTCACATGGGAATTTTTAAAGGCGCCTACCAAAAGAAATACATAGGAACTAGCTACGTGGATCTTGTGAAAGGCTTTCTTGAACTGGTTCGGGGTAATAAAACAGTGGTAGAGTATGAGGTAGAATTTCTCGGTTGGCGGTATGCTCATGGTATTATGGTACCGAGCATGAGCGCGTGTCGATTCGAGGATGAAATTTGAGAGATGGTGAGGATAATGATAGCTCCGGCGAGAGCGGAGTTCACCGTCCTAGTGGAGAAGTCTAAGGTTCTTTGAAGGGTAAGGCAGTCGGTTAGAGCGGAATCGGGATAGGAGTTGGAATAAGAGGAGCTCGGATCTTCAAGGTTTTACGTAATCAGCAGAAAAGGGCGAGTATGATGGGTCGGATCAAGCTGCTAGCTCGCTTCTTCTGCTAATTCTCAATGGCATACGGTGTGCTCGGTGTGGAAAGTCTCACACGGGGGAGTGTTGGAATGGTAATCGGGGATACTTGAATGTGGGTTCATGGAACATTAAGTTATTATGCGAAAAAGGCTAAATTTGAGGTCGAGGAGGTCGGGATCGTGCCTTTGAATAGTAGGGATAATCAACGACCACAGAGAGGTCGTAGTGCGAGGAAGAGGAGGTAATGGTCTTGACAGAGGTGGGGCACCAGGGGAGGAATACGGTGGTCTTGAGGTTAGGTAACTGGTTTGGTCTATCTAGTAAGGCGTCGGGGAGGAGGCGAGGCACCGGATGTCATAACCGATATGTTCTTGATCTTTGGAGTACCTATAGTACCTTAATTGATATTGGCTCAACTCTCTCGTACATTGCTAGTAGCGTAGTGAAAACTCTGCACTTAGACTCTGAGCTTACTTCTAGGAAGATGACTGTATTAAGCTCTCTAGGTCACTTTGTAAAAGTAAGTAAACTCTATAAGAATGTACCCCTAGAACTCCAGGGGGTCGTGTTCTTGGCTGACTTGATGGAACTACCGTTTTGGGAGTTCGATCTAATCCTCGGGATGGATTGGCTAGTAAAGTATTAGGCTAGCCTGGATTACGCAGCTAAGCACATGGTAATAAAGACCGTGGAAGGTGATGAGGTGGTGATGATAGGTAAAAGGAGATATTATCTATCTAATTTGGTTTCGGCATTAAAGGCAAAAAAGATAGTTAGGAAAGGTTGTGAAGCATATGTGTGCATGTCTGTGCTTTGGAAGCTAAGGGTGCAGCTGTGAGAGATGTCCGGACCGTAAGGGATTATGTTGATGTGTTTCCAGAGGAACTTTCGGGACTACCTCCGGACCGTGAGGTTGAATTTGGTATAGACTTATTACCCGGAACTGCGCCAGTATCTATAGCTCCGTGTCGGATGGCGTAGAAAGAATTGGTAGAGTTGAAGGCCGAGATCTAAGAATTGTTGGATGAGGTTCATCCGACCAAGTGTATCTCCTTGGGGAGCTCCGGTGCTTTTGTCAAGAAGAAGGATGGGACAATGAGAATGTGCATAGACTATCGGCAATTTGAACAAGGCGACAATAAAGAATAGGTATCCGTTGCCGAGATTGATGATTTGTTCGATCAACTCAAGGGTGCATCGGTGTTCTCTCGAGATCGACCTTAGGTCAGGGTACCATCAGCTTAAGGTGAAGGAGGCTGATGTCCACAAGGCGGCATTCTGTACTCGGTATGGGCACTACGAGTTTCTGGTAATGCCTTTTGGTTTGACGAATGCACCGACCGCATTTATAGACATGATGAACCGAGTTTTCCAACCCTATCTGGATCGGTTTGTCGTGGTGTTCATAGAAGACATTTTGGTGTACTCGAAGTCGGAAGAGGAGCATGGCGCACATCTTCATGTGGTTACGCAAGTTTTAAGGGAGAAAGCAGTTACGCCAAATTGACAAGTGTGAGTTTTGGCTTAAGGAGGTAACTTTTCTAGGGCATGTTGTTTCGGTAGAGGGAATCAGGGTGGATCCCCATAAGATTGAGGTAGTATTGGAATAGAAACCACCAAAGTCGATTCTGAAATTGAGTTTTACGGGGTTGGCGAGGATATTATAGGAGATTCGTGGAAAATTTCTCCTTAATGTGAAAGACCGATTGACTAAGGCTGCGAGAAAAGGAGTTCCATTTGTGTGGTGCGAGAAGCGACAAGAGAGTTTCGATAAGCTAAAGAGGATCTTGTGAAGCACGGTCTTGATTGACTGAGGCGGAAAGGAATTCACGGTGTATTGTGATGCATCGCATACTGGTTTGGGGTGTGTGCTGATGCAAGAAGGGAAGGTGGTTGCTTATGCGTCACGACAGTTGAGGCCTCACGAAGGTAACTATCCGACACATGATTTGGAATTGGCTGCTGTGGTTTTTGCCTTGAAGATTTGGAGGCACTATCTGTATGGGGAGAAGTCGGTAGTGTACACAGATCACAAGAGTCTGAAGTACCTCTTGACTCAGAAAGATTTAAATTTAAGGTGCAGGGGAGGTGGATTGAGTTGTTGAAGGACTACGACTGCTCAATCGATTACCATCCGGGTAAGGCTAATGTAGTAGCTGATGCATTGAGCCGTAAGGTGGTAGCGGATTTGCGAGCAATGTTGGCTCACCTAAGTCTCTATGAGGATGGGAGCCTTACGCACGATTGTAGGTGAAGCCGTCTTGGATTGATGGGGTCAAAGAAAGCGGAATGTAGATGAAGTTACGAGTACTCGGAGGTTGCAAGTCTGAGCGGTGAAGCCAAGGGTTCGGCTTGGGTAGTGATGGAGTATTGTACTTTCGGAGAGAGTATGCATGCCTAAGGGCGATGATTTGAGGCGACAAATCCTTAAAAAGCTCATAGCGATCCATACGCTATGCACCGGAAGCGATAAGTTGTATCGAGATTTAAGGGAGCGATTTTGGTGGCGGGTCTTAAGCGAAATGCTAGAGTTAGTGGGCAAGTGTCGACATGCCAACAAGTTAAGTGAGCATCAATTGCCATCGAGTCATATACGGTGGTAAAGATCCACGATGGAAGTGGGAGGAGATTACTATGGATTTCGTAAGTGGGCTTCCCTTACCCGATGAAAAGATCTGATTTGGGTGATAGTGGTGGTTGACCAAGTCGGCCCATTTCATACCGATGAGGGTTGACTACTCGCTTCAAAGGTTAGCCAAGTTGTATATCGCGAGAGATAGTGCGGTTGCATGGAGTATCGGTGTCCATTATCTCGGATCGAGATCCGGTTCACGTCAAGATTCGGAAGGCTTTACATCGAAGTTAGGCACGAAGTTGAATTCAAGACGGCTTTTCACCCATGATCGATGGACAATCGAGAGGTAATCAAGTGTTGGAAGATATGTTAAGGGCTGTGTTTTGGACTTAGTGGTAGTTGGGAGGAGTACTTACCTTTGGCGAGTTCGCTTATAACAATAGTTATCAGCGAGTATTTAGATAGATATTGCCGTATGTATTGTATGGATGAAATGCCGTACTCCTACATGTTGGACGGAACTAGGAGAGCGGCAGATGTTGGGTCGAGTTGGTGGCGGAGCGGAGGATAAGGTTAGAGTAATTGGGCTCATCTTAAGAAGGCGTCGGACGGTGAGAAATCTCACGCCGATCTTAAGCTGAGAGAGGTTGAATATGCGGTGGGGATAAGATCTTCTTGAAGGTATCACCTTGGAAGAAGGTGTTGAGGTTTGGCCAAAAGGGCAAACTAAGCCCTAGGTTTATCGAGCCGTACACAGTGTTGAAACGTGTGGGATCGGTAGCTTACCGACTTGAGTTCTTGCAGAATTGAGCCAAATCCATGATGTCTTCCATGTTTCGATGCTGAGGCGCTATCGATCAGATCCATCGCACGTAGTACCGGTTGCGAAAATTGAAGTGAACTCGAACTTGTCTTTCGAGGAGGAGCCGATCTGATTTTGGATCGAGATGTCAAGGTTTTAAGGAGGAAGTCGATACCTTTGGTAAAAGTGCTATGGCGAAACCATGGTGCGGAGGAGGCCACATGGGAACCAGAGGATGTGATGTGGCGTAATACCCCAACTCTTGATCGAGGTAATTTCGAGGCGAAATTATTTTTAAAGGGTAGAACTATAACATCTGAACTAAGGGTTGTTTGCAATTTAATTATTTTCCCATATGTGTGCTTGAAGAAATATATATATGCTTGATTGCTTGACATATTTTAGGGTCTAGTCATAACCCGGGCTGGAAGTCGACTTAGGGTGAAAATTTTTTTTAGTGCCTAAGAGGAGGGGGCTAGGTGAGATAGGGGTTAAGAGAAAATTTTGGGAGAAGTTGGACACTAGGAATTAATTGGCATAGTGGCTTGGGCGCTAAGGTGCAGAGGAGTGCGGGAGGAGGACTCACGTTGAGTCTGATGGAGCGCAAAGGTGTTTATTTTGCCTTTGGCGTTAAGGCGGGGAGCTAAGGAAGGCGCTTAAAAAGGATTGTAAGGGGTTATGTCACGAAATGAGTCGATAGCAAAGTGGCATGGGATCTTGCCTTAAGAACTGGAGGAGGCGCTGAGGCGGGGCTGGAGTTGAATCATGGTGGCCGCATGGGGCGTGTTTATTGTTGGGCTTTTTGGCGTTAAAGAGGAAGGGGTTAAGCTGGGAAGGCCTTAAAAATAAATGGCGAGGTTGTTGGACATGAAAGTCGATGTGGAAGAGTGGCTGAAGGCGTGGGATGTCTCCCGCAGGTCTTGGGTTCGAAACCTAGGGGTAGCAACATGGATGGATTTTTTTTTTTTTAGAGTCAAGGAGAAGAGCTTGTGGCCTGCACATGGACTCTCAAACGGTTGGGGATAAGTTTGATAATTTCAGCTGGAAGAGTTGGATAAATGCTGGCTTTTATCTTTTTATTTATTTATGTAGTTAAGATAGAAAGGGTGGCCTTATTTTAATTATTTTGGATAGGTGATATAGGGATAAAATAAGAGATTTTATGGGGATTAGATAAGTAGAAGTGTGATGGCCAATTATAGGATTCATTAGAGTAGTATTTTTAGTTTTGAAAGGTGATTAAGGAGTGTATGCCGATTTTTAGTAAAGAGAATTCTTTTTTTTCAAACCATTTGGTGCCTTGCCAAAATTCTTCTCATCTTTCTTTTGAAACCTTGATTTTATATTTCGTCCAAATAAGGTGGTAGCCGAACCTCATAGCCATTCTCTACTCTCTTTCTCATCACCATTTGAGTGCCTTCGGTCACAAATTGCTCCAACCGTTTCTTCGTAGAGGTGATTAGGGAAGTGTCGTTGTGGTAAGCCAAGAGTGGTAAGTGCTCCTATTTGGTATTCGGTTCCTCTACTTTTCTATTGTTATCTTGAAAGCTTGGGTTAGGCCTTGGTAGGGTTGGCCGAATAGGTGTGGGGTCTTAATAGTGTATCTTTTGTATGTAGCCAACGCTAAGAGGCTTTGAAGGTGTCCTTGGGTTTCGCTTCTTCAAGGTAAGGTGACATATAGTTTGACCCAAGGGCTTTGAATATGGATTTATGTATTAAAATCGAATCGACATATGGTGTGTAGGATCTCGACTACTCAAGGCACAAGTGGCAATTTGGATTTCTTCTTCAATCGGTTAGTAAGGTGTAAGTGGACATGGCGAATGACTTTTGCTTGGTTTGAGATCTATGGTTATGGCAGAAAAGGCCTATGTCACTAACCTTGATGTTGGCGAATATAGGGTCAAAGGATCTATACGATGAATCGGATCTTGGGATCTAGGATTCACGTTAATGTAAGTGTGTAAAACTCTTTACACACTTTATTAGTTAACATTGCTATTCGTTGCCTTTTAATCATTGTGGTAGTGATTTGCTTGTGGACATAAGCATGGATTAGGGTAAGTCCTATTACGTGATCTATGATGTATGTTTGTGTATGCCATCATATCTTTGTTGAATGCTATGCTATACATAAATGCATGATATATGGGATTATGATATTTGTTATGTAAGCATGATGATGGTGGGATTGATGAGAGGAGGGGATGATCTCTATGGACTATCACCGGTGGTTTTGAGCACAAGATGGGTTGGCCCCATGATTTATTGTGACCGGTCACGGTGGTTTTGACCACCTGTTGTTAAATTGTGACTAAGTCGGTGGTTTGGACCACGGTGGTTTTGACCACATATTGATAAATTGTGACCTATGGTCATCGGTGGTTTTGACCACACGATGGGTTGGCCCCATCACTTAATTTGTGGCTCTAGTCACGGTGGTTTTGACCACGGTGGTTTTGACCACACGTGGTAGTTAAAGAATACGGATGGTTAGTTGGGTTGCATGTTTGCATGTCTATTAATAATTTGTGTATGAGTTGCACTTAGGGTGGGGGATTTATACTGAGTCTTGGTGACTCACCCTTCCATATTATTTTGCGAGATGAGTAGATCGCGAGAGATGGGTAGGAGAGGACTCGAGGCGGCCATGCTTATTCTTTAGATTTGGAATTTTATTTGATTGATTCAAGTTTATTTATTTTCTAAATTTTTAATTTGGTTTGTAATAAGGCAGCTAGTTTATTATTTTGGATGTTTACATAGTTGTTTTACTTTACTTATACTATATTACAAATGAAATTATAAGATGTTAAGTGAATCGAGTTAAAAGCAACATTTTCAAATTAAGTAACTTTTACGAGTTTTCAAAGATGTTACCATCGGGTAGCAAAATTCACCCAGTTAACAATAACTCCGATGACTTTAAAATTTTAAATGACCAAATATTTTGAAAGGGTTTCAACACAACCATGTTTAAAAAAAAAATCCCTCACGAGTTTTATCAAACTTTTTTTATAACCTTATGATATTTTCAAATTTTCACGGAAAATCAAAATCTTTCAAAACGTTTTACTCGTGACATACCCAGGGCTCATGGGCTAGGTTTGGGGTGTTACTGTAGCCTATGACGGTTTGACGGTTGGGCTACGTGCGTGACGCAGCCTGCGTCAAGATAACAAGCTCCACCACGTGCACCTCCATACGGCCTCCGTGATCGCGAACAAAGTGCGCCATGTCCACCTTGTACTGCGAAAGATAACAAGACGGACAAATGCAGAAAGAAAAAAAACAAAGACAAAAAAAAACCATTGTATTTTTTTATTGCTATTTCTATTTTCGATATCAGCTATAAGAGACCGAAACAAATGATTGTAAGGGGGATTTTTTTTCGAATACAGATATAAAAAAACAGAGGTATATTTCAGATTTTTTTGGTAGTCTATTCTGCTTCAGATATACTATAACATATACATATAGAAATAGAATAGGGATTAAAGTCTTTTACCACTGGTGACGATCGGAAGCCGAAATCGAAGCTTTTTCTAGCCAAAACCGAAGCGTTTCATGCTTCTTTCAATTGTTTTTTGAGAGGTTTTGGATGCTTGAGGGGTAGATTTGGGCTTAGGGCACTCAGAGGGTTGTGAAACGACCATTTTTTGAACCTCCGATCACCGTATGCGGTGGCAGAAATGGAGGAGTCCAACGGCAGTGTGAGGGATTTAAAAACCCTAACAGGGAATCTTTCTTTCCTTTTTTTTTTTTAAAGATCGGTAGAAATGATTTTTTAAACAAAAATTTTGCCCTTTTATAGGCTCTTAGAATGACGTCGTTTTAGGCCTGTTTAAGTGGCCTCAAAACGGCGTCATATTCTCCTTCTGATCCGCGCGTTGACCCGACCCGGGGAGGATCCTCGCGTTTTTTCTCAATGGCATAATTACCATTTTAGTCCTTCCATGTTTTTATTTTTTTAAATGCAATTTTCTTTTATTTATGGATTGACCCCTGTAATTGTATTTCAGTTCCATTTTGCCCCCCCTCGATTTAGACTTTAAACACCGCGTTTTGGACAACCCTTGATTATTTATGCGTTTTTATTTAAGTCTTTAATTCTGTTTCTATGATTTTATTTGTTCAAAAATTATTCTTTCAATTTTGTTTTATTTCAATTGGGTTTGCTATAATTTTATGCCTTTTATTCTCTATAATTTATTCATTCTTTTTAATAAAAAATATAAAACAATTTTAATATAATACTTTGATATATTTTATTAAATTTACTTTGTTTTAATAAGTTATTTTATATTTCCATTTGTGTATATTCTATTTTAAATAATATATATTTATTTATTTATTTCAAACACTTTCACATGTCACCATTATATATATATATATATATATTACTTTATATCAAGTTCTTATCACGTATGTATTATTTAAACATGTTACTATACATACATCATTTTGTTTATTATTTTAAACTTCTACATGTATAACTTGTATAATACTAGTCACAAGTATTTATTCATTTTTATGTTCTTGTTGCATTTGAATTATATTAATTTGTTTGGTCTTCTTTTAAATCGTCTTAAAATTTGTTAATCTTGAATGTTAATGTTGATATTTATAAAGTATATGATATGGTCATTTTATGTGAATTGTCGTTATATAGTTCTTTGACATGTATTATAATTCCATGATTGATACTATGTCCTATTGTCAATAATAATGCAAATTCTAAATTTTTAAGCCAATTTTATTTTTATCCCAAGCAAATCAAATAAAATACATTTTGATTATATAAAATATTTTCAAAATAAGGTAATATTTATGCATTTGGAAATTCGAAGAAATCGTGCCCAATCGTGCTGGGTGTGGTTTTTTTTTGTTTAACCAAATAAACGAATACCCTTTTCAAAATTTTGTCCATACTTCCAAAACAAGGTAATATTTGTGCGTTTGGAAATTCAAAGAAATCATGCCCAATCGTGCTGGGTGTGGTTTTTCTTTTGTTTGTCTAAATAATCAAATACCCTTTCAAAATTTCGATACATGTGCTTGTAGAATTTTGGGGATGATCTTGAATTCGAAGACTCAGATTGTCGTATCCAATCTTGCTGGATGTGATACTTTATTCCTTCAGAACAATGGAATCTCAATATTCAATCAAGTTATTTAAAATAAAAAAAGAATAGAATTTCAAAATCATTTCAAACTTTTCAACATTAGGACATCAATTAATCAATTTGGTACCAATTTTGGGCATTGCGAGGGTGCTAATGCTTCCTTGCACGTAACCAACTCCTGAACCCGTTTTCTTCTGAAAATTCGTAGACCAAAATTTATTTTATAGGTGACCCGATCACACCTAAATAAAAAGGATTGGTGGCGACTCCATATTTTTAAAAGTCAATTCCCGTTTTTTTCAAAACTCAATAAAAAATGGTCTCGATAGCTTGGCGACTCCACTGGGGACTAGTTGAGAGTTAGGCCATAAATTGATTAATTTTTGTCAATGGTTTTCTTGATGCATTTTTGTGCTATGTTTGCAATAAGGTCGAATCTCGTAAAATACTTTGGCATCGCATTGCATGACCGTTGTGGTCACACCTTTAAGTGGGAGTGAGAAACTATGCCTTCGTGAGGTTTTCACCTCCGCATGGGCTAGTGGACTGCTTCCGGGATACATCTGTACCTATGTGTTTTGTGAGATTTTCATCTCCGCATGGCCATAGGGAAATGTATTCCCCTGAGCCGAACTCAATCCATATGAGCCTATAATGGGTGAGGATTGAGGAATCTACCGGTTCAGGTACCCATTTTCTAGAACCAAGCCGCATATAGCAGCCCTAGGAGCCTACCCTAGATAGAGCCACATCAAACCTTAGTAGTCACTCGGTCAGGTGTTCTATGTTGTTTATTTTTCTGGCACTAACGTGTTTTTATTTGTTTTGATGGCATTGCATTGTATTCACTCCATGCATTTGCATTGCATGCGTTTACATGGTATTACATCATATGCATTAGATTTCATGAGAGGACCCGGATTGGTTGAAGTTATTTCAGTATTAACCTGGACACCGGCAAAACCAAACATCCCTACGGTACCCGAACAAAGATGAAAGATATGGATCAAAGATTAGAGAAGCTTGAGCAACTCCAAAGGGAGATGCAGGATAAAATTCAGTTGTAAATGCAAGAGCAGCTTGCAAAGATCCAGTAGGATATGATGGACAAAATGATAGAATCGTAGAAAAATATGATGATTCAGATGACGCAGCTGTTGAAGGGGGTTATGGATAAAGGAAAGAGCCCCATGGTTAATGTTGAGGGGAACACTGAGTATCATCAATATCCCCATGATTTTACTCTACCACATGTACAAACACTACCTGAAGTGGCCGTACAAAGGCCATCTGTCACGATCAGGCCTCAACAATTCCAAGTTGATGCTTCAGTGAACCCCAAAACTGGCTTAGGTTCAGAAGATAATCCAATCATGACTAATGTCCCTGATGTGGATGAAATAGCTGAAGGAGAGAGGACAAAAGCAGAATTGTCAAGACAACTAGAAGACAGATATAAACGATTGGAGGAGAAGTTTAAAGCTTTAGAAAGTGCTGATAGCTGTTATAGAATTGACGCTAAAGATCTAAGTTTGATGCCAGATCTAATGCTTCCTCACAAATTCAAGATGCCAGAATTCGAAAAATACTATGGGACTAATTGCCTAAAGGGAATGACTGGGTATGTTAATAATGACCCACTGCTAATTCATTGCTTCCAAGACAATCTGGCAGGAGCATAATCTAAATGGTACAATCAGCTAAGTCGTACCAAAATTGGTTCTTGAAGGATTTAACACAGGCATTTATGAAGTAGTACGGTCATGTAACAGATATGACCCCTGATAGAATTACCCTGCAAAATATGGAGAAGAAACCAAGTGAGAGTTTTCAGCAATATGCACAAAGATGGAGAGAGGTCGCCATACAGGTTCAACCACCTCTTCTGGAGAAAGAAACCACTATGCTCTTCATCAACACCTTGAAAGCCCCATTTATCAACCATATGTTGGGGAGTGCCATGAAGAGTTTCTCGGACATAGTAATGACCGGCGAAATGATCGAAAACGCTGTGAGAAGCGGTAAAATAGATGCAGGGGAAAGTGTCAGAAGGTCAACCCTGAGAAAGAAAGAAGACGAGGTAAATAATGTAGGAGCATACAGTAAGGGTTATTCAAAGCAAGTTACTGTGGGATCACCAATGATGACAACTACAAACCTTCAGACTCCTTCAAAGAATGAATCTAGGCAAAGGACAAATACAGAAAAGCTTCAGTTAATTCCTATTCCAATAAAATACCGAGAGCTATATCAAAAATTATTTGATAAGCACATAGTGTCCCCTTTCTACTTGGCACCATTGCAGCCCCCGTACCCCAAATGGTACGATGAAAATGCCAAATGTGAATATCATGCGGGAGTTTAGGGACATTCAATAGAAAATTGCATTACTTTTAAGAAAGTCGTGGAAGACTTATTAAGCTGGGCGTTGTGAAAGTGGCTGATATGTTGAATGCTGATAATCCGCTACCAAATCACACTGATGTTGGAGTAAATGCGATAGAGGAAAAGGACATTGAAGAAATGCTAAAAAATATACATGCCATACATGAAGAAATCACTGAAAAAGGAACCTTGTCAGATATCTGCCCTTGCGAACCTAGGAGTGTTCTGAATAATTGGACTGCGAAAGAAATTCCTATAGTTCTTAGAGTTTATTCAGAGTAATGTTTCGAACACACTTGTTGCTTTTAGCCTAGAAGCAATAAGCATTCCTTTGTGAAATAGGCTTATGTCTAAAATTCATTATGAAATACATACTTGAAATCATTTTGAATAAAATATTCTCGTTCTATTGGACTTTTGAATCATTCTCTCATTTTATTCATAAGTATATCGTGCAAATAATTATTCTCGAATTCATTCATTCTTTGTATATTCTTTTGTGCCTATGACCGGCCCCCAGATATCAATGACATGAGCGACATTGTTACTGACTCCCTTTTTGACTGAGATATGGGTCTAAGGGATCTCAGGACTTTGAAGATGATAGAAATTGTGACCTATCTTCTGATTCATTAATACTGGATGGAAAATAGATCCTACGTCACGAGCCAATGAAGGAGATGAGCACCAAAGCCTAGCTCAATGCAAAAATAAGATTTCCTATATGCGGGGCATGGTTGTTATCAGGCCAGTCTCATAAAAAGTTTCTAGCCAACATCGATTCATTTTGTGGATGTCGGTTACTTCACTAAGATGGTAAAAGTCGCTTCATGTGCCAATATTACAAAGTCGATAGTCATCATAGTTTCAAAAAAGGGGAAAGAAAGAATACTGACAAAGAAAAAAATGTCAAAAAGATCATATTTAATCGCACAATGTCAAAAGTTTGCGGTCTTTTCAAAGATCAGATGCCACATCACAGTAAAGGCAGCGAAAAAGAAAAACAAAAGATAAAAAAAAAGATCGAGACTTGTAAAGATTGGCATACAAAAGTTACTATTTACCCTCTATGTTTATTAAACATTGGCCCGGACTATCACCGAGGCAATACATTTCTCATTGGCTTTCCCCATTGGAGTCAAAATTTTGTCAGAGCTAAAATTGGATGAGGAGAATGGATCCAATCTCAATATGATCAGTTGAATTTGAAGAGAAAATGCTAAAAGCTATCTGTCACGGTCAGGTGATGCGAGCTCACAACAAAAATGATTCGCCCTAGAAAATTTCATGATAGGGCTTTGAAGAAGATTTTTTCCATGAAAAAGGGGACTTCAGAAGAAAGCGGATGCCAAACTAGGAAGGACCTTATGCAGCGAAGAAGGCCTGTTCTGGGGAAGCATGAATATCGACCGAGATGGATAGCAAGGACCTGCCCAATCTGGTGAATTCAAAAAAAAATAAAAAAATCAAAAGAAGAAAAAAAGAAAAAAAAGAAAAAAATAGAAAAATATAAATTTTCAGCAAAAAAGAAGAAAGAAAAAGGAGAGGCCAAAGCGAAAACCCGCAAAGGGCGCTTTGAGATCGAAGGGGATTTGAGTTGAAAACCCAAAAAGGCGGCTCAAATTTTGATAAAAGAAGGGCATATAGCAGTCTTGCTATGTTTGAATTAAGAATGAAGAAGTATGCTACGTCGTGGGGCATCGACAAAGTACTCCAGATCCCCTAAACACATGTTGAGCTTAAAAAGGTCCTCAAAAAGTTGGAACAGAGAAGCTCAGACTGCGATATCTGGGGCACCTAGTTTTCATTTCACCTATTTTAAATTTGTTATTTGTGATTCTTTTCAAAATATGTTCACAATAAATTTCCTTCTTAATTGCGATTGCTACCTTCGCTTAGCTTATTTGTTTCTAGCTATGCTCCTAATTAATTTCCTTCTTGTCCATGGTTATAGTCTTTTTCAGGCATTCTGCATTGAAATAACAATTGGTGGACTAATAATACTTTCACAAAAGGAGTTTTGTATATTATTCTGGAAATTTCTAAATGATATAAGAACTCAAAACAGGACCTTTATTTAGAACTCACCAGGCCTAAGGGTTAGAAATATATGAGGAGAAAACTCTAAACAGTGACCATTTCTTCAAACGTTCTGTCAAAAATGTTAGTGGAACAAGAAGACAGGATGTTACATCAGTGATACAACCTAGAGTAATAATGAGCAATGTCAATCCAAGGCATTTAGAAAAGGATCATCCTCATGAAATCCTACATTCATGCAAGACACATTTAGTTAGGAGCATTCGATTCATTTGGACCATTGCATCCTAATCTTTGTAAAAAGACCATTCTCATGACATTCTGCATTCATACAAATGTCATCTATAAGACACATCTATTTAGGGGCATTTGATTCATTCCGATCATTGCATCCTAATCTTTGTAAAAAGACCATTCTCATGACATTCTGCATTCATACAAATGTCATCCTTAAGACACATTTCTTTAGGGGCATTTGATTCATTCCGATCATTGCATCCTAATCTTTGTAAAAAGACCATTCTCATGACATTCTGCATTCATACAAATGTCATCCATACGACACATCTATTTAGGAGCATTTGATTCATTCCGATCATTGCATCCTAATCTTTGTAAAAAACCATTCTCATGACATTCTACAAATGTCATCCATAAGACACATCTATTTAGGGGCATTTGACTCATTCCGATCATTGTATCTTAATCTTCGTAAAAGGACTATTCTCATGAGATTCTGTATTCATGCAAATGTCATCCATAATACATTTAGTTAGGAACATTAGATTCATTCCGATCATTGCATCCTAACCATTTGGCATAAGCATAAACACAAAACTTATTTTACAGGACAGGTCCCCTAGAGGACGTTGTCACAACATCGGTGAATTCAAAGATCTTGCCTTCCTGAGCGAAGCAGATCAAAGATAGCAAATCTGGAAATCCTAAAGTTGCAGGAGCAGATTGAAGATAGCAAATCTGGCAATCCTGAAGTTGTAGGAGTAGATTGAAGATATCAAATCTGGCAATCTTGAAGTTGTAGGAGCAGATTGAAGATAGCAGATCTGACAATCCTAAAGTTGCAGGAACAGATCGAAGACATCAGATCCTGTCTTCTTGAGTTTGCAGTGAAGCAGATTGGAGATAGAAAATATGGCAATCCTAAAGTTGTAGGAGCAGATTGAAGATAGCAATCTGGCAATCCTGAAGTTGTAGGAGTAGATTGAAGATAACAGATTTGGCATTCTTAAAGTTGTAGGAAGCATATCGAAGACGGTAGATCTTGACTCCCTGAGTTTACAGTGGAGCAGATCGAAGATAACAGATTTGGCATTCTTGAAGTTGCAGGAAGCAGATTGATAAACCATAAAAGTAAAATATTTTAATCCCACATTTAGTATGCTTTTGGATGAATTTATCCTCGATTTATGTAAAAAGGTGCTCTTAATCATTTCTTTTCGTGTCTCATGCTCAAGAAAGCACCTAAGGATAAAAAGAACGTAAAACGGGCTTAAAACAAACCAAATTGGGCCAACCCAAGAAATCAACACGGCCTGGACTTCAAGCTACACGGCCGTGCCTTGCCATTCACTTCACACGGCCATGCCCCAATTGATAGACTCGAAGCATGGCCTGAACCTCGACATGCACTACGTGCGTACATGTACCGTGCCTAAATCAATGAATAGAGACACGGGCTAGAAGACGACTTACACGGGTGTGCCATGACCGTGCCCTTGCTGCGAGAAAGAGCAATTTCACTCGAATTAGGATGTTTGGAGCCCAAGAAATGCAATCCTAAGTCTACTCAAACACCTAGGAATGAATTATGCTTGAATTATGAGTATTTAGGAGCCAAGTAAAGCATCCCAAAAGTATATATAAACACCCCAAGGTGGCTATTCAGGGGCATCAAGTTTTAGTAGAGTTTTCTGCCAGAGCTTTACTCATTTAGGGAATTGCCCGAAGATAGCCAATTGATCCATCTCGAAGAGTCAGAATTCTACTCAAGAATGAGGATCTCTCCTTCAATTCTTTCAGGGGGTTTTAGGGATTTCTAATGTTTTGTTTTATCTTTTCTCTTGAGATGTTTTCTTATTTAGTTATGAACTAAACCCTTCAGATACCTGAAGGGGATGAAACCTATGATGGATTTTGTTATTATTTTCTGAATTTATATGATAAATACTTAGTTTGTTCTTAATTATGTTGCTTAATTTAATCTGATGTGCTTAGGTGGAGGAGGAATAGACCCTGCCTAAGAGTAGATCTAGCATAATTAAGCAGAGTTGATCGGGTGCCCAGAGATAGTGTTACGAAATTTTGCAAAATTAGGGTGAAACCTAATATGGGAATCCATTGATCGATTTACTGCTTCCTTAGGGGGTTATTATAAGAGAACGAGAGTTCCACTAATTAACCTAAGGTTAGACGTTATTCGCTTCGAGAGAAGGTTTAATATAGGTTAGGGAGTCTCACGGATCAAGCTAAGTAAAGAAATCATATGGTTTAGGGATAAATAATAAGTGAAGTCATAGGTGGATTCTTCCTAAGGGTATCGTCTTTATCAACTGAGTTTTCCAAAGTCTTTTCCCAATTTATTTGTTTATCTTTGCATTTTAGTTTAAAGTATTTCATTAGTTTTAGATAAATCAACCAATCACTCCATATTTTAGGCTAAATAATAGAAAGAAAGTGAGTAGTAGTACTTTTAGGTTTCTTGGGTTCGATAAGATATTCTTGCCTTAACTATACTACTGTTCGATAGGTGCACTTGCCTCTATCATTGTCATAGTTAGTCTACAGGTTCGATCATTCTTTATAAATTTTAAAACTAGACTGTTTTGCAGCGATCAAGTTTTTGGCGCCGTTGCTGGGGAACTCTAAAATATTAAGAAAGCTCTATTTCTATTACTTTAGCCATTATTTTTATTTTTATTTTATTTTTAGATTAAATTTTTATTTTTTACTAATTCTCTCTCTTTCGTTCTTAAACTTGAAAGGTACCTCTAGTTTATGACTAGAAGAAACCCTAGAGGACCATTAGAATACGAAAGTGATATTGAAGCTACCGCTCATAGAAATCGCAGAGAAACTAGATGAGCTCTAGACTATCAAAGAGAAGAACAGCAAAGATCCAATCCTACTGAAGGGATGGCCGAAAATAATCCACCTGATGTGCAAGAATAGAATGCTCCGCGTACTATGTATGATTATGCTAAACCTAATTTGACAGGAGCAGAATCTAGTATTGTTAGGCCCTCTATAGCTGCTAATAATTTTGAATTAAAGCCTAACACAACACAAATGATTCAACAATTCGTTCAATTTGATGGTTTGCAGGATGAGGATCCAAACACTCATATATCTAATTTTTTAGATTTCTTTGATACCTTCAAAATAAATGGCATTTCTGACGATGCCATACGTCTTCGGTTATTCCCTTTTCATTAAGGAACAAAGCAAAGCAGTGGTTGAACTTGTTACCACGATGGTCAATCACCACATGGGATCAAATAATCGAAAAATTTCTTTTAAAATATTTTTCGCCAGCCAAAACATCTAAATTCAAGAATGACATATCTTCTTTTGTGCAGAATGATGCAGAAACATTATATGATGCATGGGAAAGATACAAGGATCTCCTAAAGAGATG
Source organism: Gossypium rotundifolium (assembly GCA_025506655.1). NCBI lineage: Eukaryota > Viridiplantae > Streptophyta > Magnoliopsida > Malvales > Malvaceae > Gossypium > Gossypium rotundifolium. Next base: position 13,224,662 of record CP106727.1, read on the forward strand.
CTCATACCACGGATTACCTTTGTGGCTTCAAGTCCAAACTTTCTACAATGGTGTGAATTCTCCAACTAGGCAAATGATTGATTCATCAGCCGGTGGAACTTTGAATAATAAAACTCCTGAAGCGGCTTACGATTTTATTGAGGAGATGTCGTTGAACACCTATCAATGGCAAATTACAAGAGCTAAACCGACAAAATCAGCCGGAGTTTTTAACATAGACGCAGTGACAATGCTGTCAACACAGGTGGAGTTAATGAATAAAAAACTTGACACTTTATGTTCTTCACAGGTACATCCAGTCATGCAATGCGAAGCAAGCGGGGATGTGGCAAATTCTGAGTACCCACCCTACCAACCAGGAGTAGAAAACGAGCAGACAAACTATATATGTAACAATTTTCGATCTAATAATAATCCTTATAGTAACACTTATAATGCAGGTTGGAGGAACCACCCAAATTTTTTGTGGGGAGGACAAGGAAATCAAGGAAATCAAAGGCAACAACCTTCTCCAAATTATCAAAATTAGCCATATCCACAAGAAAGGGAATCAAACCTTGAAGAGATGCTGACAAAATTTGTGGTAGCTATAGACTCTCGTCTTCAAAAGGTTGAAGAAACACTTGATGAACAACAAAGATCAATCGAGGGAATCAAGACTCAGGTAGAAGAAATCATCACGTCAATTTGACTACTTATTGAGATATTATGTGAAATACGGACTGAGATTTTCTCCAAAGGCGCATACAGTAAAGGCGATTACACTAAGGAGTGGCAAAGAGCTAATTGAACCACAAAGAAAGACACCACATGAAGTTACCAAGAAAAAGAGTGTAGAAGATGAGAACGATAATCCATTGCCTACAGAGAATAAAGCACAAATTCCATATCCAGCAAAATTGAAGAAAGAACAATTGGATGCTCAATACGGTAAGTTCCTCGAACTCTTTAAACAAATACATATTAACTTACCTTTTGTTGAAGCTATTTCACAGATGCCGAAGTATGAAAAATTCTTAAAGGAACTTCTCACGAACAAAAGGAAGCTTGAGGAAGTATCAATGGTGGAGCTTAATGAAGAGTGTTCAGCCCTTCTCCAAAATAGACTACCACAGAAGTTAAAAGATCCAGGGAGTTTCACTATTCCTTGCTTAATTGGTAGTTTAAACATCAAGAAAGCATTAGCAGACTTAGGCGCTAGTATCAACTTAATGCCTTACAAATTGTTTAAATGGCTAGATCTTGGGGAACCAAATCCCATTAGGATGAGTATTCAAATAGCTGATAGATCTATTAAATATCCTAGAGGAATTATTGAAGATGTCTTGGTAAAAATTGATAAATTTATTTTCCCTGTTGATTTCGTTGTATTAGACATGGATGAAGACATTAATGTTCCTTTAATCTTAGGGCATCCCTTTTTAGCCACTGCTAGAGCTATTATTGATGTAGATGATGGTAAATTAGCACTGAGAATAGGTGATGAAGAAATTATCTTTCAACTGTGTGATGCCATGCGATATTCTAAAGAACAAGATGATTCCTGTTATTTTGTCGACACTACTGATCATATTATTAAAAATTCATTACAGGAAATTATACAGAATGACACAATGGAACTGTGTCCGGCTCAAGAAGAGGGGGAAGAAGATGAAGACAATGAGTTGAATCTGAATACGTCATCATTTAACCAAAGGAAAGAAGAAAGCATTGAGAATGATAATGAAATAAAACAAAAACCCTCCATCGAAGAGCCACCCAAATTGGAACTCAAACAGTTACCAAAACACTTAGAATATGCATTCCTTAGGGACAATTTTACGCTACCAGTAATCATCTCTTCAGAATTAGAATCCAAGGAAAAGGAGGAGCTGATAAAGGTACTGAGAGAACACAAGAAAGCCATACCTTGGAAAATTTCTGATATCAAGGGAATAAGCCCCACGTTCTGCACCCACAAAATTTTAATGGAAGAAGAATATAAACCGTGTGTGCAACCTCAGAGACGGCTAAACCCCAACATGAAAGAAGTGGTCAAAGACAAGGTAATTAAACTTCTAGATGTAGGAATAATTTATCCTATTTCTGACAGCACTTGGGTAAGTCCTGTGCAGGTAGTTCCAAAGAAAGGAGGAATAACAGAGTACCCAATGAAAAAATGAGTTAATTCCCACAAGACGATTCTGAGTTGGAGAGTCTCATATAGACTATAGAAAATTAAATGATGCCACCGAAAAGATCACTTTCCTCTACCCTTCATAGATCAAATGCTAGAAAAACTATCCGGGCATATGTATTACTGCTTCCTGGACGGACTCTCCGGCTACTTTCAAATCCCCATAGCTCCTGAAGACCAAGAGAAGACAATATTTACTTGCCCATACGGTACGTTTGCTTATCGTAGAATGCCTTTTGGATTATGTAATGCTTCTACTACTTTTCAGTGTTACATGTTGGCAATTTTTGACGAACTCGTCAAAGACATCATGGAGGTATTTATGGATGATTTCTCGGTATTCGGTAATTCTTTCCATCTTTGCCTTAAAAATTTAAAACGAGTTCTACTGAGATGTGAAGAAACAAACCTTGTTTTGAATTGGGAAAAATGCCACTTTATGATTAGAGAAGGGATTGTATTAGGACATAAGATTTCTAGTAAGGGAATTGAGGTAGATAGAGCAAAAGTTGAAACCATGGAAAAATTACCTCCCCCTAGTTCAGTTAAGGCTATTAGAAGCTTTTTAGGACATGCGTGTTTTATAGAAGATTTATTAAAGATTTTTCTAAAATAGCTAAGCCTTTGACAAAATTACTAGAAAAAGATGTTCCTTTTAATTTCAATCAGGAGTGTTTAGATGCATTCAATGTCCTTAAAGATAAATTAATAAATGCATTGATTATAATTTCACCTGATTGGAACTTACCCTTTGGATTAATGTGTGATGCAAGTGACTTTGCAGTAGGTGCAATTTTGGGACAATGAAGAGACAAACAATTTCAGCCAATTTAGTACGCTAGCAGAACATTAACACCCGCCCAAGAAAATTACACCACGACTGAGAAAGAATTGCTAGCTGTAGTTTTTGCTTTTGACAAATTTAGACAATATCTAATATTATCTAAAGTTGTCATTTATATTGACTATTCAGCTCTTCGTTATCTTTTAAACAAACCTGATGCAAAACCTAGACTCATACGGTGGATTTTACTCTTACAGGAATTTGACTTGGAAATACAGAATAAGAAGAGAGCTGAGAATCTCGCAGTAGATCACCTTTCAAGACTCGAAAATCCACACACCAAAGAGCTTGATGAACATGAAATAAATGATTCGTTTCCCGAAGAACAACTCTTTTCTATAACACATTCTAAAGTACCCTGGTTTGCAAATATTGCAAATTATTTAGCAGCTAACATCTTACCAAGAAAATTAACACATCACCAAAAGAAGCGATTCCTTACTGATGTGAAAAATTATTTTTCGGAAGATCCCTTTCTTTTTCGCATATGTGCAGATCAGGTAATACTAAGATGCGTTACAAAGACAGAAGCAAGCAAAATCCTAGAATATTGTCATTCAGGACCATCAGGAGGACACTACAGTGGTATTAAGACAGCACACAAAATACTCGAATCAGGTTTTTACTGGCCCACTCTATTTAAAGATGCCAACAGGTATGTTACCTCGTGTGACAAATGCCAAAGAACAAGTAATATTTCTAAACGTGATGAAATGCCTCAAACATATATGTTGTCATGTGAATTATTTGATGTATGGGGTATTGATTTTATGGGACCATTTCCTAGTTCATTTGGAAATAAATACATCCTAGTAGTAGTTGATTACATGTCAAAATGGGTAGAAGCGGAAGCCTTACCTACCAATGATGCTAGGGTAGTAGTTAAATTCCTCAAGAAGCTATTTTCCCGATTCGGGACACCTAGAGCCATCATTAGTGATAGGGGTACTCATTTCTGTAATACACAATTTGAAAAGTTCTAAAGAAATATGGAGTATGCCATGAACAAACCACCCATATCACCCTCAAACTAGTGGGCAAGTTGAGGTAGCAAACCGAGAGCTTAAGCGCATTCTAGAAAAAATGGTTGAATCAAATAGAAAAGATTGGGCGATTAAAGTAGATGATGCTTTATGGGCTTACGTAACAACATTCAAAACACCTCTAGGACATCCCCATACAAGCTCGTATACGGGAAAAGCTGTCATCTACCATTCGAGTTAGAACACAAAGCTTTTTGGGCAATACAATTTTTAAATACTGACCTCAAACTTGCAGGAAAGAAAAGAATGATGCAGATAAACGAGCTAGATGAATGGAGAACGGAAGCCTATGAGAACTCAAAGCTGTACAAGGAAGCAACAAAGCGACGTCACGATGCTCGCCTCAAGCGATCAAAACATTTCGAAGTAGGGGACCTAGTCCTACTATACAATTCAAGGCTTAAACTATTCCCTGGGAAGTTAAAATCGAGATGGTCAGGCCCATTCATGATTAAAATAATATTTCCATATGGCACCATCGAGGTAACTCATCCCACTAAAGGCACATTCAAGGTAAATGGTCACCGACTTAAAATTTATAATGGTGCAGATTTTGGAGATACGAGAGAGGAGTTTATGCTCCATGAGCCTTCCTTTAGAACTGAAATCAGGGAGAGTCTAGCTTAAGACTATAAACAAGCGCTTCTCGGGAGGCAACCTAAGCGCTAACACATTAACATTGTTGGGTAAAATTCTAACAAAAATGCAAGATCATTAACATGGCTTTTAACACGGGCGTGCCAATAACCGTGTACAAACAGGGAAAACCTCTTTTCTTCAACACGGGCTGCTACAAAAAGACACGGCTGTGCGGCATAACCGTGTGAGGCTACTGACTTGTCTAGCACGGGCATTGCACGGTCGTGCCCTATGACCTTGTGAAGCTACTGACTTATTGCACACGGCTAGCACACGGCCGTGCACCACGACTGTGCGAACATACTGATTTACCGAGCACGGGCGTGCCAAAGTGACACACAGACGTGCTAAAAACTATGAATCGCGCCCAATTTTAAGAAATCACGAAAAGCACGGGCATTCCAAATTAAACACGGTCATGGCGTAAGGCCGTGTTACCCTCTCTATATATTAAAGTAACCGTCCCCTTCCCCAAACCCAAACCCTAAAACTCAGATTCCAAACCCCTTTCTTCAATCCGGCCACCAAATCATTTCCCTCCCTCCAACTCATCTCCTTACGACCATTCTTCTCAAAATCCCAACCACAACCAACCACACGCCCGCAGCGCACACCCTTACCAGGCCGTGCCCACACTGAAGAAACTAGCACCACCACCGTATGCTCCACCCTTGCTCATCAAACACCACCATACCTGGTTCCTTTTTCTTCACATTTTTTTTTGCATACTTCCTCCTTATTTACGTTTTTGTTTAATTTTAGACTTAAAAATTTGATTCATTTTGTTTATTTTATTCATTTTGTTCAGTACATTTGCTTTAATTTTCTTCTTGATTGTTTTATTAGTTGCTTCCTTCTATTTTTCTTGTTGATTTCCATTTTTTTATATACATTTTCTGTTTTAACATTTATACATGTTGATTTTATTGGCTCTTCTCATTGAAAAATTGATGCTCTACTACTAAACATAGTTAGCCTTTAAATCATAATTCTTATACACCATGTCTAGGTTCCAATGAATTCTTTGTATAGCTTTGTTATTATATTTAGTACTAACCATGATTTTAATTAGGAATTATTCTAATGAATAATGAGATTGTGGCTGCTGATTTCAGTATTTGTTCTTGAAGAAGCATTTTATTTTGGCTATTGAATTTGATTATTGTTAGGAAAATTTTGGCTATATAAAAGGAAATGTTTTTCTTTTGATTATTTTTCAGGAATTATGTCATCATCAAGTATCAAACGATCCGTTCCAAGCAAGAAAAGGAAGGGGCCTGGATCATCATCCGGAACTGCCTCCGCTGAACTCTGACATCCCTTCCTCAGATTCCCCCAAGCAACACAAGAAGAGCGCTATATGGAGATCCGAAAGAGACCTATTGGCACCGATAGGTGCATTGATTGGGATGCCTTGGAGCAAATCGGACTTGCTGGGGATGTTCGAGCTCTCATCTCAACAGAACCATGGGAGCAATTTTTTGCGATTGTAGAGCCCACATACTTGGAACTCACTTTCGAGTTCTGTACCACATTCACCTTACAGACGGTCATGACACAGTTTGATGATGCTGGCACAATCCAATTCTGCCTAGGGGCAATGTACGTCGACTGAGCGTACCTCAATTCAGATCGGCACTCGAACTCTATACGCCAAAATTTATAGAGGAAAATCCACTCTTCGAGTTAAACTGAGAGCTCCACTGCACCCCTGTCACATGTTGGCACCTAAAATTGACTAAATACGATTACAATCCGAGTCACTCCAAAGCGACTGCCCTCCTCCCCGCTCTCAGGTACCTTCATGCCATTCTTGCTCATACTATTACAGGTTGCAAAGAAAGCACCGGTGTCATCAACAAACAAGATGTCTATTTCTTGTCATGCATGTCCGAAGGACATGTCTTCGACGTGGCATATTTCATTGCATGCGCAATGCAGCATCAAACAGAGTAGCACCGGAAAGGAATCCTGTCAATGGGCCCTTACATCACGAGACTAGCCCGGTATTTCAATCTCCTCAACACCGACAATCAAATTGCATCCCTCACACTAATAGGAAATATGGCACCTCAAGGCATCCAGACGATGCTCCACATGAAAATGATCACAATCAAGAGGCACCGATCCCCTCAAGTACCAACTAGCGACACCTACAACCGAAGAGGAAGCCGAGGACATTCCTGATAATGTCCCACCACCACCAGAAGAAGCACAGACTCAGCACCACCAATACCGAGTAGCACCTTCAGTATCAGATATAAATGTTCGACTCGACCAGTTCGAGTTATATTTTGCTGAAAACACTTGACACGTCAAGGGATAGAGGCCACACTTCAACAAATATGCCAAGACCTCCATATCTCACCGGTGGAACCATCGCAGAACCGGGACATGATGAGGACCTTTGAGTTCTTCTCATTACATAATACTCGACTTTTATTATTCACCATTTCATTCATTTTTATTTATATTTATATTTTATTTCATATGTTTTAATTTATAACTTTCCTTCATAGCATATTTTATATTAATCCTCATTTGGTTATCTAATCTTGAATACGCCTAATATACATTTCATGGCAACACTAAATTATTTCAATAATGACTTCACATTACAAGCACACACTCCACCTACATAGCATGGGAGTAAATCACTACTTCAAAAGTCATCGAACAAACCTCTGAGCCATCCAAAAATCCAGAAGTGTCACTTTCTTCCTTCTCTTTTGATTTTTGTACATTGAGGGCAATGTACACCTTAAGTGTGGGGGTAATAGTGCCTAACTTTTTGCATAATTCTCAAAAACCCTGAATTTAGTCTTGATCTTAAGTATTTTTCTCATATTATTACTTAGGGTGAAATTTCTAATGATTTATGATTTTTATTGATATATTTTAGAGTAAGTCATAGTTAATTGTGCATTGATGATTAAATTTGAAGAATACTAGAGAATCGAGCATGGTAAGTCTACTTTCTAAAATAAAAAAATTGATAGGTCGTTGAACTGAATTTGAGTATCACCTTTAAGTTCAAAATTTATAAGGATTGATGTCAAAACACCCATAATTTTTGTGAGATTTTGAGCCTTGTAGAGCATATATATTCTTTTTCATGCTCACTTTATTGATTATGAGTGTGTCAACTTTGAACTGTTATTCTAGAACTTGCCTCGTTTATACATGTGGAGACCACATTAATGATTTGATATACTGAGATGATAAAGGCACCTAGGTTTTAACCCGTTCACTACTTTAAAAAAGCCTACCCATACAAATTAACCCCTAGTAAACCCCGTTGAATCGTAACAACCTTTTTATTGACTCACCCACTAATATTAACCTAAAATCCCTTTGTATTTGTTATCGACATTCCTTTGACTACCCCTCTATCAAGAATTGATTTGATCAATTGCAGAATTAGGTTATTTCAATTATCAAAGTTCCTTCTATTATGTTTGTTTTAGTTTGTTCTTAAAAAAAATAATAAAAATCCAAGTTTATTCAATATTAGTAGTATACAAAAGAGCTTAGAGCATTTAAACTCCAATTGTTGAAAAAGCTCTTATTAAAGTATTATCAAAATACTCCTTATTATAGAGTAATTATCAATAGTAAGTATTATTAGTTTTCATTCGATGTAAATATTCATATTTAGTTCATTGTTTCTAGTTAGGTAAATTGTCAAGTCAATCTCGATTCTAACCTTCTAATTCAGCCTTTATCCACACCTTTTAACCCAAGCCCCATTACAACCTTGATTAAAGACCTTTTGATTTGTGTATCATCTCATATACAGTGGTGGAGATTTGATTTTCAGGCAAGCCTATGGGATTAACTTTTTAGGTTCGACTTATGAGTGCTTATTCTTGAACCTTAAACACTTCGAGTGATTTGAGTGAATCTTTTGTGAGGATGTCAATCCTTGTCGATTTTGAATTAAAGGTAATTACTTAGATAAGGGGAGACACCTATGTTTTCGTACTACAAAGGTATGACTTATTGTAATTGAATCTTTAGGACTCTTTGAGTTGAATTATCCATGTATAAATTATCTATGAATTCTGATGAGACATTGTCAATAGGAATTATGAATTGTGGGAAGTTCATTTTAATTATAAGTTGAGAATTTTGCTTGAGGACAAGCAAAAGCTTAAGTGTGGGGGTATTTGATAAACCATAAAAGTAACATATTTTATTCCCACATTTAGTATGCTTTTGGATGAATTTATCCTCGATTTATGTAAAAAGGTGCTCTTAATCTTTTCTTTTCGTGTCTCATGCTCAGGAAAGCACCTAAGGATAAAAAGAACGTAAAACGGGCTTAAAACGGACCAAATTGGGCCAACCCAAGAAATTGACACGGCCTGGACTTCAAGCTACACGGTCGTGCCTTGCCATTCACTTCACACGGCCATGCCACGATTTATACGGCCATGCCCCAATTGATAGACTGGAAGCATGGCCTGAACCTCGACATGCACGGTCGTGCCACAGCCGTGCCTAAATCAACAGAATAGAGACATGGGCTAGAAGACGACTTACACGGGCGTGCCATGACCGTGCCTCTGCCGCGGGAAAGAGCAATTTCACTCAGATTAGGATGCTTGGAGCCCATGAAACGTAATCCTAAGTCTACTCAAACACCTAGGAATGAATTATGCTTGAATTATGAGTATTTAGGAGCCAAGTAAAGTATCCCAAAAGTATATATAAACACCCCAAGGTGGCTATTCAGGGGCGTCAAGTTTTAGCAGAGTTTTCTGCCAGAGCTTTACTCATTTAGGGAATTACCCGAAGATAGCCAGTTGATCCATCTCGAAGAGCCAGAATTCTACTCAAGATGGAGGATCTCTCCTTCAATTCCTTCATGGGGTTTTAGGGATTTCTAATGTTTTGTTTTATCTTTTCTCTTGAGATGTTTTCTTATTTAGTTATGAACTAAACCCTTCAGATACCTGAAGGGGATGAAACCTATGATGGATTTTGTTATTATTTTCTGAATTTATATGATAAATACTTAGTTTGTTCTTAATTATGTTGCTTAATTTAATCTGATGTGCTTAGGTGGAGGAGGAATAGACCCTACCTAAGAGTAGATCTAGCATAATTAAGCGGAGTTGATCGGGTGCCTAAAGATAGGGTTACGAGATTTTTTCGGATTAGGGTGAAACCTAATATGGGAATCCATTGATCGATTTATTGCTTCCTTTGGGGGTTATTATAAGAGAACGAGAGTTCCACTAATTAACCTAAGGTTAGACATTATTTGCTTTGAGAGAAGTTTTAATATAGGTTAGGGAGTCTCACGGATCAAGCTAAGTAAAGAAATCATATGGTTTAGGGATAAATAATAAGTGAATTCATATGTGGATTCTTCCTGAGGGTATCGTCTTTATCAACTAAGTTTTCCAAAGTGTTTTCCCAATTTATTCGTTTATCTTTGCATTTTAGTTTAAAGTATTTCATTAGTTTTAGATAAATTAACCAATCACTCCATATTTTAGGCTAAATAATAGAAAGAAAGTGAGTAGTAGTACTTTTAGGTTCCTTGGGTTTGATAAGATATTCTTGCCTTAACTATACTACTGTTCGATAGGTGCACTTGCCTCTATCGTTGTCATAGTTAGTCTACAGGTTCGATCATTCTTTATAAATTTTAAAACTAGACTGTTTTGCAGCGATCACAGATCGAAGACAGCAGATCTTGTCTCCTTGAGTTTGCAGTGGAGCAGATCGGAGATAATAGATTTGGCATTCCTAAAGTTGTAGGAAGTAGATCGGAGAAAGTAGATCTTATCTCCCTGAGTTTGCAGTGGAGCAGATCGAAGATAGTAGATCTGGCATTCCTGAAGTTGCAGGAAGCATATCGAAAACATTAGATCTTATCTCCCTGAGTTCGCAGTGGAGCAAATTGAAGCTACAAGTCTAATTTCTTGGAGTGGATCGAAGCGTCAGTTCTTGGGCCCGTGAAGATGCAACGGGATGGAACGAAGCTACTCGAAGAAGAAAAGCATTGAATAAGGCATGACCGGAAAAAATTGGCCCCTTTTGAAGTCTTTTCTCTATTCTCGTCACACAATAATGAGCAAAGAGGGGCAGCTGTAAGACCTAATTTATGCCCGAGCCCATTTTATAACCAAAAAACCATTAAACAGAAAACCAACAATAATAAAATAGTCGAATCTTTTTACAAACCCAGACTTAAAGCCCAAGTGCCCAATTACAATAGCCCACTTACAAACCCCAAAACAAGCCTAAAGACTTAATTCCAAAACTGGCCCGGATGACCCAAATCTTGGTTTCAGACTGAAACCCTAGAGGTTATGGAAGCTTTATGCGCCGCAGCCTTGCTGACGGTTGGGCTACCGTGTCCCTCGCACGCGCCCTGCGTCATTTCAGCAACCCACACGCGCCACCACGCGCACCTCCATACGACCTTCGTACCGCTAGCAAGCTTCCGTGCGCCACGTCCACCTTGTACCTGTGAAAGACAACAAGGACGACAGCAAATGCAGAGAAGAAAAAAAAAAGAAAAAATAGAAACAAATGATTGTAAGGGGATTTTTTTTGAATACAGATATAAAAAAATAGAGGTATATTTTAGATTTTTTTGGTAGTCTATTCTGCTTCAGATATAATATAACATATACATATAGAAATAGAATAGGGATTAAAGTCTTTTACCACTGGTGACAATCGAAAGCTGAAATTGAAGCTTTTTCGAGCCAAAATCGAAGCATTTCATGCTTCTTTCGATTGTTTTTGAAAGGTTTTGGATGCTTGAGGGGTAGATTTGGGATTAGGGCACTCAGAGGGTTGTGAAACGACCATTTTTTGACCCTCTGACCGTCGTATGCGGTGGCAGAAATGAAGGAGTCCAACAGCAGTGTGAGGGATTTAAAAACCCTAACACATAATCTTTCTTTCCTTTTTTTTTTAAAAGATCGGTAGAAATGATTTTTTAAACAAAAATTTTGCCCTTTTATAGGCTCTTGGAATGACGTCGTTTTAGGCCTGTTTAAGTGGCCTCAAAATGGCGTCATATTCTCCTTCTGATCCGTGCGTTGACCCGACCCGGAGGATCCGCGCGTTTTTTCTCAATGGCATAATTACCATTTTAATCCTTCGCGTTTTTTATTTTTTTAAATGCAATTTTCTTTTATTTATGGATTGACCCCTGTAATTGTATTTCAGTTCCATTTCCCCCCCCTCGATTTAGACTTTAAAAGCCGCGTTTTGGAACCTGGGAAAATTTCGTGTTTAACCCTTGATTATTTATGCATTTTTTATTTTAGTCCTTAATTCTGTTTCTATGATTTTATTTGTTCAAAAATTATTCTTTCAATTTTGTTTTATTTCAATTGGGTCTACTATAGTTTTATGCCTTTTATTCTCTATAATTTATTCATTCTTTTTAATATAAAAATATAAAATCAGTTTTAATATAATACTTTGATATATTTTATTAAATTTACTTTGTTTTAATAAGTTATTTTTATATTTCCATTTGTGTATATTCTATTTTAAATTATATATATTTATTTATTTATTTCAAACACTTTCACATGTCACCATATATATATATATATATTACTTTATATCAAATTCTTATCACATATGTATTATTTAAACATGTTACTATACATACATCATTTTGTTTATTATTTTAAACTTCTATATGTATAACTTGTATAATACTAGTCACAAGTATTTATTCATTTTTATGTACTTGTTGCATTTGAATTATATTAATTTGTTTGGTCTTCTTTTTAAATCGTCTTAAAATTTGTTAATCTTGAATGTTAATGTTGATATTTATAAAGTATATGATATGGTCATTTTATGTGAATTGTCGTTATATAGTTCTTTGACATGTATTATAATTCCATGATTGATACTATGTCCTATTGTCAATAATAATGCAAATTCTAAATTTTAAGCCAATTTTATTTTTATCCCAAGCAAATCAAATTAAATACATTTTGATTATATAAAATATTTTCAAAATAAGGTAATATTTATGCATTTGGAAATTCGAAGAAATCGTGCCCAATTGTGCTGGGTGTGGTTTTTTTTTTTTTTTGTTTAACCAAATAAACGAATACCCTTTTCAAAATTTTGTCCATACTTCCAAAACAAGGTAATATTTGTGCGTTTGGAAATTCAAAGAAATCATGCCCAATCGTGCTAGGTGTGGTTTTTCTTTTGTTTGTCTAAATAATCAAATACCCTTTCAAAATTTCGATACACATGCTTGTAGAATTTTGGGGATGATCTTGAATTCGAAGACTCAGATTGTCGTATCCAATCGTGCTGGATGTGATACTCTATTCCTTCGGAACAATGGAATCTCAATATTCAATCAAGTTATTTAAAATAAAAAAAGAACAAAATTTCAAAATCATTTCAAACTTTTCAACATTAGGACATCAATTAATCAATTTGGTACCAATTTTGGGTGTTGCGAGGGTGCTAATCCTTCCTCGCATGCAACCAACTCCCGAACCCATTTTCTTCTAGAAATTCGTAGACCAAAATTTATTTTATAGGTAACCCGATCACACCTAAACAAAAAGGATTGGTGGCGACTCCATATTTTTAAAAGTCAATTCCCGTTTTTTTCAAAACCCGATAAAAAATGGTCTCGACACTCCCAATAAGCCAACTCAAAAAAAATACTTCTTTTTTTCTACAAGTCCGCCTCATTAGGATCATCCTCTTCATCAGATTCATCCATTGATCTTCTATTTCTTTGCGTGTTGGCCGGTTGATTCATCTTCCCATAAATGAAATTCATATATTTTAACATGAACAATATTTCGGATCCACCGGTCTACGAAGGAGCTTTTCGAACTCTTCAGTACCATCAAATTAAGTACTCTAAAATCTAAATCAATGATTTTTCGGTAACCACCGATGATGCCCCATGTAAGAGAACTTATTCCCATAATATAACCATTGCGAACATGTTTGCGCAGCATAACAAGGACAAGCATAACGTCCCTTGGTACTCCAACCAGATAAATTGGCATAGGCTGGGAAGTCATTAATAGTCCACATCAAAGCTGCACGTAAATTGAAGTTCTCCTTTCTCAGTACATCGTATGTCTCAACACCAGCCCATAATTGTTTTAACTCTTCAATAAGTGGCTGCAAATATATGTTAATATTATTCCCGGGCCCTTTCTCTCCAGGGATAATCATAGACAAGATAAAGGATGATTGTTTCATGCAAACCCATGGAGGCAAATTGTAAGGAACAAGCACCACAAGCCAAGTACTATATGCAGTGCTCATGATTTTGTAAGGTTAAATCCATCAGATGCTAACCCCAACCTCACACTCCGAGGATCACTTACAAAGCTTGGAAATTTGTAGTCAAATGATTTCCAAGCTAAAGAATATGCAGGATGCCTTAACAATCCATCATCGATTCGTCCATCATGGTGTCATGTCATTGACTCGGTTGTCTTCGACGACATGAAAAGCCTTTGAAGCCTTGGTATTAGTGAAAAATACCGCAAAATATTAACTGGCTACTTCCTTGACTGTGTATTATTTTCATCCTCATTACCATCCTCTGTATTTCCATTCATCCAATGGGATTGACCGCATACATGATAGCACTATTGGTTTTTTCGGTCGCCCCAAAACAACATGCAGTCATTTGGGCAACTATGCATTTTGTTGTAGCCAAGGCCCAAACCTTTGATCAGTTTCTTCATGTCTTTGGAAGATTGAGAGATTTTCGCAAACGGGAACATTTCTCTCAAAAACTCTAACAACATTGTCAAAGAGTTTTCGGTCCACCCTCCCAAACATTTTAGGTGAAAAAGATGAATACAGAAAGACAGTTTTGAAAATTTAGATCCCTCATATAGTTCTTCGTTCATTTCACCAAGTACCGAGTAAAACTTCACCGCTTCTTCATTTGGCTGATCATCAGGTACACTTTTTCCCCTTTCGATGAAAGTATTTCAACCAAAATTGTAATCATCGGTTGCACCCAAGTCATGTGGTGTAACATCCTAGATTAGGGGTTATGCGTTCGTGCGTACTTCATGAAATAGTGGGCTCAGTGGATGTGTTGGATGTGATCTGAGGAGCTTTAGGAACCCTAAGATGTAAGGAAATGTATGGAAATGTAAGGAAATGTAAGGAAATGCATGGAAATGTAAGGAAATGAAAGGAAATGCCTTGTCTTGGAAATGTATGGAGATGTTAAGTTTAAAACAGGAAAGTGAACATTTTTAGAAACTAGGAAATGTAAGGAAATGATTTAGAAATGATTCAAAGAGGAAAGTGAACATTTTCGAAACTTGGAAATGTAAGGAAATGTCAAGATTAAAGAGGCAAATGAAAATTTTGGAAACTTGGAAATGTAAAGAAATGTTAAGTTTTAAAGTTTAAAAAGGGGAAACTAAGGCAAGGTGGCCTTAAGAGAAAAAGTATGTGAAATTTGACACACAATCGGGCTTGGAAAAGTGGCCTGAAGATGTCACTTAGGGCCTTTGGAAATGGTGCCACATACAAGGGTGTTGGGCACGAGTTCGAGTCACATGGGAAGCAAATAAAAGAAATTTTATTTTGCTTCCAGAAGAAGTGAATTAGACGGCACAAGCTTTTAAAAAAGAGGAGTTTTATTCTCTTTAAATTTTGGGTAAATAGGGGATAAATAATGGGATTATTTTAGATTATTCTCAAGAGATAATTGTGGATTAATTCCTTTTATTTTAATGGATAAAAGAAGAGATAATAGAAGGATTATTATTATTAATGAGATAAAGTTATCAAATTAAAAAGAGTGGTGGCCAAGTAAGGGACTCTAGCCTAGTAAATTCGGCTATAAAAGGAATAGAGAGGCCATTCAACATTATTTACTCTTCCTTGATAACCTCTGCTGAATTTTCTCTGCAACCCCTATTCTTTTCTTCTTCATTCTTCTCTTCTCAATATTCCAAAAGCCGAAAGCTTACTAAGATCAAGGCCATAGCCGAATCTCTGAAGGTTGAAGTGAAGGTGCAATCGATTTCTTCAAATAAGGAGATCTTTCGGGACTTACTAAGTGTAGATTATAAGGAAGGAGAAGTTCTTTTCCCGAAGGTACACCATAGGCTGCGTGTTCCCTAGTTATTCGGTGAATTTCGGGATTTAAAATCCACAAGGTAAGTGTCTATAGCATTCAACCAAGGCCTATTTTGATAGTTAATCTAATTCTTGTTTGTTTAAAAAGCCGAAACTAACCCCGATGAGATTTAGTGCTTGGCGAATACAAGGAGGAGCATAGCATAGATTTGGGATTTGATTAGTATTGAAATCGGCAACAAGGTAAGTTTAAGTATACAAATCCTACTAGGATTTGGTTTTATAACCGAATAGGCTTTATGCTAATATAATAAGGATGGCGAATGTAGGACTTGAGATCTAAGGCATTAGATCAAGCTTTTCAGATTTGGATTGAAAGCATTGCGAATCAGTGTGTACCCACACTAATTCTTAATAAGTTTTATGGCAATATTTAAATATGTATGTATGTTATATGAATGCGGAAAATATGGCTAAATACGATGTTATGGTGCCTGATGACTAAAGTACGTTTTCCTACTCCTACTAGGAATATGAAATTATGTTATATATGTAACATGTGAAAAGTGATAAGAATGAATGTGGTGACCTAAGACCACGATATCTGAATGTGGTGACCTAAGACCACGAAATCTAAATATGATTATTGATATGAATATGTGATAATATGTGAAATAACATGTATATGCATTCTCATGGCATTATTTTGTGTTGCATGTGCATGGGTGGGATATGATATGAAAGAAGGACGGGGTGTACTTGATGCGTGGTTTGATGTTAGCCTTGAGCTTCATTGTGGATTGACGTGGAGTGAGGTCACATTGTGGATTAATTGCGATTTAGTTCGCGTGGCTTGATGAGTAGCTCTGTGCCTCATCGTGGTTGATATAAGCTTTGTGCTATATCGTGGTTGATGAGTGACTATGTGTCCCATCGTGGTTTTGGTGTTAGCTACGGCTACATCGTGGATTGGCGTTGACTGAGGTCGTGTTGTGAATTTTTGTGCTTTATTGCACGTGGATGGCATTATTGCCTTTTGGAGTAAAAGGAGAGGGTGATTTAATAATCCCGGTGTGTGGTAGGTTGGTGCGGGGAGTGTAGCGGATGGCTAACTAGGTTTGGGTTTGGGAATGCATCATTAAATGTATTCTATGATTTGAATGTGTATCATATGTATGCCTGAAATTGTTAAGACTTAGTGTTTGTGTACACATTGAGTCTGTTTGACTCACCCCGTTGTGGGAACCTTTTTCAGGTGACGATCAGTAATAGACCGGGTCGGCAGGAGCTCATAGGTGGCCATGCATAGCATGGAATTTAATTAATTTGGATTTTTATATTTTAAGTACTTTGAATTTAAAGTTTGGAAATTATTTGATGTAATAAGGCCATAAGGCCAAGATTGAATTTCTTTATTTCTTTTTACTTTTATTTACAAATTATTATTTAAGGGATCAAGTAAATTTATTTTTAAAATAAACTCCAAGTGTTTTGTCACCTTAATTAAAAGGAATTTTTAATATAAGATTAACTCATTTTCAAAGACAAGCCCAACCCAAACTATATATTTTTAAAATTCACACAAGTTTTTCCTAAGTAACAAAAGAATTTTGAACCGGTTTACATCGAGGAACATACTAGATCCGGTCAAGGCTCGTGGGCCGGGTTTGGGGTGTTTCAATTTGGTATCGAGCCAGTTTAAACTCTCGGCTGTGGGCTAAGGCCCAAAACATTTTCAAATCGAGCCCAAATGAGTTTCTTTGAAGTTAAGCGGGTTTTCGGCATGGCACTTAAGTCTCAGACCATGATCCACCGGTAAGTACCCCTAACCATCGTGTGATTATGTGAATTATAGAAGGGTAGAAAAGGCATGGAGCGTAGAATAGTATGATAGGTACTTGAACCCTAGGGCTAGTCTACTCCAACTATTACATAAGACTTAATTGACTAACTAAACAAACCTATGGCTAAGTCAACCGAAGTTAGGGTGTGGTAACCCCAGACGCATGTCTAAGATTGGATCCGGAAGAGCCTGGTATTTAAGCAGTCCTAGTGACTCACCTCCTCTTCGCAGAATCCTACAGTGCGTAGCTACGGTTCACCCCAACCAAGAGGACTCACTCGTAGGCTAAACTCAATAACTAAAACCCGAAAGGGACTAGCCATGTTTTTTATGAAAACCCTAGTTTTAAAACTCTTAAAATTCCTTTTAATTTGAAAAGACTGTTTTATAAATTTCTTTGAAATATTTCTTGATTTATGAAAATTACCAAAATGCCACAGTGGCGAAATTACAAAAATGCCCTTGGTTTCTAAAATTTTTGTACCACCCCGATTTCAATAAAATTTCCTTACTTTACAAAAGCATCCAAGAATTCTATTTTTCAAATATTAATACCTTGACTTTGGAAAATTACAAAATTGCCCTTGACGTACAAAATTACCAAAATGACCCCGATTTCCAAAATTTTTGCAAACATCACCAATTTGGAAAATAAATTCTCAAAAAGAACCCCCAAGTTTTGAAAATTTTGAAATACCCTTGATTTATTCAGATTTACAAATTTACCATGGTTTATTACCAAAATAACCCCGAGCTCTAAAATTACCGAAATACCCCCGGATTTCAAAATTTTCCAAAATACCCCGAGAATTTAAAAATTCCAAAATACTTTTTGACAAGATCATCAAGGAACTTTTTCTTCTAAAAATTACGAAAATACCCCTGTAGGACAAATTACGAAAATGCCCCTAGGTAGTAGAAAAACAACAACAATGAAAACTACAACGTTTCTCTGAATGAACGAAAGTTCATAATTGTTTGATGGATGTATGAATGAATGAAAAGACTGTGTGCATGTATGAATACGAAAGAACCACTCCTAAAATTCTTTTCATAAAACTTCTTCGCGAATAATCAGTGGAATAAAAGCTAATTCATAAAACTTCTTAATCAGATTAAATCGTGAAGTAGACATGAGTTCTAGGGGACGTGAACTTAAGATCGAGTCTTGCAGCGTAAGCATAGTCTTGTGAGAAGGATTGTACTGATGTTAATAAGTAATTTCGAGGACGAAATTATTTTTAGGAGGTAGAAGCTGTAACATCCTAGATTAGGGTTATGCGTTAAATGCGTAATTCATGAAATAGTGGGCTAAGTGGGTGTGTTAGATGTGATCTGAGGAGCTTTAGGAACCCTAAGATGTAAGGAAATGTATGGAAATGTAAGGAAATGTAAGGAAATGTATGGAAATGTAAGGAAATGTAAGGAAATGTAAGGAAATGCCTTGTCTTGGAAATGCATGGAGATGTTAAGTTTAAAATAGGAAAGTGAACATTTTTAGAAACTAGGAAATGTAAGGAAATGATTTAGAAATGATTCAAAAGAGGAAAGTAAACATTTCTGGAAACTTGGAAATGTAAGGAAATGTCAAGATTAAAGAGGCAAACGAAAATTTTTGGAAACTTGGAAATGTAAAGAAATGTTAAGTTTTAAAGTTTAAAAAGGGGAAACTAAGGCAAGGTGGCCTTAAGAGAAAAGTATGTGAAATTTGACACACAATCGGGCTTGGAAAAGTGGCCTGAAGATGTCATTTAGGGCCTTTGGAAATGGCGCTACATACAAGGGTGTTGGGCTGAGTTGAAGTCACATGGGAAGCAAATAAAAGAAATTTTATTTTGCTTCCGAAGAAGTAAGGTGGACGGCACAAGCTTTTAAAAAGAGGAGTTTTATTCTCTTTAAATTTCGCTAAATAGGGATAAATAATGGGATTATTTTAGATTATTCTCAAGAGATAATTGTGGATTAATTCCTTTTATTTTAATGGATAAAAGAAGAGATAATAGAAGGATTATTATTATTATTAATGAGATAAAGTTATCAAATTAAGAAGAGTGGTGGCCAAGTAAGGGACTCTAGCCTAGTAAATTCGGCTATAAAAGGAATAGAGAGGCCATTCAACATTATTTACTCTTCCTTGATAACCTCTGTTGAATTTTCTCTGGAACCCCTATTCTTTTCTTCTTCATTCTTCTCCTCTCAATATTCCAAAAGTCGAAAGCTTGGTAAGATCAAGGCCATAGCCGAATCTCTGAAGGTTGAAGTGAAGGTGCAATCGATTTCTTCAAATAAGGAGATCTTTCGGGACTTACTAAGTGTAGATTACAAGGAAGAGAAGTTCTTTTCCCGAAGGTACACCATAGGCTGCGTGTTCCCTAGTTATTCGGTGAATTTCGGGATTTAAAATCCATAAGGTAAGTGTCTATAGCATTCAACCAAGGCTTATTTTGATAGTTAGATCTAATTCTTGTTTGTTTAAAAAGCCGAAACTAACCCCTGATGAGATTTAGTGCTTGGCCGAATACAAGGAGGAGCATAGCATAGATTCCGGGATTTGATTAGTATTAAAATCGGCAACAAGGTAAGTTTTAAGTATACAAATCCTACTAGGATTTGGTTTTATAGCCGAATAGGCTTTATTCTAATATAATAAGGATGGCCGAATGTAGGACTTGAGATCTAAGTCATTAGATCAAGCTTTTCAGGATTTGGATTGAAAGCATTAAGCGAATCAGGTGTGTACCCCACACTAATTCTTAATAAGTTTTATGGCAATATTTAAATATGTATGTATGTTATATGAATGCGGAAAATATGGCTAAGTACGATGTTTTGGTGCACAGTACTAAGGTACGTTTTCCTACTCCTACTAGGAATATGAAATTATGTTATATATGTAACATGTGAAAAGTGATAAGAATGAATGTGGTGACCTAAGACCACGATATCTGAATGTGGTGACCTAAGACCACGATATCTGAATGTGGTGACCTAAGACCATGAAATCTGAATATGATTATTGATATGAATATGTGATAATATGCGAAATAACATGTACATGCATTCTCATGGCATTATTTTATGTTGCATATGCATGGGTGGGATATGATATGAAAGAAGGATGGGGTGTACTTGATGCGTGGTTTGATGTTAGCCTTGAGCTTCATCGTGGATTGACGTGGTGAGGTCACGTTGTGGATTAATTGCGATTTAGTTCGTGTGGCTTGATGAGTAGCTATGTGCCTCATCGTGGTTGATATAAGCTTTGTGCTATATCGTGGTTGATGAGTGACTATGTGTCCCATCGTGGTTTTGGTGTTAGCTACGGCTACATCGTGGATTGGCGCTGACTGAGGTCGCGTTGTGGAGTTTTGTGCTTTATTGCACGTGGATGGCATTTATTGCCTTTTGGAGTAAAAAGGAGAGGGTGATTTAATAATCCCCTGGTGTGTGGTAGGTTGGTACGGGGGAGTGTAGCGGATGGCTAACTAGGTTTGGGTTCGGGAATGCATCATTAAATGTATTCTATGATTTGAATGTGTATCATATGTATGCGAAATTGTTAAGACTTAGTGTTTGTGTACACATTGAGTCTGTTTGACTCACCCGTTGTGTGAACCTTTTTCAGTGACGATCGAGAATGGACCGGTCGGCAGGAGCTCATAGGTGGCCATGCGACAAGGAATTTAATTAATTTGGATTTTTATATTTTAAGTACTTTGAATTTAAAGTTTGGAAATTATTTGATGTAATAAGGCCATAAGGCCAAGATTGAATTTCTTTATTTCTTTTTACTTTTATTTACAAATTATTATTTAAGGGATCAAGTAAATTTATTTTTAAAATAAACTCCAAGTGTTTTGTCACCTTAATTAAAAAGGAATTTTTAATATAAGATTAACTCATTTTCAGCACAAGCCCAACCCAAACAATATTTTTTTAAAATTCACACAAGTTTTTCCTAAGTAAGAAAAGAATTTTGAACCGGTTTACATCGAGGAACATACCAGATCCGGTCAAGGCTCGTGGGCCGGGTTTGGGGTGTTTCATGTGGAAATGATTGCAAACCATCACTGCGCATATTAAATGCATCCCGCAACATGCCATCCATGTCATCTTCTCTAACATTCTGATTGTAAGCACTATGAGGATAACCCAAATTCATCAATGAAGAGGCTTCACTAAATGTACACTCTTCATGGAAAATCCATTTTTTATACCCCCGAACAAAGCCATCAACAACTATATGTTCGTAGACAACTTCACGATAATGCCAATTGATATTGCAACACTTCTTACACGGGCAAAGAATCATATTCTCTTGGCTTGCATTTTGAAATGCAAAATTTAGAAAAGTTTCTACTCCATATCGATGGCTGTTGCTTACCCTTGACAAATTCATCCAAGTTCTATCCATTTCGTAGTTGTTGAAGTCTAAAGTTGACAGTAAATTACACGGGTAAGTTTTTTATCTATACATGTATTATGTAAGTTATGTAAATTATGTAAGTTATGAAGTTTGATCTTAAAATTATGTAAGTTATGTATTATGTAAGTTAAATAATTTGATGAAAGCTATGAAATTTGATCTTTAACCTATGTATTATGTATTATATATTATGTAAGTTATCCGAGTTATGTATTATGTAAGTTATCCGAGTTATGTAAGTTATGTATGTTATGTGAGTTATGTATATTACGTGAGTTATATGAATTATGTAAGCTACTTAAATAATGATCATTATTATATTGATAAAGAAAATTATAAGTTTTAAAAACATTTAAAAACATTGAATATTAAAATCTCATGAATCTAATTGAAAAATTTTCATTTATACTTGCCTCGGATCCAATGTCTTTTTGATAAAGCTAATTATGCTTTTACTATTTATATCATCTCTATTTTTAATTTTGTTAAATCAATTTATGTAATATTTTTAAAATACCACTTAGGATCTATGTATAAAGCAAATAAAATATATATATAAGCTTTCTTTCAAGCATTTTAAAAACGATTTTATTTGCTTATTCCACTTTTAATTTTAAAATTTACCAAAATATTTTTAATGCTATTATTATTTAGATTAAATTAAAATAATAGAGAAACTAAATAAAAACTAAAGAAATTAAATTTTAAATATTTAAAAATAAAAACAAAGTCATAATTTAAAAATAAATACGAAATGAAAACGGTGTTTTACAAAGTATTTTAATATATTAAAATTGTATTTTATAACAATTAAAAAATATTTATAAATTATTTTACAAACAATATTAAAATAGTATTTTAAAATTAAAAACAATATTATTGTAAATAGTATTTGTTAAGCAGTGTTTTTAAATATAAAAAATTAATTTGAAAAATGTGAGAAATTAAATGTTACAATTTAAAATGCAAATACAAAATATGATCGTATCCCTATTATTTCTTTCATAATTATCACAATTATCAAGCTATAATGTAATCATATTTGCTATAAATTCGGAAAAGATTTTTTAAAAAGTAAATTATATATCAATACATTTTAATGAAAAATACTATCGATTGATTTAGAATTGAATTTTAAAATTTTGAAAAAGGTAAGAATTTGTTGTTTCAATGTAATTTGTAAATTAGGAAAATGATTTGCTAGACTTACACTGATGCATGTTTCAATAGTTATAATTTGTTGTCCTATACATACATGCAAGCTCAAAATTATTATTATGGATGATTAGTATACATCCTTTTTATAGAATCACACGAAAATCCAGTTTGTTCAATTCAATAAGAAATTAAACCAATGCAATTAGGGAGAGAAATTAATAATATTATACCAGTTGTAACAATATAATAAACATCAACATATTAAACAGAATATATAGCAGTTCAAACAATATAATAAACAGTAATTTGGACAGCAATTTGGACAAAATTTTTTAAGATTCATCATGCGTGGCATTGTTACACCTGGGGAGGATCCGTTGTATCTTACAATGAGATATAAGGCAACCCGCTAGGTTTTCAGCCTATATACTTTGAATCTTCTTTTTTTTTTTTTGGATAGCAATAGAACAAATAACATATATACCAACCAAGCAGGATAATAAACCGCAATTTGGACAGCAATTTGGACAGAAATTTTTTAAGATTCATCATACGTGGCATTGTTACACCTGGGGAGGATCCGTTATATCTTACAATGAGATATAAGGCAACCCGTTAGGTTTCCAGCCTATATACTTTGAATCTTTTTTTTGGGCGGCAGTAGAACAAACATCAAATATACCAGCCAAGCAGGATAATAAACAGCAATTTGGACATCAATTTGGACAAATTCATCATGATATAAATGTTACTTATCTGAATTTTGAACTAAAACGTACCTTAATAATTTCAAGAAGATGGTATACCCAACTCTCACCAAGAAACAGGGGCTGCAGTCAGAAATACAAAAGATTAATAATCTTGACTAACAATTGGATATCTAATGTTTTTCTATCAAATGAATATA
This sequence comes from Gossypium rotundifolium, assembly GCA_025506655.1. Lineage (NCBI taxonomy): Eukaryota > Viridiplantae > Streptophyta > Magnoliopsida > Malvales > Malvaceae > Gossypium > Gossypium rotundifolium. The sequence goes on from CP106727.1 coordinate 13,248,786, forward strand.
AATTAGCAAAATGAATATAAATAAGAAAAATAATGATTTTATACCTGTTAAGTTATTACCACCAAATCCAATCCAACAGTTGCAGGAGCAGTAGGAAGTAGTAACTGAAATACAAACAACATATGAATTAACAAATGCTATTGATTAATTACAAAATGCTATTTACTAAAAACTAATACTCACATTCTTTGACTGAAAGAAAAATAGTCAATTCAGTAGTCGATCTAAGTCCTCTTCAATTCTACTCACTTTCAAAGTACGGATACCTTTCTCAATACAAATCTGTAACAAATACATATGAAATTTATTAAAACAAAAAGTCTATTCACATACATTATTAAACACTAATATGAAATTTTATACAAATATATGTATATGTATATGTATATGTATATGTATATACACATATATTCAAATTAGAATTCTTATTTTATATCACTTTTTTAAAATACCTATTACTTTTATTATACATACACATATGTATGTTGTGTTCATGTCCTTTACAATAATGGATATATAGTCCAACAATTAATAAACACATAAATTTAAAATGCCGATTGCTAACTAATTTGTTGCATATAATTTTCTAAACTAAAAATTTTAATGTTAATTTAGGAGGAAAGTATAATTGTATTACCTACTTAGACTAATTTTCAAGTTTCATAAAATATAATTACCAAATTCAATCAATTTTAAGTAAAAAAAGAGAGAAAATTCACAATTAAGCATAATATAAAATTTTAAGATGGTTGGGAAATTTTAAAATTCAATCTTTATATCTAAATCTACTTTTATAATATAAAATTTATTATGTACAATGAATACAACTTTATTAGTAAATCTAACATAAATTCATTAAAACATTAATAGTAGATCTCAATTAAAATATACTAAAATGCTTTATGTTAGGTGTTCATTTTTCTATAGGAGAAAGAAAATGCTTTATGTTAGGTGTTCATTTTTCTTAAACTTTTATGGGCAAGTGAGATTGAAATATATGATTTGTCTTCTTAACTCAACAATGGAAAAGAGTTAAAATTCTTAAAACCAATAAAGAATCTGTCATTTAATTCCACAACATTAATTTAGCAAAAGTGAAAGAAAAACTTTTATAGGCATTTAAATGGAAATTAAAAAATATATAAAAATTAGTTTGGATTTAAATCTTAATTTTCTTTAATAATGTTTAAATAAAAATATTTGAGTAAACTAACTAGTTGATTACCCAAAAAATAAATCCTTCCAATCTCGTCACCATTGTTAGAACATTTTTTCATTTAAACCACTCAATCGTCAACTCCATAATAACAAAAGAAAATCCAGCAGCTAAAAATTATATTTACATTGATTCATGCTGACCATAAAATAATTCACCCAAAAAATAAAAGAAAACAGTGAACTTTCATATATTAACAAAAGAAAACCATCACCCCAATACATGCTTATGTCAAGAAACAAATGTCTCCAAGGCTGGCTTTTAAATCCAACCATTGCCCTTCACTTGCCCATAAAAGTTTAAGAAAAATGAACACCTAACACCTAAAATTTATTATGCTTCCATTAACTAGTGTTCCAAAGGAGAAATGCTACAACAAACAGGCCATCAATGGCACTCAATTATTTAAATAAACAACCATAATTACCTTATTGATGTAGACTATTCCACAAGTAATTAGTTACAACAGCCAGCAAATAAATTATCACTAATTGGGTTGGAATACCGTAATTAATTAATTAGCTTGCATATTGAATGTTAATAGCAACTATTTCTATAGGAGAAAGAAAAAGTGAAATTTTAACAAATATTTCTCATTATAACATTTATCGAGATGATTTATTACATACCCAATAAATTTAAAACATAGTCAATAAATAATATATCAATCATAGAATCTTGTTGAAAATTTTAGAACCCTAAAACAATGAAAAGCATGGACAAACTGGATGATGAAATCCATAACTCCCAACCAGTTTTTGTTATTAATAACAACAATTGAAAATTTTGACAAATTGGAATAAAAATTAATACCTCAACAAACTGAATTTACTTGCCTTGTATGAGTGTTCAGAATGAAAAACAGCAGATGGAAGACGATGTATCAACTCAACCAAAACTAGAATAGAACTCCATGCCGAGAAAATAAATAAAATTGATAAAATTTGGGGGACGACATACAAAATGCCAAAAACAAGAGAAATTACACGGGATAATGTTATAAGAAATTTAATTATGAAATGCTCTTCCAAGAGAAATTATTTTGCTACTTAACCTACAAAAACCTCTTCAATAATAGACTCTTCTATCAAAACTGATGACTTTTTGTCATCATCAAAACCATGCAACAATATTTTAAATGATCCAAAAAGAAAGGAAATGATTTTTTTTTCGAAAGGAGGAAATGAAATTTTCAAAAACAAAGAAGGCAACTACTACAATGGAGTTCATTTACCAAAAACAGAGAGCCTCAAGAAAGTAATTAGATTTTATTAATGAAACAATGCCTGACAAAATAGGCTACTTTCATCCTGTTGTATTAGAAAACAATATATTGCATACAGTTGAAACTAAAGGGTTGATCATATAGGTAAAGAATTCAACATCAACCTATGGGTCAGTGACATCATGATAAAACAACAGATATTAGGAATAAAAATTTAGTTTTAAACAAAGAAGAACCTTTATGGAAGGAATAAAAGTTTTGTTCAGAAAAAAAAAGGATCCATGATCTATCTATTAGTAGAATCTGAAGGAGTTTTAACTTATCTATCTTCAATTCAACAAAAGATGCAAAACTCCAAAATGTTACAGTGAATTTAACAAAGTGGGGAATAGCCCAGTTTGGTGGCACAATTAATGATAGCAAGCAACAAAAAATTCAAACAAAAGGAAGTTAAAAATGCATCTCTTAAGATTGGGGTCCATGAAGCAAAAAGTACCTGAGAATGCAATGCTCGGATCTTAAAGAACTTGAAGAGGTCTCTTTCCCATTCTTCTTAGAAAATAATTAAAAAGATTGAAAGGGTTCACAGCTCTGTTAGCTTCCGGCCTAATGTGTATCTTGAGAAAAAAAAACAGATTATGAAGAAGAAACAACTGTTAACTTATATATATATATATATATATATATATATATTTCAATGCAAAACTGAATTTCTTTGCCTTGTATGAGTGTTCAGAATAAAAAACACCAGATGGAAGACCATGTATCAACGCAACCAAAACTGGAATAGAAACTCATGCCCGGAATCAAATAAATAAAATTTGGGGGAAGTAATCAAATTGCTAAAAAAACAAGAAATAAATACCTGATGGGGGAAGTAATCAATTTGGGGAAGTATTTCGCACCAGAATCGAAGAAGAAATTAGGGATTGGGAGGGGAATGCAAAAGGGGATGAAGAACTTAGGGATTTCGGGAAATAGAAAAAATGGGGGAACAGACTTTTGGGAGAAAACACTTAGGGATTTTGGGGATGGGGGGGATAAAACCGAGCACATTAAAACAACGACGTTTTGCTCAAAGTCAATTTCTGTTTTGCGGTGTTTATACAATAGCGCCACTAATTGTTGAGAAAACGACATCCTCCACCTTACTGCACATTATATTGTTGATAAAACGACGTCGTGAAGCTTAATGTCCATATATTTGCGGCGTTTTCAGGACTAGCGCCACTAATACTTGACAGATATTTGTGGCGTTTTACCGGAAGTGCCACTAACAATTAGCTTTAAACGACGACGTCTTGCATTGTAATGATATATTTTTGTGGCGTTTTATTCAAAAACACCACTAATTCATACAACAAAGTGTCAAACGACGCCGTCTTCGAATCTATTGATGGATTTTGTGGCCTTTTTGTAAAAAATGCCGGTAATTTTTAATATAATTTATTCTATATATTTTTATACTATTATTAATTAATCCAATACCTTAATATTATTAACACTAATTAATTTAAACCATCGACCTTAAACCATTAAAACTTAAAAATTTAAAATTATTTTAAATATATATAAATTTAAAATATATCAGTCATATACCCATAAATCTTTAAAATTATTTTAAATAAAAGTTTTTCCATTTTTAACATATATTTTTCTATGTTATAATTTGTTTCAAATTTTTATATGTGTTATTAATTTTTCTAAATAATTTAAATATTAAATTAAAAATTACATTTTAGTTAATATAATTAAACTAGTTAAATAATAAGAAGAGGATCATGAAAGAGTGCTTGACTTTTATTACAATTTTATATTTAATTATTATATAATTCATATCAATTTTAAATAAATAATTTTTGAAACTTTAACTAATATTTAAAAGAATTAGATACATGACATAATTTTTATATAATTTTTTATGTAAGAAAACAAAAAGCAAAAAATTTCAAAATATGAAATAAAAATGTTTAAAAACTATAATGATAAATTTATATAAAAATTTCATAATATCTATTTTACGATTATATAATAAATTATTTAATATATAAATTAAAAACTTAATCCCAAACCCCAGTACATAACCCCAAATCCAAACTTCAAACCCTAATATCTAACGATAATCCCAAACCCTAAACTATATAATGATAATTTTAATATTAAAATTCATATTATATATTTTACAATTATATAATAAATTATTTAATATATAAATTAAGGATAAAAATTTGAACCTATTTTAAAGAAATAAACATTGGGGTAATGGATACATATACCATTCGGGGTTATGGGAAGACAGTTTTACAATAAAAGGATGGATCGGTAAATGATGGTTGGATCCAACAGCTTTGGGGTTATAGGATTCTAGGGATTTTGGAGATTTGAATTAGGGGAAATCGATTTGAGGGATTTTGATTTCGAGATTTTGGGTCTATACCCAAAACCCTAGACTTTAGACCTTAACCCTAAACCCTAAACTATGACCCCTAACACATACGCCCTTGACCTTTAACCCTAAAACCCCAAAACCTTTAACCTTAACCCCTAAACCAATATCACTTAACCTTAATATCGTTAAATAGTAAGATCTTAAACCCTAAATAATAAATCCCAAATAACAAACTTTAAAACACTAAACCTATATCCCAAAATAACAAACCCTAAACCATAAAATTAACATACTAAACATTAAACCCTAAATCAGGGATTTAAATTGCGATAGCGGTCGCGTTTTCGATCGCGTTGTGTTTATCGTGGTTGCGGATATAATGGACGCTATTGCGGTCATCAAGTATCATGATCGTGAATTTTTAAAATTGCATAATTTATTATAAAACATAATAATTATAATTATAAAAACTACTTTTAATAATTTTTAGAGTGTTTTCTAACACTTTTAATGAATATGTATTCTTGAATAAGTAAGTGAAGCATTATTTTTTGAAACTAAAATTGGGATTTATTTTAACAAATCAATAATACACAAATTTAAAAACTAAAGGGAAAAAAAATGAAAAAATGAAGGAGTCCAGTTATAATAAGACTTGGCCCAAGCAAATCAAAACTAAAATAAAGAGGAAAAGAATTTAACCTAAGAGCAAAAACCATAAATAAAATATTTTCCAATTTTAATTAAAAAAATTAAAGAACGGGAGACAAAATTTATAACCCTTAACCCACAAAATATTTTTCAAGTCTTTGAAACGCCTCTGTTGTCTCTTGTCTGTTCTGTTCCACTTCTTCTTCACTTCTTATTTCTTTAAAGTTAAATCCCTAAACAGTAAACACTAAACACACAAAATTTGGAAGAAAAACTGATGACTTTTAGAAACTCTATCATGATTCATGACATCCTCTCCTCTGAAATTCTTGGAATATGTTGCTGGTTGCCTTCTCCCTTCATCGGTTCATCGGCATCCCTATAAAGTCTCTAAAGAACATATGCACTACAGATTGAAGACATGCAAGCAAGAACCAAGACAAAATTTCAGGTAACTTGTAACAGCTCAATTATGACCCTAAACGGAACGGTGGTTTCGGGACCACGAATCCGAGCCGAAAAAATCTCATAATATTATTTTATTTTTGTGTGTAGTGATATTGAGTAAGAATGTGTTGAATTGTGCAAATTTTATTGCTTGATGTGCTTGAATTGAGAGAAAGGATTAAATAGATAAAGTATAAAAGTAGCATTCATTAAATAAAAGGGTTTAATTTAAGTGTTGGTTGAAAGAAAGGACTTGCATGTCAAATAATCCATTTTGTTTGTAGTGGACGGCATGATGATTACATGAATATTAAATATCAATTGTTTTTAGTTAGTGGTGTATTATTATATTTTATAATTGAGTGGCTAGATTAACTTATTATTTCATTGTGAGGATCAAATTTGCAATTAAACAAATTGCAATTGAAGTGAACGGCATTATGCCCACTATATATTTTTTTATTGAATTCTTATTAGTAAGTGGAAGATTAAAATAATAAAAGAAAGAAAACATCATTTGCATGCTCATTTTCTACCATTCATTGCCGAAACCATTAGAGAAGAAGAAGAGAATAAGCTTTCTCTTATTCGGTCATCTCAAGTAAAAATTGGGTATGTATGTTTTAGATTTTGGATGATTTTTGTACTTTTGAGATGGTTATTAAGAGCTTTACATAGCACATCTAATAATTTATGTCATGGTTGTGGTTTTCATGAGATACCATTGTTGAAAGCTTGAGATTTTATGGATTAATGGTGAAATATTAATGTTAGGTGTTAGATTAGTAAGTTCTATTCTTGCATTTTGATGAAATAGAGTAAATTAGAAATTAAGTTTAAAATAAATAATTGAGGGGTTATAATGCTAAATAGTTACTTTGTATTGATGTATATGACCCTTAGAAAGATTCGCCCTAAAGGGTATTGGACAAGTTTGAGTAATTTATGAGTATTGTATTAGGGACTAAATTGTATAGATTGTAAAAGTTAAGGGTAAATTCGTAATGTTGCTAAATTATTGTGTTATGGATCAAATTGAATGATTAAAAAAATCAATTATTGAGTTCAATTTAAATTATTTAGATCAAGTACAAAAAAAAAGGAAAAGGCTTTGGAACGGGGGAAAACAAAATTTAACGAGTAGCCGGGAAGCTTAATTTGACATAAGTTTTAAGCAATTTTGGTTAAATTGAAATTGATTACATGGATTACAATTGCTAAGTAAGGATAAATATATTCATTGGTATAAGACCGAATGTGAAATGGAAACATGAAAATATATTCATGGGTGTCGAATATGAGCTTAGTGTTCTTATTAGCTTTTAATAAATGAGGTATGATTAAGGTGGGATTGAATATAGATTTATAATGTATGATTATGGTATTGAATTGATAAGAGTATATAATTTCTTTCTAAAGCTGAATATGAGCTTAGTGTTCTTATTAGCTTTGAATAAATGAGGTATGATTAAGGTGGGATTGAGTATAGATTTATAATGTATGATTATGGTATTGAATTGATGAGAGTATATAATTTCTTTCTAAAGCGGAATATGAGCTTAGTGTTCTTATTAGCTTTGAATAAATGATGTATGATTAAGGTGGGATTGAGTATAGATTTATAATGTATGATTATGGTATCGAATTGATGAGAGTATATAATTGCCTTCTAAAGCCGAATGTGGTATGATTTCATGGGAAGGATAGATGGAATCGGTCATGTATATCAATGATGTTTTGTATTCTAGTTTAAATATAATAATCTATGTTTATGAAAATGAGGTGGTATTTTGGGAAGGAACATGGCACTATGTGTGCGTGAAAATCGGTTAATAAGCACTAAATGTGCGAGGTGTTAAAGTAACGGCTCTATGTGAGCGATACGTTACGAGAAGTATTAAGTAACGGCTCTATGTGAGCGATACATTACGAGAAGTATTAAGTAACGGCTCTATGTGAGCGATACGTTACTAAACCTTAGTAACAAGTGTGTAAGTACGAGGTTTGTTAAAAGATTCCTTTTAATAATGATATTATGTATTCGGAAATGTACGAGTGCATTATTACATGTTAAGCACGATCGGTAAGTTGGATGGATAAGTAAACTAAAGGTATGTACTCTTTATGACACTTTACGATGGAAGACGGGTTAAATTGTAAAATAGAGATTATGGTAAGTAAAGAAAATATATGCTGTTTATTTTAATGATGAGAATGTGGTGTAAGAGTATATATATATATATATATATATTTGTACATGCATATAAAGTAGTTAAGCAAATTATTTTTGAATGATTGATTATTCGGCAAAGAGAATGTGAATCAAACAAATTATTTAATTGTGATAAAGTTTATATGTGAGTTAATTGCTTGAAACTTACTAAGCTATAATAACTTACTTGGTGTGTTTGTTCATTGTTTTATAGATTTCTTGACGTAAAGACTTGAGCTCGGGGATCATTTTGGGCAGTTCATCACACTATCATCGATACTTTGGTATCTCTTTTGTGTATAAACTTTAAGTATATGGCATGTATAGACTAAACCATTTTCATTTGACCAAATTGATGGTTATATGTATATATATGTATGAGCCATGCGAAAATGGCTTTGTTTCTTATTAGAGATTGATTTTTGAGTGTTTAAGGATGTATGTTTATATATATATGAAAGTGCTTAGTATAAAGAACGTTTGTGGAATGAGTATATTGTTTAATAATACTTTAATGATAAATGTTTGGTGGATAGTATATACATACTTATTAAATGGTTGAGTGCTATACATTATTTGGCTATTGCATTATACATGGTTACATGAGTAGTGGCTTGCTTAATGAATGTAAGTAGATATCCGTAAAATGAATAAATATTATGTATGATATGCATGATGGGGTTTGGGATAGGATGGAAAATGCGTTTATTCAAAATAGTAGCGATGGAATGTACTTTATCAATGCATTTGCGTATGAAATAATTTTGACTTGTGTAGGGTTCAGTAATGCCCGTAACCCTAATCTGGCGACGGATACGGGTTAGGGGTGTTACATTTTATTGGTATCAGAGCTACGGTTTAGTCGATTCTAGGACTAACGTAGCATGTGTGAGTCTAGCTATACATGCCATAAATAATAATGTGATAGTGTGATGACTTCTGATGGTGAAATGTGTTTATTTCTTATATAGTAATGGATCCCGATCTCGAGCGAGCTATAGCCGATGATGTCGAGAGTGTGGCACCTATTCTCGCATAGGGGATCGTGCCAGAGAAATCTTGACCGGCTACGAATAATCCTGATGAGGGGGCTAGGAATGCCTTCTGTAGTATAATGAATGATTGGTTCAGTCATTACATACGAACTAATCCGGCTATTCAACCACCCCAAAATCAGAACGTGCCCCTATAGTACCGGTGGTACCTTAAGTTATTAACCCTGAAAGAATAATCAAACCTCCTGTTGATCGCATTAGGAAGCATGGAGCTCAGGAATTTAGAGCTGAGGATGACGATGATGCTGAGAGAGTTGAATTTTGGCTCGATAACATTGTTCGTGTTTTCGACGAACTATCTTACACACCCGATAAGTGTTTGAAGTGTGCCATATCATTGTTATAGGATTCTGCTTATTACTGGTGGAATACACTCGTATCAGTTGTTCCGAAAGAAAGGGTTACTTAGGACTTCTTTCAGACAGAATTTCGTAAGAAGTATATAAGCCAGCGCTTTATTGACCCTAAGCGTAAAGAATTTCTCGAACTCAAACAGGGTCGTATGACTGTATCCAAATACGAGCGCAAGTTTGTACGACTCAGTCACTACGCTCACGAGTGTGTTTCGTTAGAGGCTGTTATGTGCAAAAAATTTAAAGATAGTTTAAATGAAGATATAAAGCTTCTGATTGGTATTCTTGAATTAACGAATTCGTCGTGCTAGTTGAAAGAGCTTGTAAAGAAGAAGAATTGGGGAAATAAAAACGAAAGCTTGAGCTTGAATCTAGAGATTTCCAGAAGAGATTGGCGGGTAAACCTTACAAATGGTAACAAAGAAGTTTAGAAATGATGGTAGTCGATCCAAACCCAACATCGGGATTTCTATACAAGAGCGACCCCCAGTGAGCTCTCGGGCTACATCTGTTGCTAGTGTTGATAATGAGAGATCAAGTAAACCGAATGTCAGCAGTGTGGCAGACGGCATCTCGGAGAGTGTTGGGGTAAATCTATTTTACACACTTGTTACAAGTGTGGCTCGCAGGACTATTTCATACGGGATTGCCCGGAAACTGCTAGAGAGGGGTGCTACTCAGAGTGCGATACCGAACGGCACTACAACTCGAGGTAGACTATCTTGTCTTGGGGGTAGGGATGGTGCACAGAGAGGGACTACAGATGCAGTTGTTTAATCAGATACTCGCGTTCCGGCTAGGGCTTACGCCATCCGTACTAGAGAGGAGGCCTCATCCCCAGATGTCATTACCGGTACTTTCACTCTCTTTGATTCTAGTGTAACTGCTTTGATTGATCTCGGCTCAACTCATTCGTTTGTATGTGAACTTTAGTATCTAGTAAGACTCTACCTGTTGAGTCTACAGAGTTTGTGATTCGGGTTTCAAACCCCTAGGTCGATGTGTATTAGTTGATAAAGTGTGCAATAACTGTCCTTTGATGATTCGAGACATGTGTTTTTCGGCTGATCTGATGCTATTACCTTTTGATGAATCGTGTTTTCAGACTGTATCTAGATCAGTTTGTGGTTGTTTTCATAGATGACATACTAATCTATTCGCGCGACGAAATTGAACACGTTGAGCATTTGAGGCTAGTGTTACAGATTTTGCGTGACAAGCAATTGTACGCAAATTCAGTAAATGTGAGTTTTGGTTGAAAGAAGTCAGCTTTTTGGGACATGTCATTTTAGCATCAGGTATTTGGGTTGACCCGAGTAAAATTTCAGCTATATTTGATTGGAAACCTTCGCGAAATGTTTCTGAGGTTAGTAGCTTTCTGGGACTTGCCGAAAATTATAGATGTTTCGTGAAAGGGGTTCTCTATGATAGCATCACCGATGACAAAGCTATTACAGAAAGATTTTAAATTTGGATGGTCAGAATGGTGTCAGAAGAGTTTAGATCAATGAAAACCTTACTCACGGAAGCTCCAAAGGTTTCGCTCACCTAGAATCGGGTAAAGAGTTTGTTATTTTCAGTCACGCATCTTTAAATGGGCTGGGTTGTGTTTTGATGCAAGAGGGTAAAGTTGTAGCCTATGCTTCGAGACAACTGAAACCACACGAGAGGAATTATCCGACGCATGACCTTGAGTTGGCCGCTATAGTTTTTGCCTTGAAAATATGGCGTCACTACCACTTCGGTGAGAAATGTCATGTTTATTCGGATCATAAGAGTCTTAAGTATTTAATGACTCAGAAGGATCTAAAATTTGAGACAATGACGATGGTTAGAACTGTTGAAAGACTACGAGCTAGTGATTGAATATCACCCGGGGAAGGCTAATGTGGTTGCTGATGCACTTAGCCGAAAATCACTATTTACTTTAAACGCGATGAATGTAGATATAGGTATGATCGATGATGGGGCGATCATTGCAAAATTGAAGGCGAAACCATCATTTGTTCAACAGATTCGAAAAGCCAAGGGTTTGTTAATGATTTAAAAGCAAAAAGGAGTCATTATGACTCGTGTGTGAATTCAGATTTTCTATTAGATGCTGAAGGATGTCTACAGTTCAAAAATCGGATGTGTGTGCCAAAAAAAAATCCTGATTTGATTCGAATGATTTGTGATAAAGCTCATAATAGTAGATTTCAATTCATCTGGGTAACACAAAAATGTATAACGACTTAAAATAGTATTACTGGTGGCACGGTATGAAGCGAGACATCTCGGACTATGTATCGAAGTGTTTGGTATGTTAGCAAGTGAAAGCTGAGCATCAAGTGCCATCGGGACTACTTCAGTCGATTATGATACTTGAGTGGAAGTAGGACCGAGTCACTATGAATTTTGTATCGGGTTTGCCTTTGACTCCAAGTAAGAAAGATTCAATCTGGGTTGTTGTTGATAGATTGACAAAATCGGCTCATTTTATTCCGGTACGTATGAATTTCTCACTTGATAAGTTGGCGGAGTTATACATATCACAGATCGTACGATTGCATGGAGTATCTATTTCTATTATATCAGATAGAGATCCAAGATTCACATCTTTGTTTTGGAAGAAACTGTAGGATGCTTTAGGTACCAAATTACACTTCAGTACGGCTTTTCACCCTCTGTCGGATGGTCAATTCAAACGTATTATTCAGATACTCGAGGATATGTTGAGACGCTGCGTTCCTGAGTTTGAGGGTACATGGGAACGATACTTGGCTTTGATTGAATTTGCGTATAATAATAGCTTTCAATCTAGTGTCAAAATGGCCCCCTACGAAGCTTTGTACAGTCGAAATGTCGTACGCCTTGGTACTAGTCCGAACTCAGTGAAAAACAAGATACAGGGGTTAATTTGATTAAAGAACTGAGCAGAAGGTGGCGATAATTCGTGATAGTTTGAAAGCGGCATCGGATCGTCAAAAGTCTTACGCAGATTTGAAACGTAAGGACATTGAGTTCCAGATTGGAGATCGAGTGTTTTTGAAGTTTCACCATGGAAAAAGATATTTAGATTTGGTCGTAAAGGAAAGTTGAATCCGAGATATATTGGGCCGTATGAGGTTGTTGAGCGTATCGGGCTGGTGGCATACAGATTGAGGTTACCACCTGAGTTAGACAAGATTCATAATGTTTTCCACGTGTCGATGCTTAGACGATACAGATCCGATCCTTCTCACGTGATTAGTCCATCATAAATCGAGATTCAGCCCGATTTGACTTATGAAGAAGAACCGATTCGCATATTAGCTCATGAAGTGAAAGAGTTACGAAATAAGAAAATATCGCTAGTTAATGAAAGAACGCTATCCACACGTATTCGTCGATAAGATTTTCGAGGACGAAAATTCCTTAAGGGGGAGTTGTAACAGCCCAATTATGACCCTAAACGGAACGGTGGTTTCGGAACCACGAATCTGAGCCAAAAAAATCTCATAATATTATTTTATTTTCATGTGTAGTGATATTGAGTAAGAATGTGTTGAATTGTGCAAATTTTATTGCTTGATGTGCTTGAATTGAGAGAAAGGATTAAATAGATAAAGTATAAAAGTAGCATTCATTAAATAAAAGGGTTTAATTTAAGTGTTGGTTGAAAGAAAGGACTTGCATGTCAAATAATCCATTTTGTTTGTAGTGGACGGCATGATGATTGCATGAATATTAAATATCAATTATTTTTAGTTAGTGGTGTATTATTATATTTTATAATTGAGTGGCTAGATTAACTTATTATTTCATTGTGAGGATCAAATTTGCAATTAAACAAATTGCAATTGAAGTGGACGGCATTATGCCCACTATATATTTTTTTATTGAATTCTTATTAGTAAGTGGAAGATTAAAATAATAAAAGAAAGAAAACATCATTTGCATGCTCATTTTTCTACCATTCATTGCCGAAACCATTAGAGAAGAAGAAGAGAATAAGCTTTCTCTTATTCGGTCATCTCAAGTCAAGAATTGGGTATGTATGTTTTAGATTTTTGGATGATTTTTGCACTTTTGAGATGGTTATTAAGAGCTTTACATAGCCCATGTAATAATCTATGTCATGGTTGTGGTTTTCATGAGATACCATTGTTGAAAGCTTGAGATTTTTATGGATTAATGGTGAAATATTAATGTTAGGTGTTAGATTAGTAAGTTCTATTCTTGCATTTTTGATGAAATAGAGTAAATTAGAAATTAAGGTTAAAATAAATAATTGAGGGTTATAATGCTAAATAGTTACTTTGTATTGATGTATATGACCCTTAGAAAGATTCGCCCTAAAGGGTATTGGACAAGTTTTGAGTAATTTATGAGTATTGTATTAGGGACTAAATTGTATAGATTGTAAAAGTTAAGGGTAAACTTGTAATGTTGCTAAATTATTGTGTTATGGATCAAATTGAATGATTAAAAAATTAATTATTGAGTTCAATTTAAATTATTTAGATCAAGTACAAAAAAAAAGGAAAAGGCTTTGGAACAATGGAAAACAAAATTTAATGAGTAGTAGGGAAGTTTAATTTGACAACTATCGATTTAAGTTTTAAGCAATTTTGGTTAAATTGAAATTGATTACATGAATTGCAATTGCTAAGTAAGGATAAATATATTCATTGGTATAAGATGTAATGTGAAATGGTAACATGAAAATATATTCCGAATATGAGCTTAGTGTTCTTATTAGCTTTTAATAAATGAGGTATGATTAAGGTGGGATTGAGTATAGATTTATAATGTATGATTATGGTATTGAATTGATGAGAGTATATAATTTCTTTCTAAAGTGAATATGAGCTTAGTGTTCTTATTAGCTTTGAATAAATGAGGTATGATTAAGGTGGGATTGAGTATAGATTTATAATGTATGATTATGGTATTGAATTGATGAGAGTATATAATTTCTTTCTAAAGCCGAATATGAGCTTAGTGTTCTTATTAGCTTTGAATAAATGATGTATGATTAAGGTGGGATTGAGTATAGATTTATAATGTATGATTATGGTATCGAATTGATGAGAGTATATAATTGCCTTCTAAAGCCAAATGTGGTATGATTTCATGGGAAGGATAGATGGAATCGGTCATGTATATCAATGATGTTTTGTATTCTAGTTTAAATATAATAATCTATGTTTATAAGAATGAGGTGGTATTTTGGGAAGGAACATGGCACTATGTGTGCGTGAAAATCGGTTAATAAGCACTAAAGGTGCGAGGTGTTAAAGTAACGGCTCTATGTGAGCGATACGTTACGAGAAGTATTAAGTAACGGCTCTATGTGAGCGATACATTACGAGAAGTATTAAGTAACGAATCTATGTGAGCGATATGTTACGAGAAGTATTAAGTAACGGCTCTATGTGAGCGATACGTTACGAGAAGTATTAAGTAACGGCTCTATGTGAGCGATACGTTACTAAACCTTATTAACAAGTGTATAAGTACGAGGTTTGTTAAAAGATTCCTTTTAATAATGATATTATGTATTCGAAAATATACGAGTGCATTATTACATGTTAAGCACGATCGGTAAGTTGGATCGATAAGTAAACTAAAGGTATGTACTCTTTATGACACTTTACGATGGAAGACGGGTTAAATTGTAAAATAGAGATTATGGTAAGTAAAGAAAATATATGTTGTTCATTTTAATGATGCGAATGTGGTGTAAGAGTATATATATATATATATATATATTTGTACATGCATATAACGTAGTTAAGCAAATTATTTTTGAATGATTGATTATTCGGCAAAGAGAATGTGAATCAAACAAATTATTTAATTGTGATAAAGTTTATATGTGAGTTAATTGCTTGAAACTTACTAAGCTATAATAACTTACTTGGTGTGTTTGTTCATTGTTTTATAGATTTCTTGACGTAAAGACTTGAGCTCGAGGATCATTTTGGGCAGTTCATCACACTATCATCGATACTTTGGTATCTCTTTTGTGTATAAACTTTAAGTATATGTCATGTATAGACTAAACCGTTTTCAGTTGACCAAATTGATGGTTATATGTATATATATGTATGAGCCATGCGAAAATGGCTTTGTTTCTTATTAGAGATTGATTTTTGAGTGTTTAAGGATGTATGATTTTGAGTGTTTAAGGATGTATGTTTATATATATATGAAAGTGCTTAGTATAAAGAACGTTTGTGGAATGAGTATATTGTTTAATAATACTTTAATGGTAAATGTTTGGTGGATAGTATATACATACTTATTAAATGGTTGAGTGCTATACATTATTTCGGCTATTGCATTGTACATGATTACATGAGTAGTGGCTTGCTTAATGAATATAAGTAGATATCCGTAAAATGAATAAATATGATGTATGATATGCATGATGGGGATTTGGGATAGGATGGAAAATGCAGTTTATTCAAAATAGTAGCAGTGGAATGTACTTTATCAATGCATTTGCATATGAAATAATTTTGACTTGTGTCGGGTTCAGTAATGCCCGTAACCCTAATCTGGTAACGGATACGGGTTAGGGGTGTTACATAATTTACTTGAAAATTATCAATCTCTGGATGATTCAAGTCCTCGCCTCCTCGGTGCTTTTATTTGCTCCTGTGTTGTTCAGTTTTTTGCCGAATTACAAAAATGTTTGAATAAGAAACCAATCACTTTAATTTCTATCGCTCTGAATGCTGCTGTGTTGTTGCTTTTCAGATTCAAGTTCAACTTCTTTTTACTTTTTTTTGATTGAAAACTCTGATTTTGCAGGCAGGGCCGTAGGGGAATATATTCCCTTTTGGCTTTTGTTTTATTGTGTTTGACACTGTTTCTGTTTGTGTTTCCGTTGATACTTGATAGATGAATTTTTTTAAACTATAACGGTAAATAACGGGAATAGTGGCCCGTTATTGCCGTAATCGGCCGTTACCCGTTAAATTGCGGTCGCAATCCGCCGCTATTGGTGTGACTTCGCTTCACACCGCTATTTAAATCCCTGCCTTAAATCAATTTTAATAGCTTAATTTGAAACTTAAATGAAAACTTCTAAATTGTTTAGTTAGAAATTTGTAACTTTTCATAATTAAGTAACTAAAATGAAACATTCTCATTGCTTATAATAAGTGAATGTATCAGAATAAAATATAATTCAAAGCAAGAATAAGAAAAAAATATGAAAATTAAATCGGATTAAATCGAAATGAGTCCCTACACAAAAATGGCTACTCAACTTTTAGGCGTTTGTAGAAAAAATGTCGCTATTGCCCAGTTTATTGCGGCGTTTTTTGTTTTATGCTATTGCTTAGTTTATTAGCGGCGTTTGTAAAAAAGCACCGCTATTGCTCAGCTTATTAGCGGCATTTATAAAAAAGGCCGCTATTGCTCAATTTATTAGCGTCGTTTTTATACAAACGCCGTTATTGCTCAATTTTTAGCGGCGTTTTACCGAAAAACGCCACTATTGTTCAGTTTTTAGCGCCGCTAATATATAATATTTACGACGTTTTTTGAACAAACGCTACTAAAAATGTCGCTAAGCGCTGTAGTGGATTGATTTGCATTGTTTAAACCCTATACCAGTGGTTGCAGGTTGAGAGGCCACTTGGCTTAATTACTTACTGCTTGTTGTTCCTCCTGATTACTGCATTTGCTTGTAATTTGTGGTTCTTGCTTCTGTAGCCTCATTGCATTCTATTATTTCTACTAAGCAACATATCTTGGACTTGACTTACTCTCTTGCTATAGTAATCTGGAAATAGATGGAAACATATTTATGAAATGTTGTTCTGCATTTTTCTTCACAAGTACATTTTCTAGAAGCATTTTTTATATAAAGGGAAGGGGGTAGTGGTTGGCCATGGATCGAATTCAGGATGGGTGTCAACTGAAGACTTGAACACAAGTCCTTTGCCACTTCACCCACGGTTCATTTGACTTCCTAGAAGCATATTTAGTGCCTGCCCTCTTTTACTTTGTTGTGATTTTATGGTGGCTTATTTCCTATTGGAATATTGTTCAGGACTGCGCAATAATTTGTTTGGAAGCTTGTTATTTACGTGTTTTTTATTTTTCTTTTTGTGTTTAATCTAAGATGAAAATGTAAATATCGTACTGATATGTTTTTCTAAACCCAAAAATTAGGGCTTTGAATTGCATTATTCTCCCCTTAAGTTGTTTTGTTTTTAAGAATTTCCCCTTAATCTCAGGATATTTTCTTCTATTTAAAAAAAAAAAACCAAAATGAGACGAATAACTAATGCCTTTCTTGATGTTCAGGTGAAGCAGTATAACTAGCATGATGTGGAGTCAGGTATTCATGGAACTGTGAGTGAAAGTTTTCATCAGTGGGGGGTATTGCACTTGAACTAATTTAAATGAATGGTTAAAGGTTATTTGAATTGTGGTCTCCATATAAGTGTGTTATGGTTCGAGTTTTTTTCCTTGTTGGACATATTTTCTATGGAGAGAGCACATTAACAAGGAATTACTATTTGTGGTCCTACCAACTCGTAGGAAGGGTGCCTCTATTCTACTTGGTGAATATGATCTATGTCTGTAAGAGGAGTTTGTTACTGGTTTTGTCTTTATGAATGTGGTCATCTATTTTTCTGTTTGTCTGATTTCATCTTATAAATTCACTATTTAATGGAACTCATGAATAGTATGTGACATATATATATCATTTGTACATATATAGACATTTGCTTGTAAATACTTAGATGGTCGTCTATTGTTATTTTTCATTCTTTCCCACATACATGCAACTACACAAGGTTGAAAACTGCAATAATATGTCAGGAAGAATTTGGGGTTCTCACTTCCTTCATTCCCAAGATGTTCACTTGGAAATTTTTGGATATTGAATCATATGTTTGGTTGTAGCTAATAGAATGGATGTGTATTTGTGAATGGTATGCTTATACTTTTAACAAGACTGAAATGGTTGTAAAGCTAAAACCTCATCAAGTTCTTTCCAATTTGATGCTTAAAACACATGATGTAAATGCAATTTCATGCAATTTTCACAATGTTTTTTAAATTATTTTTGCTTCTACACTCTATTATATAATTTTGTACAACACTGAAGTCGTTATTATTTGCAAAGATATGAATTTTTGTTTAATAAAGTAGATTATATATTATTTTTATAATATTATATATTTTTATTTTTATTAATTCATATTTTAATAATAATTATATTTAAAATGTTATTAAATTGTATTTAATAATAATTATGTTAAAATATGATTAAATTATTTAATTTAATTTAATTTAATAATAATCTTATTAAAATTTAATAACAATAACAATAATCATCCACCTACAAAAATTTTACTAATGGTACTTTGGTCATTTAAGCTTTTTCCTTATGTTATTACAACCTCTATTCCATTCAACGAAACACAGCTCCTACTAGCACACATCAATCCATCACTTTCTTAGACCTCACAATGTTCATCCGATTATCTCATATAGTCCCCTTATATCAACTCCAATAGTGTCCATAACTTTACATTTGCCACTGAGTTTGATTGCTAAGACCCACACGAAGTCAACCTCTCTCTATAAATACCCTTTTCATCACCAAGGCAATGGCAAATAAAAGAACAAGAAGCATGATCAACTCCATAACTTACACTCAATCACCTTTGTAACCCAGATCAATCACCATCTTTATTGACTCTCTGCATCATTTAAGTTTAAAATTTAAGATTTAAGATTAAAGTTTATTTTATATATAACTTTATTTTCTATAACAATTTCATGTTATTATCTTTTTACGATGTTTCCGGATAAACTTTTCCTAGCTTGAATTGTGAGGTGTATATAAAAAAGACCTGAATGAAGAAAAGGCAAAAGGAAAAAAAGAAATAACAAAGGGGTTGGGAAGAGATGAACATTGCACAAAACACCATCCCCAACAGTGGGATTACCAATGTTAAAAGACAATCAACTTTAATTACGACCGAATCATCACAGAAAATTAAAAAAAAAAAAAAAAAGAAAAGAAAGAAGAAGAAATGATTCTCGAAAATGAATCAAATTGATTGTTTACGAAGCTCATTTAATCCACACATGCATCGGAGCTCTATCTTAGATGCTGAAGATGTCTGTTTCTTTTGCTTCCCAAATATATTATTTTCCTAAAAAATTGCACAGTATCCCAAAATAAAGTTTGATATCATTTCACGTTTTTGTTAAAATATGAAGAGATTTCCGAACAAAAATATTAAACGAGCTTAGCTTAATTTGATTTTTTTTATTTTATTATTGAAGACGTGAAAAGAAGTTTGGAATCATGTGATGGGTTCATTAAATGATGAGAAATATAGAATACTGATAAGACTTAGGGTTCCTACAAGGCTACAAATTTCAATATTAATCTCTCTCGAATTAGCTTTCAATTTTAAATTAATAAATAAACACTAAAAATTTCATGTCAGGATCTCATTAATTTCTTTGTGGGAGGTTGTGTTCTATTATATCTTCATTTTTTATATATAATTAATTATAATTTTCCACCACATCATTCTATTTTATTAATTTCGTCATTATTTATTAATTAAAATATTTAAATTTAAAATCCGAGACTTTGTATGATAATTCATGTATATTTCATATTTTAATGTTTTTATAATTTTTAAATTATTGTTGACGTGACATATAAAATAAAATAGTGTCATATTAGCATAGGTTGCCAAGCCAAATATCGTTATAATAAAATAGTGTTTTAATTAACATTTACATTTTTTTAAAAAGTTAATTTAATTATTTTAAAATATTAATGATTAAATTTGACTAAAAAATTTAAATTAATAAAAATATAAACATCATGGTGATGATGATAGTTAAATTTAGACATTAAAAGGGTTATACCAATGATTGAATTTTGATTACTAAAGTACCAAAAAAAAAAAACTTTAATCATTACTACTTTACGTTATTGATACAAAATTAAATTTGATGTTAATAATTATTGAAATAAAATTGGTGATTGTATGGTCAAACTAGTCGTCTTTGATACAAGATAGGATTTGAAGGTACTAGTAATCTCTTTCGGTGTTAAAGTAAGTGACAATCTTGCTCAAGAAATTCTGGTGTAGTTAATTTGTCTCTCGGTCTGTTTTCTTTTAAAATATATATACTGGTAGAGAGAAATTTAAATCTAAAGATGGAGTTAATTTGAAGTTAATGAGTCAAATTTGAATTTTGTACATGTTGAGTCTGACTCAACTCTAGGTGTTTAATTAAGTGACTCAATTTGAATATATGGAATGTACTTAATTCAATATCTGGTTTTCCAATTATACAAAACAATGGGCTGTCATAATATTTCTATCATCATTTTCTAGTTCCTTTTAGATGATAACGATTGATTAATGATTTTGTATTATTGTAAAATATTAAGAAAACTTAAAATGTCACAGGCTCAATGACTCGGTCATTATGACTCAACCATACCCCACGAGTCCAATTACCCAATCGGAATCAATTGCATTTGGCAACAAAATAAGTCGACCACCATCCATTGATAGAGACTGAAGAAGACTTAGTTCACGGATTAGGTCTCCAAGAGACCATTTATTGGAAAATATGAACCATAATAATCCAAATCATTCGAGAAAGACATCATTAAAAGCTCGGAATTTTCTAGATAATTAAATAGAAAAACCAAAACCAATTTATTTATTTTTAGATAGTTCTCGATGTTAAAAATATATTTACTCTTTTTGACAAAAGGCTTAAGATTACCCATTACTCCTTCCTAATTCATAAATACGAGAATAATGCGTTTCAGCGTACTTGAACTCACATCTTCTTGTATTGACAACAATCCATACCAATCGAACTATTAAATTAAAAAGTGTCACAATAGATAGAGGAGGATTTATTCAATCAAATAGTTAAGGCTTTTAGGATATGACACGCTTGAAGTTTTCTATTTGATTGTATTGAAAGGCTCAATGAGCTTCAAGAGAAAGGTTTGACGTTTTTGCAGAGTGGAACAATGTAGTATCAGACACGAGATAGATCTTTGGGAATATATATATTTTTTTAATTTCTTAAAGAATCTGTTTTTTTTCTTTTTTATATAGCCACAAGTATCTTCATCGGTTTTACAGTCTGAGTCTAGTTCTGTTCAAGTCGAAGGTGATATTCAAGTAAAACCTTCTCAACAATAACGACTTCGAGATTCAAACTTAATTTAAATACCTAGAAAAAAGAGAGTATACTTTTACTTTTTCCAACTATTTGTTGATTTTGAAAAATATATTTTAAATTATAGTACAATCTTATTTATTATTAATTGAACGAATAAATAAGAAAAAAAAAGGAAGTGTTTAGCGACACAACAAAAGTCATGAAATTTATTTATAAAGAAAAAAAACTGTGCAAATGTCTTACTTGCATGGAGAGGTGTGGATGAACTTTTTACTAGGATCCTAATTTTCTTATTTCTAAATATGATCACTTTTAGGAGATAATCATAGTTGCCCATAACAAATAATGCTTTAATTATCCTATATTAATAAAAAAGATACATGTTTTCATAAAGAAACTGATTGAAGAATGATATATATGAGTATGCTAATCACACAATATTTGTATAGTCCATTTGTAACATGTATACATATTTTATACACACTAGTTCTGTTATTGACTGGTGGTTGATCTAATAAAAGATTTGGGGTCAAAACTCTAAACTATGCATGTATATAATATTTGATGTAGTATATTATTATAATATTAAATTAGGGTAAACTACATTAGTAGTTATTCACCTATGAAAAGTTATAAAATGGTCACTCAATTATTCAGTTTTGTGTTTTTGATCACCAAATTATATTGAATTTTAGATGTTTCCATTTTTATGTTAACCAATTAATAATCAAAAAAAAATTAAATAATTGAATGACAAAAAAACATGATTACATAATTTTTATTATAGTTTACGCATTAAAATATAATTATAGAATGGACGGAGAGAGAGAGAGAGAGGGGGAACCTTGTTTTAGGCTAGTGTTCACGTGAATGTTTGTAAGGCTAACAAAGTAACAAACATTCACGTAGAGAGGCTCGGCTCACACCTCTCTCAAGGGTCACCACCCCCCATGGTGCTGCTTTTAGGGTTTTTATATTTTTCAATTGTTTTTGTGCAACTTGCATGGTGATGAGGAGGCCTTGACTTGACCCTCAAATATGCTATGTTTATCTGCACATCATTATTGTTATTGTTATTTCCAACCCTAATGCCCTAACCCGCCCCATTATGAGCCCCTATAGTGCCATGCACGCACGTTGAGGCATTACTTCATCCAATACATACATACATAGATAAATTATTTTTATATATCTAATAAAGTACTGTTTTAATCTGTTTCAGTAGACAAAGTCAAGATGTTTATATTTAGAATAGGATTAAAAAAAACTTTTCAGTACAAAAAATATATCTTCTTTTTACCACTTTTGAGTTGAATAATTGTTAAGAAATCTTGAAATTCTATAGGAAGGTTTGAAGTAATGAAAGGCTATTTAAATAGGGTTTTAGTGTATTTATGCTATTTTCCATCCATTTATACTATTAATAAGATTTTTGATTACGTGTCGTCGATCAATTAAGTTTTAATTCAAGTATAAAATTATCAAATGTTCATTCTTCTTATAAAAGAACAAAAACTATTTTAAAGGAATATATATGTTTTTTTTATACTTTAATAAATCTAAAAATATATATACACAATAATAATATTAAGATTTGAACCCGTTCCTAAAAAAAAAAAACTCAAAGTCTTCATTATATCAACTTTACTGTTTTAAGTAAGGCCATATTTAATTTTAATTCATTTTTATATAAATTTGTTACATAAATTATTTTTGAGTGTGTCATTATCTAGTCAAGTAAATTGAAATGCTGTTAATAAATTAAATTAAATTGATTAATATATACACACTATATTAAGACTTTGATTGAGTTGGTATCACCAATCAACCAAGTTCTAACTCAGTTGTAAAATTACTAAAAGATTCGTTTACATACAAGGAAACAAATACTATTTTGAAGATATTTATATCTTTTATTTATACTATATAGTAAGGCTTTAATTAAGTTGGTATTCCTCATCAACCGAGTCTCAACTTAATTGTAAAATTACTAAACATATATTATTTAGGAGAATTTATATCTTTTAATTCTGATAAATCTATAAAAATAAATGAGAATTTCAACTTTTACCATTCAAAAAATATTTGATTCTCATGTCAATTTTTATAAATTTAATATACAAATTTTCACTTATGAGTGTGTCATATTTTAATAAAAAAATACAAAGAGGAATAAAAAAAAAACGAAACTCCAAGAAAATGAACGAAGAACGTGGAGGGCAACCCTATTGATTATTTATAGACGGGGCAACTATCACACACGAACGCTTGGGCGGCGGTCAACCGTTACCGTTGTGTTTTTACTCTCAGTTTTGGGCCCGATGGAGTTGGGTGGGCGCCTCTTGTATTTTCTTTTTGCTACATTATGTATGCTGATGCTTAAAAAATATACATATTTTATTTCCTTCACACTTTCACTCTATTTTTATATAAAAAAATTAGGTTGAGTAATTAGTATACAAGTGTTTTATAGGGGTATGATAAAATATTAAAAAAAAAAGTGACACGTGTCAAAATTTTAAGGTTACTTATGAAATAAAAAAAAATACACTTTCAGTGAACCAAATATTCACCCTTTTACTATACTCTTATAAGACACCCCTAACGCTGCTTGTGAAGTCTAAAAACTCCACCAGCAACATATCGAATATTTTCCCAAAAGATTATTGTATGTCAGAAAGAAAAAAATGACAGTGGGTTTTGATATTTAGACCTGTTCGAGAATATTAAGTTCGAAAAATGTATTTGGATAAAAACATTTGGCCCTGCTTAAAACATGAATTTTGTTTGAATCTAATATTCAAAACTCGATAGCGTAGCCAATTTTGAACTTTATAATACGTAAAATTTATTTTGTATATTATATAATGTAGGGTTAGTATTTGGCACACTAGTAGTGTACTTTTTTAATTCCAAAAGCAACATAAAAGTTTATCATTTTTCTCTTTTTCTTAAATATTTTAATATTTTACTATGTTCCGTATAAGACATTTGTCAACCCCTAACTCTACTTGAATCTAAAAATTCTATTGGCGGTCAAGTAAACACTTTCCTTGTATACATGAATTAAGTGTATTAATGTAAATGTCTTTAGAAATTTAACAAAAGAAATATATAAATGTAATAATTACTAAATATTAAATAAAATAATAATTTTAAAATAAAAATAAAATGAATAAATCATTTATAATATAAATAGATTTAGGGCGGATTTAGATGGACGATACGTTTACTTACGGTTAATGTAAAAATAGTGGTGGCCTGAGATTAGATACTATAACGATACTGTAACATGAGACAAAAAGTAAACTAAATGCACTGCACTGCACCTGCAATCAATCGTCCATCAAAACTCAATCATAAAAATAAAATTTAAAATCACAATAAATATCTAATATATAATTGAGACTTGCAAATTAAAATTTTATTTTATTCAAACTTCAGTAGAAGTCATGCCGGGTGAATAGTCGAAGCCTGAATCATTTGTAGTGGGATTTGATCAAACTTGTCTCCATTACTATATTTTAGGAGACTGGGATATTTTACCTTTCACCTCATTTTTCAAACTTTCTCTCTCCTTCCATTGCTCCAATGTCAATTTCTTTTTTTTGAATTCATGTGTTTTTATTTACCCTATGGTTCTATTTTGGACTCATATGAACTCACCTCGTCTAATCCTAGTTATCAACAAAAAAAAGTTTGAGAATTACTGTTTTCAACATTGTTTGTAAAATTAATTTTTTGGGTAAATTATATCTAAAGTTATTAAATTATTAGTAAATTTATGTTTTAGTCACTTAACTTTAAAAAGTTATAAAATGGTTACTAAATTATTGAAAGGCTTAAATAAATAAATAAAAAGCTTAATAGCCAGTGACTTAAATAAAAACTTTTGAATAATTCAATGACTTGAATGAAAACTTTGAATAATTTGGTAATCATTTTATAACTTTTTGAAATTGAGTGACTAAAATGTAAACTTACGAGTAGTGTAATCTTGACGGTAGTTTACCCATATATTTATTAAATTGAATTTATTAATATAAATAAAGAGTGAAGACAAAATTACCATTGTTGAACAATTGCACACTTAGGGCACACATGTTCTTCGGCTATTATAAATATGCATGCCCTCTAAATTAATGTAACCCTGTGCCTTTATTCACACACCCTTTCTTCAAGCTATCAAATCACTTGTTTCCTTAGCTTAATTTCTTTTTCATCGTAATTTCTTCATAAATCACCATTTTTGAAAACCCCCTTTTTTTTTAGTTCCCAAAGATGGGTGGAAATTCACCATGCGCTTCCTGCAAGTTGCTTCGTCGCCGATGTGCTAAGGACTGTATCTTTGC
Organism: Gossypium rotundifolium; assembly: GCA_025506655.1. NCBI lineage: Eukaryota > Viridiplantae > Streptophyta > Magnoliopsida > Malvales > Malvaceae > Gossypium > Gossypium rotundifolium. The sequence goes on from CP106727.1 coordinate 13,274,863, forward strand.
CCCTTACTTCCCTTCCGATGATCCTCACAAGTTTGCCATTGTTCACAAGGTCTTTGGTGCTAGCAATGTCAGCAAAATGCTTCAGGTTCATCCTATATCACCTACATATCATTATCACCAGATTTTATATATCTTTGTTGTTTAAATATATGTATGTATGTATATAAGCAGGAGCTACCAGTGCAGCAAAGGGCGGATGCAGTGAGCAGTTTGGTGTATGAAGCGAACGCAAGGGTAAGAGATCCAGTTTATGGATGTGTAGGAGCCATATCTTTCTTGCAGAACCAGGTTTCTGAGCTTCAAATGCAGCTCGCTGTGGCTCAAGCTGAGATACTTTGCATCCAGATGCAACACCAAGTCCAAGACCCCATGCTTCAACAACTTCCCAACCCCACTCCAACCACCGCACACGGCGGTGCCACCGCCTCTCAGTTGTTAGACGACCAACTCCATTATGACAAACCTTTTCTCCTCCACAATCATCATCAGTTCATTAATTCTACTACCAATGTAATTCATGATCAATATTCTGTCAAGAGAGAGACCATCTTTGGAGACATGGTTTCTTAATAATAAACTCTCCTGTTCTTTTCCTTTTTTGTCTCTCCCTCAAATGGTTCTTTTTTGGGTTGGATCCTGGTAAGCTCTTAACTCCGAGTCTAAAAATATTAAATTTTATAAATTTATTAATTAATTTTCTTTCCTGGATTTTTCTAGCCGAAAAGTGGAACCTAATTTCTTCATGTTTGTTCGGGATTTTTAAGTATTAAAATGACATGTAAAGACAGAGAGTCTAGACAAGAGTATGTGCTAAGACAACAAATAAAAGACCTAAAAAAGAGGAAGTTGATAAGGTCAACTCTAGCATGTGAGAAGTGAAGTAAAACTAGGGTTTTCTTTCCATCTCTTTTATTATAAAAATTTTAATACTAATAACATGTTTTTTTATACAACTCCCACCACAAAAATAAATCACTCCCTTACATACATCATAAACAGATAATCTCTATGATTTAAAATTGTGAAAATTTAAACTTCAATACTAATTATATTAATATTATTGAGAAATGTTTGTATGAAGTTATGATTCTATGTCATCTCTATCCCTTTCGAATAGGAGAATGACAAATCAAATTTTTACTCTTAAAAAAATTTAAATTCAACTAAAAATGCTGAATACCAAAATAAAAGATCTGATCTGTCATTCTCTTATTAGAAAGGGATTGAGATGACGTGAAATCGCAGTTTCATACAATCTTATATTGAAAATTCTATAATTTTTGTATAGTTGTGGGTTTAACTAAATTTAAATACATCTTCCTATGATTAATTAGAGGTTTGAAGGATTGAGGGTGGATTAAAAATGTATATATTACACTCTTAAATGGATGATTTAAGTTTAAATCTTAAAGATTATATTATTAAAAAGAGGATCTATAAATCTTAAAAAAATAATCACGTCTATGGATCACAAAGCAAACTTAAAAGATACCTTAATTCTAAAAAATTGTATAAAAATGTATAATTAAATTGTTAATAATCCATATTATTAGAAAAATAATATAAGTTGATGTAGTTTCCACGTGCCATGCTAGATCTTACTTCATCAAGCTTCTTCACGTGGGGGGTACAAGAAATTTAACCTCTTAAGGAGTGTCTCTTGAACTTTGTCTTTGTATATATTTTTTGCTTTCCTCTTCAACTTTATGTTTGACACATAATTAAATAGATTTTTGGATAAAAATATGAAATTTCCATTAATGAGTTACGAATTTAGTACTTCAATTTATTAATTTTGCTTATATTTATTGTATTTTTAGTTTCGACTTAATTGTTAAAATTTTTATTTTAAAATTTTATGTGATAAACATATACTCATATGTATGTAATGTTACGTCAACATACTATTTTCACATAATATTTAGTAAAGTTACATATTTTTACTTAATAGATTTAATGGTTACAGTTTGAGCTAAGAAAAGAGACTAAAAGCAATCAAATCAAAGAACAAAGATTAAACTCACAATTTATGAACAATATAAGACTAATAACAGAATTTGAACAAAAATGTTTAACTGTTATTGTTTGAGTCATAGTTAAAATTTTAAAATTTAAAAATAATTTAATTATAATAGACTAAATTAAAATATAAAACTAAATCTACAAATTACCGCTCATAGCAGTTTTAATTTCTATTTTAAAATTTTAATATAATATGCAATAAAATCCATCCCTCTCCTATACTTAAAAAGTATTTCAGATTTAGATGATGAAAAAAAAAAAAAAGGACAAAAACAACCGACCTAAGATTCCTTAATTAGTTTTTGTTTTTTTAATTACAAAAGAGAGGTTTCAGTTTGAGGATACCTGCAGATGTTGGGCTTGAAATTTCTAACCTTTGTTTAAAAATGGAAGCATTACCCCTAATTAAGTCAACCTTTGCTAAATTTTATTTTATTTTATGAATACTTATCAATTCCAGCTGTTGTGTTAACTCCTTTCATCCAATTATGGAGCTGTATAATCATTAATTTCATGCTTATCATCAAAATAAATTTTTAGCGATATTTTTAGATCTTTAAGCGTTGCTAAAATTATTTGGGCGTTTGTAAAAACGCCACAAAAAACGTTGCTATAGACAATACCGCTAAATTTTGCTATAACACAAAAAACTCTAATATTTCTTCTTTTTATTTCTTAAATCTTAAGCCTTTTTTAAAAAAGGATTACTTTGACTCTCAACCTTCAAAATTTAGTTCAACTGTTTTTCTTAAATAAAAATTGACTAAAACATTAAAATTTTAATAACACAGATGTGACAACTTACCTAAAAATTTAGGTGTACTTCATAAATATTCAAAAAAAAAATCAATAATTAAAAAAGTTCATTAAATTATTTTTAAAAATATTAATGTCAATAATAAAATACGTGTAGATTGTGCAGTTGTCACATTATTGTCTTTAAAATTCTTACATATTAATTAGTATTTTCGTAAAAAAATATTTGAAGTAAAATTTGAAAGTTAATAGACAAAATGATCCCAACAAAATCAAAGTGATAAAATGAATAAATATTAAGAGTATATTTGTGAAATTTGCATCGCTATTTAGTAATATAATTTCACTAAACTATATATATGCTTTATAGTTAATCAATTTTAATTAGGTTTATAACATATTTTGATTTTTTAGTAATAAATATTTGAGTCCATTTTGGCTATGAATTTTGTCATGTATTGTAACACTGACTCTAGTTTTAATTGTGCAAATTGTGGTTGTGACAACCCTCACTCGATCCAATTGCCGGATTCAGATATGGGACATCACATTATATTGTCGAAGTAACTCAGACTAACTCGAATCATTTACAAAATAATTAAGCATATAAATATGGCATAATTCAAACCATTTTCAGTTTCAATATGATCATGCATTACCGATATCTAACAATCTCATTTAAGTGGTCTTGGGGTTATACGGGGTCCTACTCAAAGTCAGGACTCGAATCCAAACTCAACTATCAAAATTCAGGTGGATATCTCAAGAAATTTGGGACCATGTCTCAAGATAGTCTTCTCATATTTTAGACCCCTGACTTCAGTGTTAACCTGTCTTGAGGTTAAAGGGCACTTTTTTCGAGACTTAGCAATTGATGTCGATCCAACGATCGTCATTGTTCACTATTGCCCTCTCCTAATTTATAGTATCATGTACAATATTTAAATCTAGATTCTTCTTCTACTCATTTTCCCGCAATACACATAAAATAGTTGAAATATTAGTAACAAATAACAACAATAATGGTACATATAAAATATTTAAATTACATAAAATGACCATGATTAAAATTATAATATTACATATAAATAAAAAATAGTAAAATCTTACTACATCATTATTCGTAAATATCTTCGTCCACATCCTGACGAACCTATTGAAATTGTGCACTAGTACTAGGGATATTTTCATTTAAGTTTTGTTCTGGAAAAGGCAGAGTTTCTGATATTTCGACGATGTCATCTCTACTTCCACTGCCCATGTCGAACAAGTCTCTAGGAGTATTTCGAAGTACAATATACCAACCCTCATCAGTTGGATCTTCGGAGTAAAAAACTTGTTTCACTTGAGAAGAAAACACATACGGCTCGTCTATTAGTTGTTCTCCGGTGTGAATCAATCGAGAGAAATTCACCATTGTAAAACCATATTGATCTTTTTTAATTCCACGAGCCGTATTCACATCAGCCCATTCACCTCGAAACAAGACAACTTTCCATTTGCCGTAATAATCCAACTCAATGATGTCAGTAATAAGTCCGTAATACTCCAAATTCCCCTCGACAGGATTACTGTCCCTAGCACTAGAATAACTCGTAATTGAAGAATTAACTACAATTCCACAATTTTGGGTTCTCCTCAACCTCTCGCGATACCTTGTATGAAATCTGTATCCGTTGATGAGGAATGCACTATATCTTTTCACTATTCGGTTTGGACCTTGTGAAAGCCATTTAACTTCGTCATTAACTTCATTCCGACTCCAAACCTATTGAATCGAAAGTAAATCGAGTAATTATAAATGTTATGAGAAAACATTATTACTTGTCAATGAAAACTTAAATTTTATACCATTTGGCTTAACCATTCATGGAATGTGAACATCTTATTAATTTCTCGTTGAGATGAACGAGCTCTCAATACTTGTTTGTACTCACTATGTTAAAAAATGGTTAATTTGTTAAAAGACAAACAAACTATAATTGATGAGTATTTATCAAATTCTAGAACTTACTTCCGAAATGGTTCCATTGAATCGTGATGAAAAAGAACGTATCGATGTGCTTGGACCCATGATCTGTCGTCTAATTCTGCAATTTCGACTTTGCCGATCGGTTCTCCGAAACTTTGAAATAAATAAGTTCCGGCCAAGTTATGATCTGTGAGCCCAGCATTTCTACTTGGTACATTCATTCTTGTTTCAACATCTTCCAAATACCTTGAACAGAAAGTCATACATTCTTCTGCCAAGTAGCCTTCGGCAATTGATCCTTCCGGATAACGTTTATTGCGGCAATAAGACTTCAATTTGGAGAGGAACCTAAACACGAAATAGAACATTATCAAAAGTTGGAACTAAAGGCATTTAGGTGAATGAAGGAATAATTTACAAATAAATTAATACCTTTCAATGGGATACATCCATCGATAGAACACGGGTCCACCAAGTATCGCTTCACGCGGGAGATGAATTAACAAGTGCACCATAATTGTGAAGAATGAAGGCGGGAAGATCTTCTCCAGATTGCATAAAGCCAGTGCGGCTCGATCTTGTAGTGTCTCAAGTTCTTGAACGTCCAAAACTTTGCCACAAATGCCTTTCATTATGTTGGACAGTTCAATTACACAAGACGTCACCTTTTTTGACATACAACACCGCATAGCAACTGGCAGTAAGGCTTGCATCAAGATGTGATAGTCATGCGATTTTAAGCCATATAGTCTTCGATCTTTAAGACTAACACATCGAGATATATTTGATGCATATGCATCCGGGACCTTTATATCCTTCAACACCGTACAGAACACTTCTTTTTCTGTCTTCGACATTGAATAAATAGCAGGCGGTAACCGATATTTCATATTCGGAAGTGCTTGAGGATGAAGCTCACGCCGAATTCCTATGTGAACTAAATCAAGTCGACTTTGAAGATTATCTTTTGATTTTCCATCGACATTCAAAATAGTCCCAATAATGTTCTCGCAGACATTCTTCTCAATGTGCATGACATCAAGATTATGGCGTAATATCTGATGCTCCCAATAAGGCAACTCAAAAAAAATACTTCTTTTTTCCACAACTCCGCCTCCTTAGGATCATCCTCTTCGTCGATTCATCATCGATTCATCCCTTTCTCTGCAGCTTTCTTTTCGACTTGGCGGTTGATTCATCTTCCCATAAATAAAATTTATATCTTTCAACATGAATAATATTTCGGATCCATCGGTCGCGATGGAGCTTCTTTGAACTCTTGATCACAAACCGAGCACTCGATATCTAAATCTATGATTTTCGGTAACCACCGACGATGCCCCATATAAGAGAACTTCTTCCCATTATATAACCATTTCGAACATGTCTGCAAGACAATAAGGACAAGCATAACGTCCCTAGTACTCCAACCGATAAATTAGCATAAGCGGGAAGTCATTAATAGTCCACATCAAAGTCTGCGTAAGTTAAAGTTCTCTTTTCTCATTGCATCATATGTCTCAACACCAACCCATAGTTGTTTTAACTCTTCAATAAGTGGCGCAAATATATGTCAATATCATTCCGGCCCTTTCTCTCGTGTATAATCATAGATAAGATAAAAGATGACTATTTCATGCAAACCCATGGAGGTAAATTGTAAGGAACAAGCACCACCGGCCAAGTACTATCTGTTGTGCTCATGAGTTTGTAAGGGTTAAATCCATCGATGCTAGCCCAAGCCTAACACTCGAGGGTCGTGCAAAGCTTGGAAATTTTGAGTCAAATGATTTCCAAGCTAAAGAATCATGGGTGCCTTAACAATCCATCATCGGTTCGTCCATCATGGTGCCACGTCATTGACTCGGCTGTCTTCGACGACATGAAAAACCTTTGAAGCCTTGGTATTAGCGGGAAATACCGCAAAATCTTAACCGGCTGCTTCCTCGAATGTGTATCCTGTTCGTCATCGTTACCATCCTCTGCATTTCTTTTAATCCAACGAGATTCACCGCAGACATGACAGCACTGTTGGTTTATCCGGTCGCCCCAATACAACATGCAATCATTTCGACAACTATGAATTTTGTTGTAGCCAAGACCCAAATCCTTTATTAGTTTCTTCATGTCTTTGGACGATTTAGGGATTTTCGCAAACGGGAACATTTCTTGCAGAAACTCTAACAGCATTGTCAACGAGTTTCCGGTCCATCCTCCCAAACATTTCAAGTGAAAAAGACGAATACAGAAAGACAGTTTGGAAAATTTTGATCCCTCATACAGTTCTTCATTCATTTCACCAAGTAACGTGTAGAACCTTGCCGCTTCTTCATTTGGTTGTTCATCATGTACAGTTCTTCCACCTTCGGTGAAAGTATTTCCACCAAAACTATAATCATCGGTTGCACCCATGTCAGATGGAAATGACCCGAAACCATCATCATGCATATTAAAAGCATCCCGCAACATGCCTTCCATGTTATAATCTCTAACATTCGATTGTAAGCACTATGAGGATAACCTAGATTCATCGATGATGATGCTCCACTAGATGTACACTCTCCATGAAAATCCATTTTTATACCCCGAACAAAGCCATCAACAACTAGATGTTCATAGACAACTTCACGGTAATGCCAATTGGTATTGCAACACTTCTCACACAGGCAAAGAATCATATTCTCTTGGCTTGCATTTTGAAATGCTGAAATTGAAAAGTTTCTACTCCATTTCGATAACCGGTGCTCACCCTTGACAAATTCATCCAAGTCCTATCCATTTCGTAGTTGTTGAAGTCTAATGTTGACAATAAATTACACGGCTAAATTGTTAATTTATAATTTACGTAAGTAATGATAATTTCATATATATAATCGAGTACTATGTAAGTATTATGTAAGTTATGTATTATGTAGGTTATATATTATGTATGTTATGTATTCTTTAAGATTCAACATACGTGGCATTGTTACACCTAGGAGGATCCGTTATATCTAATGATGAGATATACTGACAACCCGTCGAGTTTCAAACCTATATACTTTGAATCTCTTTTTTCTATACAAGTATTATGTAAGTTATGTATTATGTAGGTTATATATTATGTAAGTTATGTATTCTTTAAGATTCAACATACGTGGCATTGTTACACCTAGGAGGATCCGTTATATCTAATGATGAGATATACGGCAACCCGTCAGTTTCCAAACCTATATACTTTGAATCTCTTTTTTTCTATACAAGTATTATGTAAGTTATGTATTATGTAGGTTATATATTATGTAAGTTATGTATTCTTTAAGATTCAACATACGTGGCATTGTTACACCTAGGGAGGATCCGTTATATCTAACAGTGAGATATACGGCAACCCGTCAGGTTTCCAGCCTATATACTTTGAATCTCTTTTTTTTCTATACAAGTATTATGTAAGTTATGTATTATGTAGGTTATATATTATGTATGTTAATTCCACCTTTTAAAAAGGAAGAATGCCATAAGCTAGCAGCCAAAGAGAAAGCATAATGATTGAACAATCAGGGCCAAGCATTGTTTCCAACTTCAACCAAGTTCCCTTACACTAACAAACAAGCCCACACCAATTTCTTGATAGACATGTCCACTATCGATTATCGGCTAGCAATCTAAACTTTTTTTTTTGGTGTGACTCATTTTGATAAAAACTACAAAATTCTTCTAACCCTCCATCTAGTCGGACAAATAGCTTAACTTTTAGGTAGTCTTAAAACCTTTCCTACCAATGGTGGTCCTAATCCAATGCGGAAAAAGATACTTGTCTATATCTTTGTTAATTTTCGCTTATTACATTCTCTCCGTTTCAATTAGAATGTTATAGTTAAATTTTTAAAATATATTTTTTCAATAATAAAATGTCGAGGTTGAAAAAATATCCTATTACCAAAAATTAAAATGTAACAATTTTATTAATTTGTAGAAAGTAGTGTTTATATAGTCTTTTTTTTTATTTAATTTATACAAATATAAGCGAGTTTAGTTTTATGAGTTATGGATTAATCATAAATCTAGTATATTAATCTTTTGACGATTGGATTGAGTCAAATTTTGCAATTAATCCATTTACTATGAGTAAGCTATGTATTAGTTTTATACTTTAATTTCATCTATTTTGTTTTTATACTTTTAAATTACTTATTTTCCATCTCTTTACTTTTAAATTTTAAATTTTGTCTCCTAACTCAACTAGTACAACTTAAATCCCTTTGATTAAATTTTGCTATTAGTCTTGTGTTATGCTTAAAATCATAGATTTAGTTTTATCTTTTTAATTTATCTATTCTAACTTTTTAACATTCATTAAATTCATTAACGAGCTCTTTTTTTAATAATATGCATAAATAATAAGTTAAATGACACTACATATGTTTGTAGAATGAAATTTTGGAATTAACTTAATTAATTTAATAGTTATGATTTTATCAAAATTAAAATTTTAAAATTATTATTTTCAATAATGATCTATATTATTATTTTCTTTTAAAAAATTATTTTGTCATTTTGTTTGTAGTTGTATGACCCCACCTTTTACGACTCGATTCTGCTTGCTTTAATAGAAATCAACAATGATGAGACAAAGTTTCTCGACAATAAAACAATGGAAGTTAAATTCGATCGGTCTAGCTCCAGACGATTAGGAACGACGGCTAAAAAGAGAGAAAAAAATCAAAGACTTGGTTTTTTCAGCCATTTAGGAAGAAATTAACGAATAACGATTGTGTTAAGTCATGCCCAAAAAGAAAAGGAAAAGAAGAGTTACATATACAAGATTTATTAAAAAAAAAGAGGCTAATCTTACCACTATTCAAAAACCATTTAATTTGTATATAGAAGCGATTATGAGTGAATGAAAGAAAGATAAAATACCCACGCCATCAAGGATTAAAAAAGAAGAAAATGAGAAATTAAAATAAAAACAATCAAGTTTACTGTTCTAAATTGAATAGATTGAGGAAGGTGTTTGCTGCAGTCTTGAGTCTTGGTCTTCTTGATTCACTACAAGAAATATGACTATAACAATAATAGGTGAAGCCCGATTTGTGTTCATTCTGCAGATAGAATGGGAATGTCTTTGCTAACTATAATAATGTTATCGACATATAATTTTCATTACTCAAGGTGACACTTAGACGTTAAAATCCTTTAACTAATGGTTTTCGTCATTAACCGCTAATGTCTTGACGTGGTCATTAATTATCGATAAGGCCAAAATTTCACATGGTGAAACATGGTTTTAGGAAAACTATAATTCAACTATCTATAAGTGAAATCAGATCATATATAAGTTATATACCAAATGTACCAACCTTTTGCTTACTACTCCAAGATACATTGGTTATCAATACATCTAAGTATATAAGCCATACATATATAATCATTCACTTATTATTAAAGTAGCACAATGATCATCACAAGATAATTAATCTATAAATTAACTTAAGATTCATTTATTTTGGATCTAGTTGGATGTAATTTTAATTTAACCAATCAAATATGTCTTTTATCTTAAGATTCAATTCTATTATAATAGATAAGGCGAATTATCTCTTTCCTTAATTTGACTCACAAAACACGCTTTTGTAAGAAGAAACATCAAATCCATATAACTCTCCTTCTTAGCAAGGGAAAATAAATACCATAATAAAACCTATGGCAACATCTTTCGAAAAGCGGAAGAGATTCTTCATTAATTTTCAAAGAGCCCATGCATCACAAATGAAGCTCAATAAAGATGACATCAAATCTACTAAATTCATAGATGTTATCAAAGTATCACAATTGCTATGTTTCTTCTTAGGACACAATCCTAATGACAGAGACCGCAAAACAATGTAATGCCTCCATGTTATTTGCTTGATTCTATTTCTTCTACTCCACCAAATAAACATTCAACTTAAAACAAGACAACTAAAAGCTGCAGCAGAGCCAAGCTTTATCGTAAAAACTTTGAAACGAGCATTAAAGATAAGCAATGCATTTAATCGCATGGAGAATTTTGTTCAATGAATCATAGTAGTGAGAAAACTAAAAGAAATGAATAAACATGCTGCACAACTAAGAATTTTCTTACCATATTCAACGCAGAAGAGCAATCGGCTTCATCAGAAGCCCTTCGAACACAAGCTTCCTATCACCACCGATGAGACACATGCAGGATATCAAACAACAAAATAACACAAAGATCTATTCACTAAGTAAAATTACAATGCTAAAGCTACAAAGTTAACACATTACGAAGACACAAAGAAATACAATATACCTTGACAAGCATTGAATTGATTAATGAGAATACACGAGGTAAAACGGAAGAGAAACAAAAACAAAGGGCAAAAAATATCTCTTGACCATTCCAATTTAGTGTATTATAACACCAACCTCATGGTTTTAGGAAAACTATAATGCCGTGGAAAACAAATGGAAAACAAATTCCATACCTCTATTGAGAAATTCCTTGTCGGGTTTCACAAATCAAGCAACTAATGCCGATGGATTGGGGCGACGGTAAAAGCAGACGGTGTTGGCGGTGGGTGTTGGATGGAGAAGGGAGAAAGGGAGAAAGGAGAAAGGCGGCTAATTAAAGAGGGAATCGATATCAAAGAGGGAAAGAGGGAATCGTTTGGGGGAATCAGATTTGGGGGAATTGATACCAAAGAGGGGGGAAGAAAAGATAGGCAGTGGCTAATTAAAACAGTGACGTTTAGGCTATATCAATTTTGTGGCGTTTATTCAAGCGCCACTAATAAAAATGGTATCGTTTTACATACTCATGTTATAAAACGGCAGTGTTTTTGTGATATATTTGCGGCGTTTTTAGGCACAAACGCCACTAAAACGATATAACATAATTAGCGGCGTTTTATAAACAAACGCCACTAAAACTACAATAAGTAAAACGACAGTGTTTTGTGACATATTTGCGGCGTTTTTATATACAAACGCCACTAACCCGATATAAAATTATATGCGGCGTTTTAAGAACAAACGCCACTAAAACTACAATAAGTAAAACGACAGTGTTTTGTAACATTTTTGCGGCGTTTGTTGGAACAAACGCCACTAAACCTATACAAAATTATTTGCGGCGTTTTTGACAAAACGCCACTAAAAATGGGACAATATAAAGCAGCGGTGTTTTGTAACCATTTTGCGGCGCTCGAACAAACGCCACTAAAACTACACAAAATTATTTGCGGCGTTTTGACAAAACGCCACTAAAACGGGACAAGATAAACGACGGTGTTTTGTAACATTTTGCGGCGTTTTCGGAACAAACGCCACTAAAACTACAAAATTATTTGCGGCGTTTTGACAAAACGCCACTAAAAGCGGGACAAGATAAAACGACAGTGTTTTGTAACATTTTTGCGGCATTTTCTGGAACAAACGCCACTAAAACTACACAAAATTATTTGCGGCGTTTTTGACAAAACGCCACTAAAACTGGGACAAGATAAATCGACAGTGTTTTGTAACATGTTTGTGTATATATACACAAATTATACACTATAAACCCTTATTCATACACCTTAAACCCTAAACCGCAACTCATACATATATTGCAAGGTGCAAAAGTAATTAAAAATAATCTAGCTTATTGCAAACCTAAACCCTAAAAGAATTTGATTTTACCTCTTTTATCAAATTCTTGAACACTTAAATCTCTAAACACTATCACTCTAACTCGTTGTTCGATATGGTTTAAGCACTAAACCCTAAACCCAATATATAGATCTAAAACTAAAAATTAAACTATAAACCCGGCCTAAACCATAACCTAACCTGTACTTTTAAACACGAAACCATAAATCTTAATTCTTTAACCCCAAACCATAAACAACAAAGCTTATAATACACTAATTTAATCTAAACTCATAACCCCTATCCTCTATCCTACCATAAACCCTAAACCACGAACCATAAACCCCAAACCATAAACCATAAATCTTTAACCTTAAACCCTAAACCCTAAACCCTAAATACTAAACCCTAAACCTTAAACCCTAAAAACCTAAACCATAATCCCTAAACATTAAAATAGTAACTCGTAAACCTTACACATTAAATTATATATGCTAAACCATAAACCCTAAACAATCATGAGAATTAATTCAACATTTTAAAATTAATATAAGAAATTATTTAATAATTTTTCATTTTATCAAATATTTTTCTTTTAAATAATTTAAACTAGAATCAAAATTATATAAGAAATTATTTAATATATAAATTTAAAACAATCAGTCATATGTATCCAAAAAACTTTAGACTTTTAGCGTTTTATAAAAGCGCCGCTAAAGATCGAACTTTAGCGGCGTTTTATAAAAGCGCTAAAGATCGATTTTAGCGCTTTATAAAAGCCGCTAAAGATCAAACTTTAGCGGCGTTTTACAAATAAGCGCGCTATATATCATTATTAGCGGCGCTTTGTAAATAAACGCCGCTATTTCTATTTTTTGGCGTTTTTTTCCAAACGCTAATGTCTAATGTTTGTGGCGTTTTTGTTTAAAACGCCACTAAAAACGCCGCTAAAAGTCTGTTTTGCTATAGTGTGCATCATGTCATCATATAGTTAGAAAGATAATAAGGCAAGCTAAAACATACATATAATAATCAAAATTAGATAGTGAAGTTCAACTTTATGGCACTTAAATGTTGAACAAGCACCATATCATAGCATATCAAAAGACCTAAAAATGACATTTAATCATGTCACTCTACTTTGGTACATGGCTTTAACCATTTACAAGCAAAAAAAACACAAACTTGGTTTGAACTGAGCCATTGAGTCTTGGATGCTTCATGAGTTGCTTCTAACTATCAAGTACTTGTTTGTCACCTGCGTAAAGAAACTAACACATCCACACGTTGAGTATAGAGAACTCAATGGTGCTAACATAATTTGAATATCAAAGCAAAACATAATAATAATTAAACATGCTTCTAATTCGTAAAAGTATATCATATTATCGAGTTTATAATGGAACCAATATCTCATGACATCATTTCCTTAAGCTTTCATATAAATATCATAACTTGATTCTTGTTTTGTACATAAGCATATCGATGCACCCTCAAGACTTTGCATCTCAACTAATCATATATCATCTAACTTGATACCTTTCATAACATTGCTCATATTTCAACTTCATTTCATTTGAGGCATAGAGTAAACTAGAATCAATCTCTTCATTTCCTTGTAATAATTTCTATGTCGTACTATGTTCCATTACTATATTATTCAATTTAGTCATTATATCCAAGACTAATCACCAATACATCCCTTTATAATTATTCACTTTCATAGTAAGGTTATCAACTTACTGTAGATCGATCAACCGATTGACAATTCTATACTTTTAGCCTTTATTAACTAATTCCGAATGAACGGATGTGGATCATTATATCAATATATGCTCATAGACCCAAAGGGCTCTGGAGCTAGTGTTATGTTCACATGGACACTTAGTACTCTGGAGAATTAACTAATACATTGATATGCACTCACGGACATCCAGTGCTTTGGAGCTAACGATACATTCTCATGGATACCCAATGCTCTTTAGAACTATTGAATACATAGATATATGCTCACAAGCACTAGTGTTTTGGAGCTAGTAATACATTCTCACACACACACCAGCTTTGGAGAATTTATTAATATATGCTCATGAACACCTAATGCTTAGGAGCTAGTGACACGTTCCTACGAACACCCAGTGCTCTAAGGAACTGTCAATACGTTCTCACGGACACTAGTGCTTTAGAGAAATATCGAGTAATGTATATATGGTACATTCATGCTTTTTAATTATACTAATACAATTCGACTACAATTTTCACCTTGTTATTCATATACCATTCCACATAGTATCATAAGAATATTCATACATATTCAATTACCTACTTGATACTTACCATTTAAATACATATTTAACAAGCATATGGCATAATCAATATCGAAATTAACACCATTGTATCCAAAAGCTATAATACTTAATAATTTTATAAATTGAAAATAATTTATGCTAGAATAAACCAGATTTGTTGGTCATTGTCTATTCTCGTCTTTCCGTTGTCCCTCAACGTCTTAGTCTTGTATTTAGCCTTATTGAATTAATTGAGTGTAGAAACAATATTAGATTCTCATCTTTAACTTATAAACATTCAAATTAAACCTATTACTCATTCTTTTCAATTAGGTCCTTTACAATCCTAATATTCAAATTCTTGTATTTTACAATTTACTCGATCAAATCTAAATCTAAATCTAATTTTGTAATTACATTTTAAGGACTTCAAGCTAACTAAAACAAAGTCTTCATTCAAAGTTCAACTATATGTTGGAAAAACCTAGTTAAGAAAATGATTTTTACTTATAGCGGAAGTTTAATTTTTTTAAAATCGAGCTGGTTAGTAATATTTATAACAATAAACTTTTTCTCGAAAAGTATCTGTGCTTTGTACGAGGTGGATTTGAGTAGTTCTTAACTTTCAATGAAATGACCTCCCTGTTATTCTCGTACCCCGAATTCCACCGAGTGTGAGCTCGAGCAACACAAACCAAACACATAACAAGAAACAAATTTATTACTTTCAATAGGAAAGTAATTCTCTTAATAGAAACCTGTACAAATTGTAATTCCCAGAAAATAAAATTTATTCTAAGAAAACAAATTCCTACTACTTTCTGGCATAATAACAATATATAAAACTTGTGTGTGTAAATAACTCTACCAGTGCCATCTATTCATAGGAAGATCTATTCATAGGAATAGATAAGAGAACCTTGGATGAATAAGAAGAACACAAATAATATTTATTTAATACAAAACACTTCTCTAGTCTAATTAGGAGAATGATGGGCAACACACCCTAGTAAATATTACTAGGGTTGCCGCCTTCATTTATCATATGAAGGGGATTGGGCCTCCCATGTACTAAGTCTAATTATATGTGTTTCTTGGGTTTTCAACCCGACACATTATAATTTAATCCAACCCAATATTTGATTTCTATTTTCTAAAATAAATATTAATTAATTAATTAATTAAAATTAAATAAATTAAATTTTCAATTAAATAATATTCTCAATACAATTCTAATTACATTAAAGACATGACAACTTTACTATAAAAGAATTTATGAGGAAATATATTTAATTTCCATATTCAACATATCCATAATGACTAATTAATTTAATTTAATTTTTGAATTTCAATTATTTAATTATAATTAATTAAATAATAATTTGAAAACCTTAAATTAATTTTCAAGTCACTTATATACTTAGTGAAAAAACACATTCATTTGTAAATGCAACCTATTTCTCTAGCTTCATCATTTCCACTCATTTTGTTCATTTGATTTTATATGCAATTTATTCCTGGTTTCAACGAACTAATGGAGAAACCAATTAGACATATATAATTATGGCTCAGATAATTTATAACTAAGTTCCAACTTTTAAATTATCAATTATAAACTTATTTAGTCACGAAGTCATTCCACTATAGTATCGTGAATGAGCTCTCCCTAATTACATGTCATTATAAAAGCTACTTGATAATTGCTTGTCTAATGACCTTGTCATAAGTGTGTTGCCCTCATAGGATATTTTTAATCTCTTCGGGAAAAATCTATTCTTCCAATATAATCATATTCTATCTCATGATAAACATTACATCTTCCTTCATGAAAAGTGACTTACTATCAAATAGTAATCAAGTCATTTATCGCAAAAACTAATAACTTGTGGCCTCATTTATTTTTGATTTATTATGTAATGCTAATGGGAGGATACACTATAGCAAAACAGGTTATTAGCGGAATTTTTTAAGCGCCGCAAAAAACGCCACTTTAGATAGCGCTGCTAAAATTTGTGGTGTTTATGTGAAAAAATGCCACAAGAGAGTCGAGCATGTTGTGGCGTTTGTAGCTAGAAGCGCCGCAAAAGATCATGTTCTATAGTAACGTTTGTGGGAAAGCGCCACTAACATCAACATATTTTACCAACCCATTTTATTTCATATAAAACCCGAATTTTCAACATATTTTCCTGTAACTTCAAATCCAACAACAAACTTCAAATTTAAATGATACTATCATGAAAGAAATATGTATATGATCTAAATTAATAACTAAAATAACAAGATATATTCAAGAATGCATATAATTATATATAAAAAAAACAACAAACACACCCATTTAACGATTTCCTTAATTTAAGTTTCTTATCCCCGAAAGAAAAAACAAAACAAATCCAAAGGAAATTTAACCATAAATTCTTACATTGGACACATCTATATGCAAAGGGATCAAGGACAAAAGTATAACAGAAGTATAACAAATGACAATTGTTTAATATTTTAGCTACCTTTCTATATTCTAATCGGGCTTCCAATTACAGACGAGTAAAATCAAAGGCAAAACAAAAATATCAAGGCTTCCAGTTTCATCTTGAGGCTTTGATTGGTTCTTCATACCTGAGAAGAAGCTACCTCTCTGATATGTCTCTAACTAACTACGATCACAATAAAGCCAAGCGCACCTATCGTTTAATAGTATAGTTATGGTAAGACTGGTAATATCATATCCACTAGGACCAAGAGTACTAGAAATTACTATTGTAATGGCCCATTTTTGCCAGGGCCCATACAATAACAAAATATAAAAAATGTCCAGTTTTTTTTGTTATTTTTACAATCCATTTTACAACAGACCAGTGGCCCAATAACACCCAAATAATTTTGACCCAAAACCAATTCACAACAGCCCAATTACAAAATAAACCCACTACCCAAAACAGACCAACCCACTAAACCAATAACCCAATTCCTAACTAAATCCCCAGACCCAAACCAATGCAGCCCAAAAGGGCCCAAATATAACACCACAAACCCGGCCCAAAACACTATAGCCGGATTCGAAATGTTACGGGGAAAAGGTTTGTGATGAGTTTGATTTTAAAAATAAAACACATGTCAAGTCTTTAAGGAAAAACAGATATTCAGCTTTTACTGAGAAGTAGTTTGAAAAGAGATCTATCTTCGAGGGTGAAGTTAAGTTTGAAAACGTATATATATAGCTATAAGGGTTTATCGTTTTGAAAATCGTATTTTGCCGGGAAATAAAACTTACACATTTGTATAAAAGTTGAGTTATTGTTTGGAAGGGATTTTAATAAACGAATTACTATCAAAAGTCCGAGTTTGAAATCCTTAATTTGCTTTTTAGGTTGCAAGTGTTTCCAGTTATTTTTAAACCATAATCCATTTTAATACCAACTTAAAACCATGATAAAAAAAATTCCAAAATGCTTAAAGCGGCCTTATTACAATAAAAATACCCTAAAAAGTTATTAAAAGTTTATAATGTACTTTAAGAAATAAAACGGCTTCTGTATGGCCACCCTGAATCCACTCCAACCCGGTCCAGTATCATGTGTTACCTGCATTGTTTGAAAAACAGGGTGAGTCGTTTTGACTCAGTGTGCAATTAATCCATAAGTATTCCACAAATGGGCTTGGCCCACATCCACACATATATCCACATACCATGCATGATGATGCAAAATGCTAACCCAACCCCAACCTAGTATCCAACCGCTACACACCCCCGTATATCCTGCCACCACACACCAAGGGATTACTAAATCGACCCTCCATCCGCTACACACCTTTTTGGCAGTCATGCTGCTCAACGTCTACTTAGTGGTCTAGCCACTGATCCACGTGATTAAATCACAATTATCCACGATGTGACTCAAGGTCATCATCAATCCACGATGAGGCACGAAGCAAACTTCAATCCATGATGAGGCACGAAGCCACCATCAATCCACGATGAGGCACGAAGCCACCATCAATCCACGATGTAGCTCAAGGCTAACATCAAACCACGTACATAAATGTACACCCTTTCCTTCATTCAACATATATATATCCCGATCCCCATGCATATACAATATATATGATGAAATGACAATATAATCGTTATGAACATATCAGTCATGCATACATAACATGCTTACCAAGTTACACAAATATCCATCCAAAATTTTAATATGAGAAAATTACTAACCTGGTTACCAGATCACCCAATATGGGTAGCCACACCACCACAGCCGTTATTTTCGGCTACCACACATATCATATACATTTAATTAATTTAAACAGAGAAACAGTGTAATAACTACACATCTGATAATCCGTAACACCACGCCTCTATGTCGACACTATCACTAACAACCCAATCCCGAAGATTCTCACTTGCACTAGAAGGCTGTCGAAATCCCTACATACCAATGTCAGATTCGGCCTAACATTAATTGAAAAAAGGAGTGGCCTTCGACCTAAGGTTGTTTTCTGCTTACCTCTATTGATTAAATCCCGGAAGATCTTTAATCCCCCTTAACGCTAGGCCAACAAAAATCCCGAAACCACCCTTCATGGATTCGGCCATACCAAGAAATGGAGTTAGACTTCTAACTTTTGGCAACCAAAAAGAGAAATAATAAAATTGTTTAGACTTCTAACTTTCGGCAACCAAAAAGAGAAATAATAAAATTGAATAGAAGAGAACCCTTACCAACTATATTAGAAATCGGTTGAAACAAATCTTGACAGAGGATGAACGACCACTCCACCTACCCGTGCTCTCGTGATTGGCTAAGAGATATAATCGGAGAAATAATGTAATAGAAGAAGAAAGAAAAGGGTGAATAGAGATTCGGCCACAATGTAGAAGAGTGTATTCGGCTATTGAAGACAAACAAATTGGTGAAGAAAAGAAGAAGGAATTGGGGTTTATGGTGTTTCGGTAATGGGAAGTAGTGAGGAAAGGTGAAAGAAAATGACCTTAATGGTCTCCTAAGATTCGGCTAATAAACAAAAAGAGATGGAGAAAAGAAATTAAGTGAAGTTTGATAGGATATTTGGCTCTTGAAGTTGGAAGAAGATAAAAGAAGGTAAAAGAAAACTAAAAGAATTTGGCAAGACACCCAAAAGAAAATAAATTAACAGATGGCTATTTCCTGACACTTTCGGCAGAGACTCAGAGAAAAGAAAGGGAATCAAAAAGAGACACACTCAAAACTGAAGAGAGGACCTACTCTAAAGAATTTTCGGCACACACCTACCCCACTACAACAAAATCAAAAATGTCACCCTCCAAAGCCCCATATTCGGCCAACTCTTCCTCTCTCTCCCAAATCCCTTATTTTCCTCCTAAATTTACTCATATCCACCCATTTGAAAGTGTTCGAATGCTTCAAACTTCATGTTTAGTTCTCCACCACACATTTGAAATGTTTGACCATTTCAAACCTCCTATCTTCAAGTGCCCATGCCAACACCAACTCCTCCTCCTTCTGACGCAAAAATGAACTCTAAAAATGCTATCTCCGCAGTTCGAACCTTGCCCCCTTCTAGCTCCCTGAGGCGTCACTCCCTTGTGCTCTAAGTGGCGCCTCCCTTGCCACTCTACCACTTGATTCCTTGTGTCAGCAAATACCACATAAAATCCTTTAAAGCCCAGCTCCCTTAGCTCTCCCCCCTAGAGGCTTAAAATCAAATATTTTTCCTAAGTCCTCTACCTACTGTAACACCCCTAACCCGTATCCGTCGTCGGATTGGGGTTAAAAGGGCATTTCTACATTAACTCAACTTTGAAGTATAATTCAATTGAATTAAAGTACAAGAAAAGCCATCGTTATCATATTGTATACATATATCGATAGTCAACTAAGATTTTGTTATTAGAAGATAAGTTTCATTGGTAATACTATAATACTTATATGTATTAAATCAAGTGAACCATTTTACCAACCAATAATCAATTACAATTCAACCTATATAACATTTCACTTTGGCCGAATATACTATGGCACCATTCGTTTGGATTTGTAACTAATCCATCAAGGAACATATTTATTTTGATTATCATAATCTTTATATTACTCATTTAAACTAAAATATGCATATTTTATATGATAAGTATCACTCCACTAAACATAATACACATAGGTGCCACAACCAACCTATATTTATGCAAAGTGATATTCAACTAGATTAAAACCGAATATGCCCAAACAAAATTTCTAATACCTTTGCATCATAATGATTTACTCATAAGCATTACTACATTATCATACCATGCATCTTCACACAAATAAACATAAAACTTAAGCCATATTCGTATGGCTATAATACATATAATATTAAGGTTTCATTCAAACACAATCACCTTCAAATCCCTCCTATACATGCCTTTATCTAATTTAACACAACTAAAGAGTACCAAAAGAAGTTGATAGTGTGGGCGACTTGCTTGACGATCCTACTCGAGCAGTAAGCGTAAACAAAATCAGAAACCGAGGAGAACATTTCACACAAATAAGCTTACTAGCTTAGTAAGTCCTAAGCTCACGAAAATATAACATTTCACATAAACATTGAAGTATACTTATTTATACAAGGTCAAATGCTAGTAGCTCATTAACATAAGTATTTATACTCCATTTCCTTCAACCTACATCTCCTTGAAGATCAGATAGGTATATTACCAAAATCACAATGTTCCATTTCATATAAGTATTGCATTCATACCAACCATGTTATCACATTAAAATCTCCTTTATTCATAGCATATCCACTTGAGGTGAATTTCCATAACACTAAGTTCAAATTGAATTCAATGATAAAATACTCATACATATCAATCTTAGCCTCAAACATATATAACACAATTCCCATAATGATAACTTGACTCAAGTATTATAAACATAAATTACCTTATGTGCTTACCTATATAGTTAGTGGATACCTCAACTATGATTTGCCTTAAATAATATTCAGCTTATCCTTTATAAAACACATCAACGGCATCAAGCACGCTAGGCGATAAAGCCCGATGAGTAACACCAAGCACAAGGCACCGCCGAACTCGAGTCTGAAATAAATCACCAAGACTAGGCTGCTAGGGCTTAAAGCCGAATATGTCACAAGCACTAAGCACGCTAGGCACGAAGCCGAATTAATTCACGGTACTAAGCACGCTAGGCACGAAGCTTGAATTAAATCACGGCACTAAGCACGCTGAGCACGAAGCCGAATCAAATCAATGTAATCAAACATTCTCCACACTCTTCACAACTATTATATACATATGTTTAACTCAATTGATCTCATTCACATTAAACCAATAAAATTACTATATTATTATGCAATCCAACAATTTATTTCACATAACCAACTCTAATCATCAACCAACTATACCACCATACATTCGCCATAATATAAATAGGTACAAAAATTCACAATTCATACTATTGTATATAATCATAATTAAGTCGTTAACATACTTTAGCTAAAGGACTTACCTCGGTTGTTGATAGTCCGTGTAAATCAGCTATTCAAGAACCTTTGTTTTGCCTCGATCTAGTTCTTTCTCTTTTGTTCCGATCTAAGAAATGTCAAATAAGTTTTATTTACATTCGTTTCATCCATTTGCTCAACAAAACAAAATACACATAGCTTAATTTAAGAAAAACTAGGAACCGGATTTCCTACTTCATTTATTTAATTTAAAACAATAATCACACAAAAATTTATACATTCAACTTTATCAATTTAACTCACATGCACCGCAATACTAATGGCAACTAATTGGAACTTCTCCTCAATGGCCGAATGATCATTAGGTCCTTAGAATTCTCTAAAATTCTTCCTTCTATCATTTTACCCCTTCCTCTAAATTTACTTCAAGCAATTGACTCTTATACTTAGCTCACCCAATAACTATATCTAAGTATAATTAATCATCCAAGAGCAATTACACTATACATGTATAACCGAACATCAAAACAAGAGAAAAGAGTTCATAAATGGTGGTCTCACATTCGGCCGAATATAAAGGCATCCCCATGCCTACATTTAAAAATTTTCTTACAAGCTCAAGCTACTTCTTCTCATATTATCTAAGTTTACTAACAAACCTAATCATAAATCATCACCATGGCCGAACTTCATCATGCCCAACATTTTCAATTTCTACTTGTTTTCAACGGTGATCAAAGAAATCAACCAATTTCAAAGATGGATTGTTAAGTTAAAGTTCAAGATCTCACCTTGGTTAACACATGCAACCGGCCGAATGAAGAAGAGAAATTTTCTTCTCTTCTTGGAGATGGTTTCGGGTGGAAGATGAATGAAGGAAGGGAAAATGGTTTCTTTGTTCTCTCTTTTTTTTTTAATCCATTAACAAATATTATATCATGTTTATAATATACTATTACTTAATTATAATATACTAAAATAAATATAATATTTGTAGCATGATTACCGTCCACTATACTACAATTATGGGGAATTTGACATGCAACTCCTTAAGTTTAATAAACAATTCACTTTACCCTTCTAATTTCATGCTCACTACTTTTATCACCTTAGCAACTTAATCCTTTTTGTTAAATTAAATACTCAAATGATTAAATTTTTCCACGAGACTTTCACACACTTCAATTCACATAAAATAAACTCAAAATATAAATATTAAATATTTATCGGGCTCGGATTCGTGGTCCCGAAACCACCTTTCCGATTAGGGTCAGATTCGGTCTGTTACACCTACACCCCAAGGTTCCCGAAGCCCCCAAACACATACAAACAGCACACAAGCACACTACCACATGAATATGAATTAAAACGTATAACTCCTAAATCACGGATATTACACCAAATGCTCAAGCAGAATCAGGAGGCCTAGGGTTTCTGGAACCCTAGACGCCGCATGCCTCAACAACCCTTGCGCCGCAAATTAGCCTCTCATCCAGCCCGACCTCGCGCCGCAATCAGCGCGCATGGTGCTCGCCGCGTTCTCCTCATTCACCTGCAAAAGAAAGGAAAGAAACAACAGCAAGAATGGCAACAACGTTTTCCTTTTTTATTTTTATTTTTTTTCAAGGCTATAAAAGCTTGATTATTTTGTAACCACAGAGAGCAGAGGATAAAAATAATACACAGAAATACAACACAAAAAAACCACCAAGTCAACAAAGGTTTCGTTTTATTTGTTTATTTATTTTTCTTTTCATTTTCGAACACTTTTTTTCTTTTTTTTGAAACTATATATATGACATATATATAAAATAAATTTATAACAAAAAAGAAAAAAACTTACATTTTTCTGAATTTCGCCACAGTGTATGGTGGTGATGTGTGGTCGATTAATTGGTGGCGGTGGCTTCTGGCTACCGATGTTTGGTAAAATCGCCTTGAGAGAGAGAAAAGGGGAATGTTTTTTTTTTAAAATGACAGCAGAAATGAAAAAAAAGAAGGAAATTTGCCTTTTATAATGAGTTAAAACAGCGTCGTTTTGGGCCTGATTCAGTGGCCTCAAAACGGAGCCCGTATAAGGTCTCTGACCGAACCTGACCCGATGGGCAAGGAGATCCGCGTATTTTTATGTCCATGGTATATTTTCGGAATAGACCCTTTCGCATTTTCAATGTTTTTAATCCAATTTTTTATTCCCAATTTTGCCCAATAAATTTACCTCTATTTCAATTTGGTTCGTATTTGAACGGCACCGTTTCTGAGGGTGGGGTTATTTTCTGTTTTGATCCCTCTACGTTGCGCGCATGTTACAATCCGATCCTTCCCCTTTTATTTATTTTTGATTTTCCCCAAATTTTTTTATTTTAATTTAGTCCTTTCTTTTATTATTTTTTGCCATTATTGTCCCTTTTGTTATTCTTGCTGTTACATTAATTTTTTTTGTACTATTATTATTGTTTTTATTATCATTACTAATATTATTTTATTTTTACTGCTATTATTATTGATATTATTATCACTACTATTATTGTTATTCTTATGATTATTGTTATTATTTAAGTCACTATTATTTTTAAACATATTTTCATTATAGCTTATTATTATTATTGTATTTTTGTTACCATTATTATTTTATTTTTAAACTATTGTATATAGTATTTATTTATTCATTTATTTTATCATTAGTTTTTATTTTTGTTATTCTTTTCTTTTCTTTTAGTTATTTTATTCTTTTATATAGGTTATACATCTTAGTTCCTATTTTATTGCATTTTATTTTCACCGTTGTTATTGTTATTTATATTTTTATCATCATTATATTATGCAAATTAGTATTGTAATCCATTTTACATCTTTTCATAAAATCATATCATATTTTATCTAATTTTGAAATAAGCAAATACTTTACGTTCAAAGATTCGAAAGAAATCGTACCCTAACTTATTGGGTCTCGATTTTCCTCATCAAGTCTAAAGAACCGATTATTTTTAAATTAAAGTAAAAGTTAAATAAAAACTTATTCTTGGGAATTCAAAATGTCGTGTCCTAACGCGCTGGATGTGACATTATGTTATCTCGAGGTAAGGCTTTTGAAAACAAGACAATGTTTCGTGTTTGGAAGTTCGAGAAATTGTGCCCTAGCGTGTTGGGTTTCGGTTTTTTGTTCGTACACATAACTAAATATCCTTTTACATTCGGATTTTTGGAAGTTAATGGATGATCTTAGTTTCAGGGGTTAAAATGTCGCACCCTAACGTACTGGATGTGATATTTTATTCTTTTGGAATAATGGAGTCTTAATATTCCAAAACAGGTTATCCAAACACTCTTTAAAAGGAATTATATTTTCAAATCTTTTCAAATTCTCGACATAAGGATATTAATTAATCGATTAGGTACCAATTTTTGGGCGTTACGAGGGTGCTGATCCTTCCTCGTTCGTAATCGACTCCCGAATCCGTTTTCTTGTACTTTGTAGACCAAAATCAACATTTTAAAATAAAGTGTTTTATAAGGTGATCCAATCACACCTAAGTAAAAAGGGATTGGTGGCGACTCCATTTTTGTTCTTTAAAGTCGATCCTCGTTTTTCATAAAACTTCAAAAATGGTTTCGACAACTATCTTTTTATTATCTAGCCTAAGAATTAGAGTGATTTAAGAATTAGAGTGATTTCTTTTAAACTAAAACTTAATAAAAACATTATAAAGAATGAATTTGGAAAATACTTTAAACAACTTTATGAGATAGGCAATACCTAAGGAAGAATCCACCTAGACTTCACTTATTACTTTTGATTCATATGATTTATTCTCTTGACTTAATCAGTAGAAATCCCTAATTTATGTTAATATCTCTTTCAAGACTAAAAACAACTAACTCTAGGTTGATTAATTGAAATTTCTTTCTAATTAAAACCCCTATTGTCGCATTAACTTGATCTATGGATTTCCTTATTAGATTTGACTCTAATCCGGTAGATTTTTGTCGCCCTATTTCTAGGGTTGAAATCAACTCCGCTTAATTGTGTTGATCTACTCTTAAACAGGGACTTTTGCTCCTCTGAATAAGCACATTCGACTTGAATCAATAACCTGAATTATCAAAACAAGAATAAGAACTCACAATTAAGAATAAGAACAAGTATTTATCTTATAAATCAAATAATAATAAGATCCGTCTTAGGTTTCATCCCCTTAAGTATCTAAGGGATTTAGTTCATACTGATAGAAGGAAACATATTAAAATAGGAAAACAACAAAATATAAGAAAATCCAAAAACTTCTAAAGAACTTGATGGGAGATCTTCAGTTTGATGGAGATCCTTCTCCTAAGCTGCTTCCGATGGCTATCTTCGAGTATTTTCTGCCTTCTACTCGGTGTCTTCATTTAGGTTGGCCCCTAGGGTGTTTATATAGGCTTTGGAACACCTCTCTTAGCCCACAAGTGGCCTATTCCAAATAGAATTAAACTTTGATATGGAGGGACACGTGTGACACGTGTGACACGCCCGTGTTTGATTTCTTAGGCCGTGCTCACTTATGCTCGCATCACACGGTCGTGTGGTCTGTCCGTGTACGTTGACCCAGGCCGTGTTCGATTCTGCTCGTGATACATGGCCGGCCGTGTTTTATAGCTCAGGCCATGTTGATTCCTAAGATAGGCCCATTTTGTCCCGTTTGACCCGTTTATCATTCTTTTCGACTCCCTAAGCTCTATTGAGTGTAAAACATGAAATTAAGGGATTAGAAGCATCGAATTCATCAAATCTAATGAAAATTCATCCAAAAATGAGCCAAGCATGGGGTTAAAATATGTATAAATTATGGTTTATCAAATATCCCCACACTTAAGCATTTGCTTATCCTTAAGCAAAATCCTCAACTCACAATTAAAATTAAACTTCATTAAATCATAATTCTTAGCAATAATGTCTCATCATAATTCATAAATAATTCATACATGGATAATTTAACTTAAAGAGTCCTAAAGATTCAAACAATCTAAGTCACAAATTTTTGCAGCACGAAAATATAGGTGTTTCCCCTTATCTATATAATTACCTTTGATCCAAAATCGACAAGAATTGACATCCTTTCAAAGGATTCACTCAAATCACTCAAAGTGTTTAAGGTTCAAGATAAATCACTCAAAAGTCAAACATGAAAAGTTATTACTAAAGGCTTGCGTGAAAATCAAATATCCACCACTATAAAATGAGATGATACACAAATCAAAAGGTCTTTAAAAGGGTTGTAACGGGGCTTGGGTTAAAGGTGTGGATACAGGCTGAATTATAAGGTTAGAATCAAGATTGAATTGACAAATTACCTAACTAGAACAATAGACTAATACTGAATAATTACAATGATTGAAAACTAAAAACATGAGCTTCTTCTCAAAATGTGAAATTAACTTTTTAAGCTCAAATAACAAAGAACTATTAATGAATATATTTCCAACTCCTTTTTTAAATGAATAAGAAAAAGTTCAAGATATAAGATGAATTTAACAACTGAAATAAAGAAAATAGATAGGCAACTGATCAAATCAAATCTCGACAAAAGGGGAGTCAATAAAGTAGGGGAAGTAAAAATTTGGTTTTGGGTTAATATTAAGGGTGTTAAGAAATGGTTTATTAGGATTCAGAGGAGTTCACTAGGGGTTAATTATGAAGGTACGCTTTTTATGGAGTAAGTGGGTTTAATCCTAGGTGCCTTTATCATCTCAGTATATCAAATCAAAAGTGTGGTTTGGACATGCATAATCGAAGCAAGTTCTAGAATAACAAATCAATGTTGACACACTCATAATCAATAAAGTGAGCACGAAAAAAATGTATGCTCTAAAAGGCTCAAAATCTCACAAAAATTATGGTTTTTGATGTCAACCTTGCAAATTTTAAACTTTAAAGTAATATTTAAATTTAGGGAAACAACCTAACCAAATTTATAATTCTGAAAATAAACTTATCATGCTTGATTCTCCAATGTCTTAAAGTTTAAATCAACAATGCACAATTACCTATGACTTAATCCAAAACATATCAATAAAAATCATAAGTCAATAGAAGTTTCATTCTAATTAGTGATATGAGAAAATTTACTTAAGAATAAGACAAAATTCAGGGATTTTTCTGGTAATGAAATCAATAACCTCGCCACGCTAAAGAGATAATGACAATATAATAAGAAAATTATAAGATAGGGAGAGTGGTGAAACTTCCTGAATTTTGGATGGAGTCAAATAAAAGAAATCTGGTAAATTTGGGCAGAGGATGTGGATACTCCGGTGGTGGTATAGTCGTTCCTTAATAAAAAATAGCCAGAGGTAAAAAGAAATTAAAATATACTAAATATAAATTAAAGACAAGAAAGATAAAGAAAAAGAATTTAAAAATAAAAATAAAATAAAAAGAAAAAATAAATGGACTCAAAGGTCCTTGTCTTGTTGAGTGAATAAAGCGGCCGGCATGAACTTATGCAGAGTGGTCGTGTACGAGGAGGCTGTGCTAAGACCCTTTTGCTTTTTCGACATGGGGGTGGTGGTCTTGGTCTTGCCTGTAGTATTAGTCATTGTGTATGGTGGCAAGGATGGTGGTTGGTGTAGTGGTGGTGTAAAGAAAGAATGAGGGAAAAAAGGAAAGGAAAATGAAAGGATAAAGATAATAGAAAAAGAAGGGGTGAGGTGGCTAGGGTTTAGGAGAAGAAGAGTTGGGGAAGAAAGTGAGAAGAAGGGGGTTTAAATACAAATCAGGGCACCTGGTTGCTACCACGCCTGTGTGCCCTGGGCGCGTTAGGTCACATGATCGTATCGCACGGTCGTGTGGTGCCTCGTTCGTTTCTCCTATGCCTGTGTAGAGGTTTCCACGCCCATGTTGCTTAATCAGTGTCGACCACGGCCTAGGGACACGTGCGTGTCACACACCCGTGTTACTTTCTCAGTGTCGACCATGACCGTATCGCAAGGCTGTGGCATTTTATTACAGCCCGTGTTTTGGGGAAAATTATCATCCTTGGTTCGCACGGTCTCTGCCACGCCGATATGCGTATTTGTGGTGTCTACAGGCCACGGCCACGCCCGTGTGCAAGGCCGTGTGGTAGGGAAACCTGCGCTTTATTAATTTGGTTAGTTTTTAGTTAGGTGCTAACAATCGAAAATATGAAAATTAATGGGGTTAGTGCTCGGGTTGCCTCCCGAGAAGCGCTTGTTTAAAGTATTAAGTTAGGCTTACCTTTCATTCGCATAATCATGGTGGTTTGAGGAGTTGACACTCCTCTCTTCTGCTATCAATTCTATCGTCAAAGTAAGGTTTAAGTCGAGCAATATTTACCTTAAAAGTACCTACACTCAACCGTCCCGTATGGACAAACCTTGAGTACCGTAAGAGGGGTTACTCTATTCGTATTTAGCTCTGATGTGGTTATTCAGAGATCTGTTTCATCTAATCGCACTGGTCTCCAACTTTCAAGTGACTTGTTCCACCCTTAAGCTCGTCATGAAGTTGCTTTAGTTCATCGTATTTTATTAATTTCTCCTTGGCATGTGTCCTCTACTCGTCTAATTCATCGATCTGAAGCCTCCGCCCCTCATGAGTTATTTCATTGTTGGCACGAGAACTAGGATGTGACTCAGTGGTGTATTTTCGATGTGCTTGCTGAAAAGAGGGTTGAACCAAAGGGTTACTAATAGAATTTATGTACTCACCTTTATTACTCGATGTCCTAACCGAGTCACGGGCTTGAAGAGTGATCGTTTCGTTGCCTACATGAAGTGTAAGCTCACCTGTACCAATATCAATTCTAGTTTTAGTAGTTACTAAAAAGGGTTGCCCTAAGATTAAAGGTGTTTTACTGTCCTCATCCACGTCTAGAACAACAAAGTCAACTGGGAAATAAATTTATCGATTTTTACAAGCACATCCTCAACAATTCCCCTAGGAAATCTAATGGTGTTATCTGCGAGTTGAATACTTATCCTAGTTTGTTTAGGTTTCCCAAGACCTACTTGCTTAAACATTTTATAGGGCATGACGTTAATACTCGCCTCTAAATCAGCTAAATCATTATTAACATCTAAACTACCAATTAAATAAGAAATAGTAAAACTTTTTGGATCCTTTAATTTATCGGGTAGTTTATTCTGTAACATGGTTGAGCAAACTGCATTTAGCTCTATGTGCAATACGTCATCTAACTTCCGCTTGTTTGCTCGAAGCTCCTTTAAAAATTTAACTGAATTGGGCATCTGCAAAAGAGCTTCAATAAACGATAAGTTAATATGTAGCTTTTTTAAGAGTTTAAGAAATTTATCGAATTGTTCATCTGTGCGGTCTTTCTTCGTCGCGTTAAGATATGGCACTCGAGGTATATACTCTTTATTTATCACTTTCTGTGTATCGTGGCTTACCTCATCCTTACCTTTACTCACCACAGGTTCTTGCCTCGATTCAGATTTAGATTCTACCTCCCCTCTTTTGTCGCACACTGTGATGGCGTGGAGTTTCTCCCTTAGGTTAGGTTCGGTATTGCTTGGCAAGCTACCTTGTAGTCGATTTGAGATCAACTTAGCAAGTTGTCCTATTTGGTTCTCGAGCCCTTGAATCAATGCTTGCTGATTTTTTAGTGTTGTTTCGGTGTTTTAGAAATGGGTTTCTGACACCGCGATAAATTTTGTTAGCATCTCCTCAAGGTTTAGCTTTTCTCTTGTGGGTAAGATTGCTGTTGAAAGCCTGGAGGGGGTTGTTGTCTCTGATTTCCTTGACCACCCCGTGAGAAGTTTGGGTGGTTCCTCCAACTGGATTATAAGTGTTACTATAAGGGTTATTTTGAGGTCTAAAATTATTACCCATATACTTCATCTTTCCGCTCTCTATGCCAAGGTTGTAAGATGGATATTCCGTATTGCTTATTCCTCCTCCATTCGTATCACACTGTATAACTGGATATACCTGTGAAGAGCCACACAAACCATTAATATTTTTACTTAAAAGTTCTACCTGGTTTGATAGCATGGTGACTACGTCGAGGTTAAAAACACTGGCGGCTTTTGTCAGCTTCGTCCTCATAACTTGCCACTGATAGTTATTCAACGACATCTCTTCAATAAATTCGTAAGCAGTCTCAGGTGTTTTATTGTTTAGTGTACCGTCGGCAGCTGCATCAATCAACTGCCTAGTTGAGGGGTTAACACCATTGTAAAAGGTTTGAACCTATAACCATAATGGTAACCCATGGTAAGGGCACACTCTCAGTAAGTCCTTGTATCTCTCCCATGCATCGTAAAGTGTTTCTAAATCCATCCATTCCTCAACACGTGAAAAATATTTAAGTAAAAAGAAGTGATACCATCGTGAGTTTAAGTGTTAGGTTTCTTGAAAGTGTCGCAAAATTCAAAATTATCCTTCCCGCAAACCATCAAACCGAACAAATTGTGAATCATCCGAATAGTGTTAGGGTCAAAATTAACAATACTTGATTCAGTTCCTGTTAAATAAGGATTAGCATAATCATACATAGTACGAGGAGCAGGATTTTGATTCACTGGGTTTGGGACAACCACAGGAGGTAGCGGATTATTGTCGACCATCTCTTCGATAGTATTGGTTTCGTCTTCTTGCTCTTCTTCTATGTATTGTAGACTTCGCCTTATTTATCTTCGATTTCTACGAGCGGTACCTTCTATACCACTATCAAAAAGTAAGGGTCCTTACGGGTTTATTCTAGTCATAAACTAGAGATACTTGCTAAAAGCAAATAAAAGGAAAAATTAGTAAAGAAAATACTAATAATAAAAAATAAATTGCAAATAAAGTAAAAAATGGGTAAAGTAATAAAAATTAAGTGTTCCTAATATTTTAGTCCCCGACAACGGTGCCAAAAACTTGATGTGTCTCTAACTAACTACGATCACAATAAAGGCAAGCGCACCTATCATTTAATAGTATAGTTATGGTAAGATCGGTAATATAGTATCCACAAGGACCAATAGTACTAGTAATTACTATCTTTTTATTATCTAGCCTAAGAATTGGAGTGATTTCTTTTAAACTAAAACTTAATAAAAGCACGATAAAGAACGAATTTGGAAAATACTTTAAACAACTTTATGAGATAGGCAATACCTAAGGAAGAATCCACCTAGACTTCACTTATTACTTTTGATTCATATGATTTATTCACTTGACTTAATCCGTAGAAATCCCTAATTTATGTTAATATCTCTTTCAAGACTAAAAACAACTAACTCTAGATTGATTAGTTGAAATTTCTTTCTAATTAAAACCCCTATTGTCGCATTAACTCAATCTATGGATTTCCTTATTAGATTTGACTCTAATCCGGTAGATTTTCGTCGCCCTATTTCTAGGGTTACAATCAACTCCGCTTAATTGTGTTGATCTACTCTTAAACAGGGACTTTTGCTCCTCTAAATAAGCACATTCGACTTGAATCAATAACCTGAATTATCAAAACAAGAATAAGAGCAAGTATTTATCTTATAAATCAAATAATAATAAAATCCGTCTTAGGTTTCATCCTCTTAAGTATCTAAGGGATTTAGTTCATACTGATAGAAGGAAACATCTTAAAATTAGGAAAACACCAAAACATAAGAAAATCCACAAACTTTTAAAGAACTTGATGGGAGATCTTCAGTCTTGATGGAGATCCTTCTTCTAAGCTGCTTTCGATGGCTGTCTTCGAGTATTTTTTGCTTTCTACTCGGCGTCTTTGTTTAGGTTTCCCCTAAGGTGTTTATATAGGCTTTGGAACACCTCTCTTGGCCCACAAGTGGCCTATTTCGAATAGAATTAAACTTTGATACGGTAGAGACATGCCCGTGTAACACACCCGTGTTCAATTTCTTAGGCCGTGCTCGCTTCTGCTCGCATCACACGGCCGTATGGTCTGCCCGAGTACGTTGATCCAGGCCGTGTTTGATTTTGCTCGTGACACACAGTCGTGTTTTATAGCCCAGGCCGTGTTGATTCCTAAGGTAGGCCTATTTTGTCCCGTTTGGCTCGTTTATCATTCTTTTCGACTCCTTAAGCTCTCCTGAGTGTAAAACATGAAATTAAGGGATTAGAAGCATCGAGTTCATCAAATCTAATGAAAATTCATTCAAAAATGACCCAAGCATGGGGTTAAAATATGTATAAATTATGGTCTATGAGTCTCCATGTTTATTGCCACGACAACTGAAAATGCTTGTGGAAGCGTTGTTGGTTCTAATATCCATTAGCAAAGTTCTAGTCACACTTAATGTTTCTGTAGGTCCTCCTTACAAACAAATTAGAACCAAGATAACCAACAACTCCAGACATTGAAAAGGATATCATCAAAAACCCACATGAAGCTGAAGTAAATGATGCCATAAAACTCTACTCCTATCTGGCTCAAACAAAAAACGCTAAATAGCTGCATAGATTAAGGGTATACTCCATATTCCATTGAAAATTTCATGAGAGAAAATTTGATTTGGAAAGAAAAATTAAAAAGGCTAGATAACCTTTTTTTTTTCTAAAAATATGATGGATAATATATTTCAAAACTCACCGCAAAGGATTCCCAAGCCAAGACAAAACATTAAAGTGTATTCGAAGTAGAAACTGGTCTAGAAGAAGCTTGACTTCTTGGTTTTCACATAGTAGTAGTATACAAAGTACAAATGCACATACACTGCTGTCGAGGCAACAAAGAAAAATGATGTCCATTGCCAGTGATAGTTCTCAGCATTTAACAAGAAATATGTCCCCACAATTGTCACACAGACAGTTACAATGAAGAGAATCAGGAACACCAGCAGCATAAATCCATAGACATAATAAACCTGCAAAAGACAAAGGTTTGTTGAATTAGAAAATACTAGAATACGAACACAATTTTGAAGTATACATGAACCTATCTTTAAGGAGGAAGTGAAACTCCTATATGCTATTAAACTACATAAATCCAAATAATTTACAACTCCCACTAGGCAAATTATAAACATAACAAGGCAAGTCCAAATAAATCCAAAAAATTTACAATCTTGTCAAGCTTCAAAACAAGAGTCAGATGAGGCAGAAGATTGTCTAGCAGCGATGGACGAAGGAGACGGAGATCGATGGCAAATGCACTATCGATGGCGATGTAGTAGACAGACGACTAGGCAGACGACTAGCAGCAGATGGATGGGGGAATAAAACTAAGTTAGGGATTTGGGGAAAATTATTTAGGGGAATAAGGGTTGGGGGTCAACTATCAAAACAACACCATTTTAATAAAAATTTAAAAATATTTGTGGCATTTATGGGCTAAACACCGCTATTTCTTTACCTTTAGCAGTGTTTATGAGAAAAATGCCGCTATCATTTTAACCTTTTGCGGCATTTATGGGAAAAATACCGCTAACGAAGCTCCCATTCGGTGTACTTTTGCGGCGCGTAGCATAAAACGCCGCTAAATATGTACTATTTGTAGCGCTATGTCCACAACACCACTATAGAACGACTTATTATGATGTTTTTCGATTAGCGCCACTAATGGTATAAATTTGTGGCATTTTTCAATAAAACGCCGTTAAAAGTTCAACCTTTTTGGATTTTTTGATCCATATGCCACTAAAAACACCTCTAAAAGCTTAATTTGATGTAGTGATATCATTTAACCATTAGTTGGGCTATGAATTCTACTTTTGTGAATGGTGCAACATACTACAGAAGTTGTATACCTAACCCACCAACTTTCGGTTCCTTATCTATTTGAACTCAGGCCTTTACTTACATCAAAGTATACAAGTTACACATACATAGTTCATCATCCACTCAATATTAAGGTAAGCCACACTGTGAACATCACTAGTGAATAAATCTATAAATAGATGTAGGATCTATTCTACTTGAGTTTTATCCGATGTACTGTCAGTTCAGCCAGTCACATCTATGTCTTCATCTTATGGGAGTCATCCGCTCTGATGCTTAAGACAAAACATCTCCTCAATTGGAATTGATAGATGACATATTAGTCTTTCAATTGGTTTCCTCATTTTTGATTAGACTAAGGACATGTTTAGGTTTATTTATTAATACAAGTTGTCTTTCTATATTACGATCCGACCACATAATACTGCTTAGTATTAGTTAAACATTAGATAACTAGTAAGCCAATATTTGCTTCCATTTTGATTTGCATTTAAAAACATCGAGGATAATGTATAAAGAATATTAATGTAATTAATGAATATTTTTATCAAACCAATTTGCTCGAAAAATACAAGTATACAAAATGAATATACTACACATAAGGCACTATATCCAACATTATCCTCTCTCTAAAATTTCATGAAATCAACAATGGTTAGCTACCAAAACCTTAATAGTTTTATGATCTATCACATAAGTTTTCATTATTCATCATCCTAAGCTAATAATTTAACAAAAATTCAATGAAAAATTTCTTACTTCTTTGTTGATTAGCACATGACATAAAAGAAAAAGCTTAAAGACTTATATCTATTCTTTCTTTCTTCATAAATAGTGGAGGATGACAAAATGAAACATTCTCTCTTTCTTTCCATTATTCTCATGTTATTTCTTAACTTAATTAATTTACCAATAAATCAATGGTTAATAAGCTTTCATGGAAAATGTTAGTGGGATCCCATGGCTAGAATAATTTCTTCCCACCAATGAAATCGAAAATTGAAGATATTAATCATGTGTATCTATGAGAGGGGATGGAAATGCATTGAAAGTGCGGGTTCTGAAGAAACAAATTCTGAAGCACTATTTCAAGAATCTAAGCTAGAGGAGGTAACCTTGCAGTAGGTGAACAAGGTATTACCTAAATATGATTTTTAATTTCATTTTCTCTTATTCTCTAGGCAAATAAGGGGTATTAGTGTTACATGGGAGAGGTCTAAGTTTGAGATTGTTGATTAACGAATATTACCTTCTATCATTGTTGTTAAGGGTAGGTGGTATGAGTTAAATTTTGTATTGTGTGTCGAAAATATATGTTGCATGCAGAATTATGGAACAAAGGGAACTTCAACTTGAATAGTAATGTATTATAGTTATTGATGCGAGTCTTAAGGCCTAATTTCAGCCCCATGGATGTGATGAGCTTACACTACCTTAAGGCCCAACAATAAGGTCAAAGGCTAAGCAAATCAAACCAAGATTTGATCAAAGGCAATATCTGAGGATGAATCTTTTTGAGGAAATGAGAAATGATACATGCATGGGATGGGTGAAATTTATTAAAGTCAATTCAACCAAGCTACCAATTTTTAAACTGAAAAGATTAGTCAACTTGAGACGAATTTTTGGATGAAATCCAAACATTTATGGTCTTAGATGTCTGCATAGAATTTGAAGATATATCACTTAGCTTCAAAACACACTTTAAATCACTCTATTTCAAGTTCGGGAGCTCAAGTTATGACCGTTTTAGTGAAGACTACGTGAACAGAATTTCTGGACGAGATTATGACGGGAATTACAAGTTTCGAGATTTTAATTCGAGTTTAAATCATATTGGGTTTTGTTTTTAGGCTTAATTTTTATTATATATGAGCCCAATATTGTATTTATTATATTTTATTATTCATTTATTCTGAATTTTGGATATTGTTTAAATATTTTAAGTTCTATAGGAGTATTTGTTTCTTAGTCAAACAAGAAAGTTTAGTCTAAAACTAATTGTTTAGATTAATTAGAGTTTCAATATACTTTAGAGTTTTATTTGGATCTACTTAACTAGCCTACATAAAGGCTTCTTAATTGTTCATTAAGCAGATAATTGTTTTCGTTAATAAAGTTTCCAACTCTAGGAATTTGTTTCTTTGTGTAAGATTTCTTTCTTATGATTTTTAAAAGTAATTTTCTTGTCAATTTTCTTCAAGGAGTCATGGGATTCATTCTTCACTCTTCAATTTGCTAAGGATTATTTCTTGGAGTGTTGATTAGAGCCATTAATTGAATTTGTTAGGATTTATATCTCAAATGATTTAATTGGTCATTTATCCTTCTATGCATTATATCCATCGGTTTACTCATTCCATCTTCTACTTAATTTGTTTTAATCTATCTATTTAAAAAATAAACATCATCATTTTCATCTAATGACTATTATTCATTTTCAATTTTCAACATAATTCAAGAGATCTAATTTCACCAATAATTATGATATTTTTATCATAATTATCTATTTAAGAAAAGATTATTTTGGCCTTCATCACTCTTTACAATTCCATCTTTCTTTAGACACTCTCTTGATATATTTACACCCTAATCCTTCCTCCTTTTCCTTTAATTCAAATTAATTATTTATATTTTAATATTCACAGTTTTCCCTAACACTTTTCATACTCATATGATTTAGTCTCATACATTAGGAAAGGATATAAAGATTATCACATCTTACTTTCTAAATTTTTTATTTGTAAGTAAATATTTGAACTAATTTAAAACTAAAAGTAAAAATTAAACAAATAAATAAAATTAACAATAATTAACAAACCTATTAATAAAAATTTCTTAAAAAGATAATTAATTATATGAACGTATATCTATGTTTAAAACTATTACACTCATATTTTTTAAATTGATTTGTCGATGCTCAAAAATATCGAATTTTTTGTTCGATACGTGATTAATTGTGTTTTTTTTTTTTAGTTTTAAAATATTTTATGTTTCCAAATTTCAAATATTTAATTTTAAAACTAGTTTAGATTATATATTTACAAATTATTTTATACTTTCTTGAATTAATTTATGATTTCATAATTTTTGAAGGATTTAATATAATTTTCTTTTTATTTCTAGGACCGAAGTATAATTTAACCAAATAAAATTTTTCATTTTAGAGACGCCAAGATCTTTGTTTGCCCTGTCTAAGTTTGCTCCCATTCCAGAAAGAGGTCTATCATATTTATATACACATATTTTCTTTGTCGCTATAAAAAAAAAAAAAAATAAAGGTGAACACTAGCAATGGAACTGGGAATTGGGAAATGGTGGAGCAGTGCGTGGTGGGCACACGGAAATGAATTGGGAAGGGGTATGAGAAGGCATTGTTGGGTAGAAAGGAAATTGTTTAATTAACTTAAAAACCTTTAAAAAAAAAACAGTGTTTGAAAGAATGGATGAAACAAGAAGGGGATACTTGGTGGATGATTGGTTCGGTAGCTCAAACTCTGTATAAGGTTTTTTCAAACAATGAAAGGGACGGGCTAGGAAGAGGATGAAGAAGAGCACCAAATGCGAGTCATTGTGTTGGGCGTGGATGGGAGTTTGAGTGTTTGATTCTTTGATCTTTTATAGCTATTTGGTTTCAAAATCCGCCTGCTCAATCCGAAAACAAGTAGGAATTTGTAAATCTCTCTTTTAAAATTTAAAGTTTTTTGGTTAGATTGTTTGATGATCAAACTGATAAAATTTGTAAACATGAATGTTTAAATTTATTAAATTATTTAAAATTAGGATTAAATTGATAGAATATGTAAGTTTTGAGGACTAAATTTTTATTATGCTAGTTAGAAAAAATGTCACGTCATTATTTTCGTTATCAATTTAATGATGGGTGACCAGAACAGGAGCGAATACAAGCATTAGTACCTAAATTGAAAATTTTTAAAGTTAGGTGATCAAAACAAAAACATGATCATAGTATATAATTTACCCAATAAAAAAATAGTTCGTACAAAGTATAAACTCTTGTAAAAAATAAGACATCCTTAAAATAAGCCAAATTTTTCTTTATTTTTACTAAAAAAGTCACGAGAGTGGCTACATATTACCAATTGATTTAGTTTATTACTAACCCATATATTAAAACATGTATAAAAATAATATTCCCACCAACGTAACATAAAAGTTTATTTTATTAACAAAATTTTTATTATAAAATACTCATTTTAATTCCTTAATCAAATTATTAATATCTAACAACTTGAATTTTCTCTCCCAAAATCTAAATGACAAATGATGTTGTTTAATGGTTTTTTGAATAATCTCATTATAAGTTCTGATCATATCTGTTTTTTTACACAATGCTTAAAACTACCTTTAACCCATTTCTAACTCATAAATAGGAGAAAAATATAATTCAATAACTCGAATTTACGTTCTCTTGTATTGACAATAATATTTATATAAATCGAACAAAGACTCAATTAACATGTTATTTAAATTTAAATTCGAGAATTAATCTTTATGTAATTTTTTTCTATTATAAAAGACAATGGTGCTTGTATAATCATTGAAAACGACCAGCTATGTGATATTATATCTGATATTTAGCTGTAAAAATTGACTGAATTTGGCTCAATACATAGGGTTCATGAAGCTTCTATCCTCCATCTACAGCTTAAGCAAGAAAAGCCAAAAGGAAAGAAAGACATAAGAAGACAAAGATATGTTAGTTTTTGGATATCTATCAACCTCGAATATTGCAACATTAAGGGGGGGGACAAGGATAAGAGAGTAGGGGAAAAGAAAGCAAAAGAAGGTTTGTTTTACATGGAGTGAGGGTTTTGAGTGCTCGAGGTTAATATACTTCCAAACTAAGGTGGTTTAATTTTCAAATTACATTCCTTCTTTTCTGTTCTGTAAGAATCTCACACCTTCTTTCTATCTTATCTTTTCTCACAGGATTATATTTTGGGATAAAGATTCTGCCATAGTTCTTTTCTTTCTTTTATTGTAGGGTTCTTTTGGATAAATGATATATTTATTTGTGATTTGTGTAAAAAGCAGTGGTGATGAAATTAAATATTGTAATAATACTATAACAGAGATAAAAATAAAAAAGCTGAACACATCTCATCGCATTGGAGGTAAATACCCATCTAAAGGAATCCTTAGTTAGGTTTGTTCAAAATGAAATTCTACTAATTGTGTTTTAAACATCTTTTCATATAATTAAAATTTAATTTATAGAACATATGAATGTTGAAACGAAATAATTAATTTTCAAGGTGAGTTATAAAATTGATAACTTTTATTTGCTTAAGTTTATATTTTGATTATTGAATTTTAAAAGTTTATTATATGATGATTTATTACATTATGGTTACTCCGTTGTTAACTTTCATCAAGAGCTCAATATCAAATTGATGTGATCGTTCACACTAATTTTTATTTTTATTTTTTATCTTTCTCTTCTTTTCATGTGTTCTTTTTCTTTTTTCTTTCTCTCTCTTCTTCTTTCCCATTAGCCTTATCTACCGCCAACTTTACCACCATCAATTGCCACCGTCCGGCCTTCAATCTTCGATCAGAACCCACCAAATCATTGGTCTTTTCCTTTCTCTCTTCCATTGGCTTTGATTTCCAAGAAGCCAACCAAACATTTACGAAATTAAAACTAATTTTGAACTGTTCTTAGCCTTTTTCGTTGTTGTCAGTCACTATATTGGATTGAGATTGCAACAAAAGCTTCTCTCCACTAAAACAAATGCTTTTAACGTTGAAATGTTCGATTGAAGCTGCAAATATTTAGGAATTTGACAAGCCAAGAAAATATGAGTTCATCTTTATATATATATATATATATATATATTCGATCTCTTCCCTCTCTCACTCTCTCTTATTTTTGTTGTTTTCAACTTCTAATTCAACAAGTTGAAAGGGGATTTTGGACTTTTGTACATGTTTAGAAATTTTATTGGAAATCTAAGGCTGGAGACAATAGGATTAGCAATGACAACCCGGGTTTGATGAGGAAAAAATGAGAAGAAAGGAGAAGACAAAGAAAAATAAAGGAAGAATAGAGGAAAAAAGGTTAAACATTTAGTGTTTACAAAATAGTTGGAAGGTACTATTAATGGTCACATCAATTTGTGTTACACTCTTAACGAGAGTTAACGATTGAGCGATCATAACATAATAAATTGATAAGATTAGTGATCATAAAATAATTTATTAAAACTTTGATATCAAAAAATATATATAATAATATCATATTTTGTTTCAATACATAAAAGATTATAAATAAAGTATGTTGAATACAATGTTATTATAATAAGTTGCATATTAAATAACCTTTTAACTTTTATTAACAAAAATCATTACATAAATGTATATTCAAGGACTTTAGTTAAAAGACACAAAAAAGTCAAACTGATAGAGATGGGAGACAGTCATTCATCCCATTGGCTGCTCAAAAAGATTCTGGTCTTCTCTATTTCATTGGATTTCATGTTCAAAATGGAAGACAAACATTTCCATTTAGACTTTGTTTTTTCGGGTGTAAGCTATGTGGCTTTACATAAAAATTTCTGCAACTCTAATCTCAGTTCAGACTCAACATCTTGAAATCGTTGCATTTTTTGTCATGCACTGTTTTCCAATTTATAATTAGTATCTTTTCATCTACCTTCCATGTTGGATTGATTTTGTGTTTATATTAAATTATAGAGTAAAATATTTTAATATTAAAATATGTTCATGTATTTAGATTTTAATCTCTTTATTTTTATTTTAGAAATATAGTCCTCTACTCTTTAAATTTAAGAATTCAAGTATACTTGATATCACTGTTAAAATTGTTTTATTAAATTTTTAGTACGAAATTTTGAAAGTAAAAAAAAATTCACTTGATAGTCATTTAACAAAAAAATTGAAAATACTAATTAGGATTTTTTCCTTAAAAATACATATTCGAAATTGACATGATTTAATATATGTTTTTCTATTAGAATAATGTTATTATATATATCATTTTAATTGAAATAGCTAACAATATTTATTATTTACACTAACTAATAATATTATAAAAGTAGATGGACCAAATTATGTAAAAAAAAGATTAAATCTCAAATTTTAGTATAGTTTAGAGCCATACTTTATTTCTAAAAAAAGGCCAAAATTGAAATTTGACCATTGTTTTATAATGTAAAAAAAAAAGGCAATGCAAATGTAAAAGAAATAACAAGTCATATGTTAGTCTCTAAGATTTAAGGTATTCAAATTATATATAATCACTGTTGTAAGCCCAATTTTGCCCATCAACCCAGACCCAAACAATAACTCGAGGCCCAAATCATTGGCCCATTAACCCACAACCCATTAAACAAATACCCAAACCCTAGCCCACATAAGCCCAAAACCAAAGCAGGAAAAAAAAACCAAACCCTAGCCCCAAGTGGCGCCGTAACCTAGGGTCATCTACCCTCTGTCACCACTGAAGCTTTTGACCCACCACCCTGACACCGCCACTGTCGCCATCACCGACCCCTCCACTTGCGCCGAATACCTGCAAACAATAAATAGGAAAAGACTTAACATGTATCAAGTTGTAAAACGATTGGTTATAAAAACCAATCTAATCTCTTTGTAATAGGGTCTTTTTTCTTTTTTGAAAATCAATATCAGAAAACAGAGATTGGATCAATAGCAATATAGAGTCGAACAAAAAAAAAAATAAAGTCGAGAATAGCAAAGAACAAAGAACACAGTTAAACAAGAAGGCATCGAAAAACA
This sequence comes from Gossypium rotundifolium, assembly GCA_025506655.1. Lineage (NCBI taxonomy): Eukaryota > Viridiplantae > Streptophyta > Magnoliopsida > Malvales > Malvaceae > Gossypium > Gossypium rotundifolium. Next base: position 13,317,452 of record CP106727.1, read on the forward strand.
CAAAAGATCCATTAAAATCAAAGGAAACAGAGGCTAAAGGTGATTTTTCTTTTATTTTCAAAAGTTGTTTCTTTTCCTTCTTTTCAAGATATATATACATATTACCATATTATTAAAATATATATATATATATAGAGGAAAAATTTAAGAGAGGAAAAATTTACCTTTATGAAATTTCTACGGGCAGCGTAGATGGCGGGCAGTCTTCTTGGGAGTAAACTGAGAGAAAAAAACAAAAAAACGAAATGAAAAATGAAAGGAAAATTTTTGGTTTTATAAAAGATTCAAAACGACGCCGTTTAGGGCCTGGTTCAGTGGCCTCAAAACGACGTCGCTTCGCCCCTTAAATCCGCGTGTTGACCCGACTCGCCTCAGGATCCGCGTGCTTTTACAAAAGGGGTTTATTGCGCTTTCGATCCTTCCGCATTTTCAGCTTTTAAAATTAGGTTTTCTGTTATTTCAATTTTGGCCCAGATATTTCGCGCAGTTTGTAATTTGGTCCTTTAAAACGCTGCGCTCAAAACGCTTGGGGAAAATTGCGCTCGCGTCCCTCATTCTTTCGCGCGCATTGCAATCCAGTCCCCCTATTATTTATTTTATAGAATTCGACCCGAAACTTCCGTTTTTAATACAATTTAACCCATTTCTCAATTATTTTGCAATTTTTACTACTATTTAATATTTTCATTTTTATTATTATTGATCATTTATTATTATTACTATTATTTTATTATGCTACTATTATTAGTACTACTATTTTTATTTTTATTATTATAAAATTTTATTAACATCCACCGTTTTCTTTATATTTTTTATTATTATTATTTTATAATTTATCCATCTTTTGCTATCATTATTTTCATATATCTAGATTATTTATTATTATTATTATTATTATTATTATTATTATTATTATTATTACTACTACTTATATTATTATTCTCACCCAATTACTATTATTTTATATATTACTATTTTATTATTTAATTATCATCATTATTGTTATTTTATTTTCATTATTATTGCTATTACAATTATTTGTTATTATCAATATTCTCATCGTTCGTCTCACTAATCCTTCCCAACATCTCAATTTTTATAACAACCAATATTTCCATGTTAGCAATTCAGGAGAATCGAGCCCTAACTTACTGGGTTCCCGTTTTTCTCATTTTAAGCTAAACAACGGAATATCTCTTTTAAAAAAATCGCAATTCAAATTTTAAACAAAACACTTAATCTCAGAAATTCGAAATGTCACGCCCTAACTTACTGGACTCGACATTTAGGTACTTCGAGATAAGTTTCTTTTCTTTCGGCTAAAATAGGGGCAATATTCCTAATTTAGATTTTCGAGAAATCGGGCCCTAACTTACTGGGTTCTGGTTTCTCGTTTGACAAATGACGGAATATCCCTTCTTAGTATTAAAACCAAGTTTTAAAAGGCAAGCTTAGTTTCGGGAGCCTAAAGTATCGTGCCCTAACTTACTGGACATGATGCTTTGTCTCGTCGAAAATAAGAGAGTCTTAACGTCCCTTCCGATCCCTTCAAGTTTTGGAAATCAAAAGTATCTATTTTCGAATCATTTCAAAGTTTTCAACATTAGGACATCGATCAATCAATTTGGTACCAATTTTGGGCGTATCGAGGGTGCTAATCCTTCCTCGTGCATAACCGACTCCGGAACTCGTTTTTCTGGATTTCGTAGACCAAAATCGTTGTTTTGATAAATCAAATTGTTTATTAAAAACAACCGTTTTACAAGGTGGCCCGATCACACCCGAATAAAGATCGGTGGCCACTCCCGTTTTATCATTTTCAAAACCCAAGTTCGATTCCCATTTTGTCAAAAAATGGTTATGACAATCACATAATATGTAATCGAAAGTTAACGATATTAACTATTTGGACCAATTTATAATATTATAAAATTAAAAGGATCAAATTATTTTAGAAATTCAGGTATATAGATTGAATATCAAATTTAGATATATTAGAAGGACCAAAGCTGAAATTTAACATTTTGGTAAAATGCAAAAAAGAAGAAGAAAAGCATAGTTGAGTTGGGCGTGCCAAAAGTAAATATAGTTCCTCTTTTCAACATTTATAGTTTGTTGTTGACCGAAAAAGGAAGCATTTATCATTTTTCAAAACATTAAAAAGGCCTCAGCATGCACCTACGAAAATTTTTTACTTGAATTAAATTGTATATTTTTATAATAATAAAATATAATTTTATTATTTTAATAGTTTATATTTTATAACTTTAAATGATTAAATCAAAATTTTATTATTTTTAGGTGTTAGACTACAATTTTACTATTACAATTTAAAAATTTTAAACTATAAAAGGACTAAATGAAAATTTTAAATAAATAATGTGATGAATGCAAAATGTTTGCCTAGTTTTACATTATAAATTTAATTTAGGAATCAACTGATAAAACCCAGACCTCCTTGAGGTAATCTTTGTCTATTTTCTTTTCATTGCAATTAGATTTCATTGATGACAGGTTTAATCTAGTTGACTCGAGCTTAATTTATAGTAGTTGATGCTTAAACTCAATTCAAATTGAATGTATAAAATAAGTCTCAATTCACATCTTTCATTTTTGCTAAGCTTAAATTCAACTTTAAGTTCAAATTGAGATTTAATAATACAGAATAAAATAAATATGTTTTAAAAAATATAAAACCAAAATTCAATCAGCTTGTGAGTAGATTTGATCATGGGTTGAGTTATCTGATCAAGTCGAATGCTTGTCCAAAAATAGAAGGGTTTGGGCAAAAATATAGGCTTGAAAAATGGACTTGGACAAAAAAATAAAGCTCGTTTTCTAAAGGGAACTAGCCTCGGGTAGGATTTTTTTGGCCCGGCCTGAATAAGTTGTTTTGCTACTATTTCGTTATTATTTTGTTGTTATTTTTTTTGAATTAAAGCATCCGAATTTCATTCTTGATAGAATTAAACATAAAATCACCAATTTAGCAAGAATTATTTCAATAACTAATTGGTTTGAACACATAAAATATGCAAAATAAACATACTATCAAATCCCCCTACTTAGCCTTTACTTGCCCTTAAGCATATTGTATAAGAATTAAAGTAAGTAGAGAGAAAGGTCAAGTATACTCCCCATGTATATCTAGCGTGGTTGTCAGCGCTAGGAGTGACTACTTTGGAAGATGGCGAGAATTGTGGAGACTTAGGTTTCCATTGTTTCAAGGTGAGCTTTGATGCGGTTTATGCGTTGCTCTACAGATGAAGGAGGCTGCTCCTCTGGCTTCCTAGTAGCAAAGTTGTGACGTTGGCTAAAGACTCTATTATTGCAAGTGTCGAAACCATTTTTTTTTTTTGAAAAAAAGGGGCATCGACTTTAAAACTAAATATGGAGCTGCCATCGATCTTTTATTCGAGATATGATCGGATCACCTTGAGATGGATTATTTTAATAAAACATTTTTGATTTATTAAAACAATAATTTTGATCTAGAAATCTAAGAAAACAGGTTCGGGAGTCGGTTACGTACGAGGAATGATTAGCACCCTCGCAACGCCCAAAGTTGGTACCAAATTGATTAATTAATGTCCTAACGTCGAGAATTTGAAAAGATTTAGAATACGATAACTTTTTTAAAAATTGAAGTGGATATTGAAATTCTCTTATTCCGAAGGAATGAAATTGCATGCCCAACACGTTAGGGTATGACATTTCAAACCCACGATATCAAGATCATCTTGTAATTTCCAAAATTCGTGCATTGAATTTTTTTTTAAAAGGATACTCGAGGGTCTGGTCATACGGAAAAACTGACACCCAGCACGTTAGGGCACGATTTCTCGGATTTCCAAACACGAGATATTGCCTTATTTTAAAGCTAAGAAAACACACATGAAATCTTAAAAGGATATTCAGTTATTTGGTCAAACGAAAAACCGAAACCCAGCACGTTAGGGCACGATCTCTCAGATTTTCAAACACGAAACGTTGCCTTATTTTAAAGCTAAGAAAACACGAAGGAAATCTTAAAAAGATAATTGGTTATTTGGTCAAACGAAAAATCAAAACCCAGCATGTTAGGGCACGATCTCTTGGATTTCTAAACACGAAACATTGCCTTATTTTAAAAACTTTTGAATGGAATAGTTTTTAAACTCGAATGGTAGTAAAACATGATTTTTTTTTTTACAAATAAAATCGCAATGGAATGATAGTATACAAAGCAAAGTAGCAATACATACACGAAGGCTTACACTAATGGATCATAGATGATTAATAATGACAAATTAAGAATTATAATCCATACAATAGCAATAATCACACAACACAATTTCAACATTAACTATTGAAGAAAATGGAGCAAAATAATATACAAAACAAATGTAAAATGAAAAGTAATTAAAACCAATAATATGCAAAATTGTTTAAAGATAAAATATATGTTTGAAATGATTAAAATAATTAATTTGAAAACAACCTAATCAAACACACAAAGATTTAAGTTTATTAATGCATGCAAAAGAGGTTTGAAGTGAATAACATACATAAGGCCTTTTTTAAAAAAACTTTAAAGAATAGAAATAAAATAGTAAAGCAAGCAATATATAAAAGTTTAAAACAAAATATAACAAAATAAACCTTTTTGAAAAGTAAATAAATAAGTGAATTAAAATTGGTAAGGGACAAGATTGAAATTACAATAAAATTCAAGTCTTAAAACGAAAATAATGGCAACAGGCTATTAAGGACCAGATTAGCGTGCACGCAAACAAGCGAGGATTCATTGGGTAATTATCCCAAACACACAAAACGGTGCCATTCAAATACTGGTCATCTAACTACTCGAGGACCAAATTAAAATAGAAACAAAATAAACAGGGCTAAATTAGAAACGAGTGCGGGACTCCATTGCGACCTAACGCAAAAGCGGAGGGACTTGGTGCACAAATAAACCAATAATTAAAAAAGCAGATCCTCCCGGGTCGGGTCACTCGCATGGGTATGGCCCTTAAACGACGTCGTTTTGGTCATTAACAGACCATACCAAAACGACGTCGCACCGAGGGGTAATAAATACTAAAAGGGCAAAAAATCATTTTTAAACCTCCTTTCTTTAAAAAAAGGTATAAACTCTTTGAAAAAAACCTCTGCTCTCCGAGCACCGGCCAAGGTTCGGTCAAGCTCCGATCATCAGCCGCCGTGCTCCGCTGCCGTACATGATGGTCGGAGCTCACAAAAGGGGCTAAATCGGCCTTTAAAAATCCCCTAGACCCGAATCTAACCCCAAAACTCTCAAACCCTTACCTAAAATAGAAAACAAACCAAAACTCTTCGAATTTGAGACTCCGATCGTCACCAAAAAGGTAAAAAATCACTTTTATTCTCTTTCTATATATATATATATAATATATTCGAGATGGAAATAGGCTGAAAGATAGTCTGGAAAATATACCTTTTCTCTATTTCTGTATTCAAAAAAACATAAGAGAGCTACAACATTTTTCTAGCTTTCTTTTTATAGTCGAAAAGGAAAAATAAAAATCCCCAAAATTACAATGCTTTTTTTATTTTGTATTTGCTGTCATTTCTCTATTATTGGTGGCCTTTCTTACAGGTGCGGAGGGCGCGAACGTGGTGTTCGAAGGCTTACTGGAGGTACGGAGGCTATGGAGGCGTGCGTGGTGGCGCGCGTGGAGGCACGTGCGCGACGCTGTTAGAGTTAGGGGCTAGGGTTTCTAAAGTTTCAATCTATTCTGGGCCATTCGGGCTGGTTTCAGAATTGGGTTTATTTAGGTCCTAATTTGGGCCATTTGGACTTTAATTTGTATTTGGTTTTGAAATTTTGTAATGGATTGGACGTTATTAATTTTGGAATTTTATATTTTATTTATTTTTTGTTTTAATTTTGGTATGGGTCCGGGTAATAATGGGTTCTTACAACTGTCCCTCTTTGCTCGTTATCGTGTAACGAGAATTGAGCAAAGACTTCAAAAAGGACCATTCTTACCCGGTCTTCAAATCTTTGACTTCTTTCGGTGCTTTTCTTCTTCAAGTAGCTTCATTCCATCCCACTGCATCTTCAAGGGCATAGGAACTAGCGCTTCGATCCAATTCAAGGATATTAGACTTGTAGCTTCAATCTACTCCGCCGCAACTTTGGGGAGATAAGATTTGCTATCTTCAGTCTACTTCGCTGCAACTTCAGGGAGATGAGACTTGTATTGTAAATTCAATCCCACCTACTACAAATTCAGAGGTATAGGATTCGTCATTTTAATCCGCTCCACAGCAACATCAGGGAGATAGGATTAACTGTCTTCAGTCTGCTCTACTGCAACTTCAAGAAGATAAGACTTGTGACTTTAACCTGCTCCACTGCAACTTTAGGGAGATAAGGTTTGTTTTGATCTGCTCTATTGCAACTTCAGAGAGATAAGATCTGTAATTTATAGTTTCAATCTGTTCCATTGCAACTTCAGGGAAATAAAATTCGCCATCTTCAGTCTGCTCCACTGCAACTTCAGTGAGATAAGACTTGTATAGTAAATTCAATCATAGCTACTGCAAATTCAGAGGTATAAGATTCGTCGTTTTAATCTTCTTCACTGCAGGTTCAAGAAGATAAGATTTGTAATTTATGGCTCCAATCTATTCCACTGTAACTTCAAGGAAATAAGATTAGTCGTGGTGGATTTGATCCGACCTACTACAACTTCAGATGTATAGGATCTGTGGATTCGTCGATCTTGTTACACCGTCTTCTAAGGAACATGACCTGCAGAATCAATTTATGGAATTATGCTTATGCATAATGATTAGGATGCCATGATCGAAATGAATCAAATGCTCCTAGCTAAATGTATTATAGATGACATGTACATGAATGTAGAATGTCATGAGAATGATACGTTCTAGAATGATTAGAATGCAATGATCAGATTGACTCGAATGCTCCTAACTAAATGTGTTTCACGAATGAGAATGATCCCTTAGAATTGACATTGCTTATTGTTCTTCTAAGTTGTATCACTGACGTAATATCTTGTCCTCTTGTTCAACCGACATTTTTTACAGCAAATTCAAAGAAATGGTCACTGTTTAGAGTTTCCTTCTCAAACACTTCCAACCCTTAGGTTTAGTGAGTTCTAAATAAAAGTCATGTTTCATGTTCTCGTATTATTTAGAAGTTTTCAGAGTAATATGCAAAACTCCTTTTGCGAAAGTATTATTAGTCCATTAATCATTACTTCAATACAAAATGCTTGAAAATAATTATAAATGATGCACAAAATGGAATTTATCAGAAATGAAATCTGAAAAGAATAAGTTAATTAAAGGAAGCAAACATTGCTGGAATACAAAATGATTAAGAGACAAGATAGGTGCCCCGGATATCGCAGCCTGAGCTTCTCTGTATGGACTTTCTGAAGACCATTCTAAGCTCAATATGTGTTTAAGAGATTGAGAGTACTCTGTTGACGATCCAAGACGTAACATCTCTCCTCTTTTTAATTCAGGTATGGTAAGATTATCGCATGCTCCATCGTTGATTGCAATTTGAGTCGCTTTTTTGGTTTTCGACTCAAAACCCCTTTTGTCTCAAGGCGCCCTTTGCGGGTTTTCACCCTAGCCTCTCCGTTTTTCATTTTCATCTTTTTCTTTTTTAGAAAAGGTCTCAAAGTGCCCTTTGGGTTTAGAGAATGTCTCAAAGCGCCCTTTCATGGTTTTCACTTTGGCCTTTTTTCCTCTTTAAGTATAGTACTTCTTGACTGAATCCAATTTCTAGGATTTGGTAAGTTTTTCCCATTCATTTCAGTCAAGATCAGAGCTCCTCCAGAGAAAGCCTTTTTCACTACATAAGGTCCTTCCCAATTTGGCATCCTTTTCCCTCTAAAATCCTTTTGCATGGGAGGATTTTTTCAAAACCAGTTCTCCCTCGTGAAATTATCTTGGGCGAACTATTTTTTCATAAGCCCGCATCATTCTCTTTTGGTACATCTGACCATGACGGATAGCCCTTAGCCTTTTTTCCTCAATAAAGTTCAACTGATCATATCGAGACTGGATCCATTCAACTTCATCTAACTTTAGCTCTGACAAGACTCGAATGGAAGGAATTTCAACTTCAATGGGTAACACTGCCTCTATTCCATAAACCAATGAGAATGGAGTTACCCCAGTGGAGGTCCTGACTGATGTTCAATAAGCATAGAGAGCAAACGGTAACTTCTCGTGCCAATCTTTATAGGTTTCAGCCATTTTCCCCACAATCTTCTTAATATTTTTATTGGCTGCTTCCACTGCACTATTCATTTTTGGGCGATACAGCGATGAGTTGTAGTGTCTGATCTTGAACTGACTACATACTTCTGCTATCGTACTGTTCAGGTTAAGTGCATTGTCTGATATGATCTTCTCAGGCATCTCATATCGACATATGATTTCCTTTTTTAAGAATCTGTTAACTGCCAATTTAGTGACGTTGGCGTATGAAGCAGCCTTTACCCACTTGGTGAAGTAATCAATGACCATAAAATAAATCAATTCCCATTCGAAGCTTTCGGTGAAATTGGTCCAATGACATCATGCCCCACATGGAGAAGGGTCATAGGGAAGTCATAACATGTAGAGGTAAAGGAGGTACATGAATTTTGTCCCTATAAATTTGACATTTCGACATCTCTTGGCATAGTTGATATAGTCTCCTTCCATGGTAAACCAATAGTATCTGAATCTCATAATTTGTCTGGCCATTGTAAAGCCGTTAGCATGTGTCCCACAGACACCTTCATGAACTTCTTCCAAAATTTTCTTAGCTTCAATTGCATCCACACATCTCAAAAGTACCTGATCATTTCTTTTTTGTACAGGATCCCCCCATCTAAGACATAATCACAGGCTAGCCTTCTCAATGTCCTTTTATCATTCGCAGTTGTTTGGTCAGGATATTCACGATTTCTCACGTATCGCAATATATCGTGATACCAAGGGTGATTATCTCTTTCCTCTTCATCCACAATATAAAAATGGGCTGGGGCCTCGTAGATACTCATTTGAATAGGCTTCACATCCTCTTGTTTGCCTACTTTGATAATGGAGGCCAAAGTGGCCAAAGCATCTGCCATCTAGTTTTCTTCTCGTGGGAGATAACTAAAAGTGATATCATCAAACTCTTCAATTAACCCCATAACTATCCTTCGGTAATTGGTCAATTTATGGTCTTTTGTCTCCCATTCACCTTTTAGTTGATAGATCACTAGTGTCGAATCTCCATATACTTTTAGTACTTTGATTTCGCACTCCATGGCTGCCCGGAGTCCCATGATACACTCTTTATATTCTGCCATATTATTTGTACAATCGAAATCCAATTTACAAGTGAATGGGTAATGATCTCCATTTAGGGATACTAACACTGCCCCAATTCCATTACCGACAACATTTGATGCTCCGTCAAAATTTAGCTTCCAAATATGATCCTTTAGGGTGTCTTCCTTCACAGTAGCTAAATACATTAGATCCTCATTGGGGAAATCAAAATTCAATGGCTCATAATCCTTTAAAGCTCGCTAGCTAGAAAATCTGCTATTACGCTCCCTTTCATAGCTTTTTGACTCACATAGACGATGTCGAATTCAGAAAGCAGGATTTTCCATATGGCCATCCTTCCATTTAAAGCAGTTGACTCCATCATATACTTTAGAGGATCCAACTTCGATATCATCCAAGTCGTGTGGTACAACATGTATTGTCTTAGCCTCCGAGTTGTCCAAATCAAGGCGCAACACAATTTCTCAACTGGTGAGTATCTCATCTCACAATCAGTGAATTTTTTACCGAGGTAATATATTACTTTTTCTCTTCATCCTAAAACGTCATGTTGACCCAGCACACATCCCATGGAGTTGTTAAACACTTTCAAATATAGTATTAATGGTCTATCAGGGTATGGAGTTGACAATACTAGGGGACTTGACAAGTATTGCTTAACCTTATCAAAAGCTCTTTGGCATTCATTATCTCACACGTCTGGGTTGTGTTTCTTAAAAAGAAGAAATATAGGATCACATTTCTCAGTTAGTTGTGAAATGAATCGAGTAATGTAATTCAGTCTTCCAAGAAAACCTCGAACTTCTTTTGGGGTGCGCTACGGAGAAATTCTTGTATAGCCCTGACTTTATCTGAGTCAATCTCAATTACTCTTCCACTGATTATGAATCCTAGCAATTTTCCATATCTAGCTCGACAGTACATTTCATTGGATTGAGTTTTAACTGGAATTTTCTCAATCTTAGGAATAGTTTCCTCAAAACTTAGATGTGTTCCTCTTCTGTTCTGGGTTTTGCAATCATATCATCCAGATAAAATTTAATTTCTTTATGCATCATGTCATGGAACAAAGTCACCATGGCCTTTTGGTATGTAGCTCCTGCGTTTTTCAACCCAAACGGCATCACTTTATAACAGAACATCCCCCATAATGTTATGAAGGTAGTTTTTCCCATGTCCTGAGGATGCATCTTTATCTGATTGTACCTAGAGAACCCATCCATGAATGAAAACTATGAGTAGCTTGCCTTATTATCTACCAGAGTATCAATGTGGGGCAACAGAAAATTATCCTTTGGGCTAGCCTTATTTAGGTCTCTATAATCTACACACATTCGTACCTTCCCATCTTTCTTAGGGACAGGCACAATTTTGGCTACCCATTCTGGGTATTTGACTTCTTGTAAAAATCCGGCGTCAAATTACTTTTTAACTTCTTCCTTTATTTTTAGCACAATATCAGGCCTCATCATTCGGAGCTTCTGCTGAACTGGCTTACAATCCTCTTTTATGGGAAGGCGGTGTGCTACAATGTCGGTGCTTAAACCGGGCATATCTTGATATGACCATGTGAAGACATATTTGAATTCCTGTAGCAACTCAATGAGATCCCGCTTCGTTTCTTTAGCTATGCACATTCCAATACTTACTACCTTTCCTTCCTCCAGCATCACAGTTTCCACTGTCTCCTTATGAGGTAGAATTTGTTTCTCTTCTGTTCTATAATTCTTAACAAGTCTGGAGATAAGTCACAGTCTATGCCATCTTCAAAGTCCTATGATTCTTAGCAGCATCACTCATGTCGTTGATATCCGAGAACCTGTTGTAGGTACAAAAGAATATAAAAAAATGAATAAATTTAAGAAATATTTGTATAGTATGATCATGAATGAAGAATAAAATAATATTTGGAATAAAGAATAATTGTCTATATAATATGATTATGGATGAATTGGAAAGAATAAAGAATATTTTCTCAAAAGATGCATTTTCATTGAATTAAAGATTTTTGGGCTATAAGCCTCTTTCACGAAGAATGCTTATTACTCCTAGGCCTAGAGCAATAAGTGTTCTGGGATATTACTCTGAAATAGTTCTAACTTCCGCAGTCCAATTGTCTAGAATGCTCCCCAGCTCAAAGGGGTGGATGCCTGACAAGTTTCTTCTTTGGCTCCCTCCTCGAATATGGCATTGATGTAGACATTGCCCAACGTTGCTATAATGTCTTCTTCTTTTGGCACCTTCTGCTCAGCATGAATGACCCCTCCCGACACAAAGGTTTTAGATATGTGTGGAATTATCATGGGTTCCCACTTGATTTCTTCACCACTCAAATGAGTCCTTCTTTCTTGCCTTTTTTCCAACTCTTTCTTTCTTTGTTTTGCGTCTGGCCTGAATCCAAACCCAAAGCGATCTTGCTTTTCTTTCAACATCAAAGCCACAACTCTCCCCTGAAGATATTTTTCAAGCCCTTTTCCTGGCAAAGCTCATTTTTTTACGGTCATCTGCAATCCAATTCTTGTGGTTTTAGAGATTTTTAGTGTCGAAATTCTGTTTCTTTCTGTAATGAAGGTTGCATTCACGAACTCTAAAGGCCGAAAAGAACATTCAATTGTCTCGTCGTTTATCTTCAGATACGGTGCATCACTGGTTACAGCCGCGATACTATCCTCTTCGGCATTTATTGTCACTAGTTGACCCTCTGATACTAACTTGAGTTTCTAATGCAATAATGTAGGTACCACTCCTGCTGAGTGGATCCACGGTCTTCCCAACAAGCAGTTGTAGGAGGGTTTGATATCCATTACCAAGAAGTCCACCTCATATGTTGTAGAATCAATTAGCAGTGGTATTTTAATCCTCCCCATAACTCTTCTTTGCGTGCTGTCAAATGCCCTAACTATATTTTGGCATTCTTTCATATGGGAACTATCCACAGGTAATCTGTTTAATGTGGATAAGGGTAATATGTTTAACACCGATCCGTTGTCTATCAAAACCCCTGGCAGTGTGTACCCTTTGCATCTAGTGGTAATAAGCAAAGTCTTAGTGGATCCTTTACCGCTCTTTCTGATCCCTCAATCTCCTCGTAAAATTCCATCTCTTTATTATCCATCAAATTTTGCACTATGGCTCTGAACACAGTGCATTCCTGGATTTCATGCCCTTCTCTATTATGGAACTCACAATGGTTAACACAGTACATTCCTGGATTCTATGCCCTTCTCTATTATGGAACTCGCAATGGTTCCTCTTTCCTTTGGTCCTCTCTTCCGAATCCAATATGATCAGTCCTCTCTCCACCATCTCCTTCCAAACTTGTCTCAATGGGATTTTGACTTCTGCAACCTCATATTTGCCTTTCCTGCCCCCATCTTCATTTATTCCATTTACTCCTTGATCAGTATGATTAGGTAAGGGGTTTCCCGCTACATTTGGTACGGGTGGGTCGTCAAACTTTATTATCCTCATTTTTATTAGCTTTTCGACTACTTTCTTGAATGCGATGCAATTTTCAATTGAATGCCCCGCGATTCCAGCATGATATTCGCATTGGGCGTTTGCATCATACCACTTGGGAAACGGGGGTTGCAGCGGTGTTAAGTAGAAAAGGGACACCACATGTGCATCAAAGAGGTTCTGGTACGGCTCTCTATACGTCATAGGTATAGGTATGAACTATATCCTTTTGGTGTTCACCCTTGTGATAAATTCCTATCTTGTGGGACCTTGATGATTAGTGGTTATTGTTTTTGACTGGCTCACCATGACCGCTCTCGAATGACCCTTATTATATGTACTCGTATTATTCCTCATTCCCCCTCCTTCTCGGGGCTAATCTCTTGGTGCCTTCCCCTACTTCAATCTTTCCACATCTTATCACAGTTTCTATCATCTCCTCAGACATTACAATATAAGAAAAGCTTTTAGTAGCATTTCCCAACATGTGGTTGATGAAGGAGCTTTCAATGTACTGATGAAAAGCATGGTCATCTCTTTATCTAAGAGAGGTGGTTGGACTTGCGTCGCCACTTCCCTCCATCACTGGGCATATTGCCTAAAGCTCTTGTTTATCTTCTTCTCCATGTTCTAGAGTGTAATCCTGTCGGGTGCTATATCTATCACGTGGCTGTATTGCTTTATGAAAGCTTGAGCCAAGTCTTTCCATGAACCAATTTGGGAATGAGTTAACTGATTCTACCATTTGGCCGCAGACTCGGTCAGACTGTCTTGAAAATAGTGGATTAATAACTGGTCGTTGTTGACATTTCCTGTCATTCTCCGATAGAACATTGTTATGTGAGCTTCAGGACAGCTAGTCCCATTGTACTTTTCGAACTCTGGCATTTTAAACTTCAGTGGGAGCACCAGATTTGGGACCAAGCTTAAATCTTTCGCATCGATCCTACAACGGTAATCAGTAGTTTCCATTACTTTAAATTTCTCCTCCAGCCACTTACACCGTCCTTCTAATTGCTTTTGTGATTCTGTCATTGCTCTTTCCTCTTCTACCATTTCATCTAAATCAGGAACAATTGGATTATTTGAATTATTGCCAGGGTTAGAGCCTGAGCCAGCCTGAAAGTTCATTGGTATCGAGGCTTGCCTGAAACTGTTATGGCCTGATAGTAACAGATGATCTTTGTGGATTTATATCGGGCTGTGCCTGTACATGCGTTGGAGTAAAATCAGGAAGGTATTGAGGATCTTTATTATCCATGGTGTTTTTCTCTTTGTCCATCCTTCCTACCAGAAGTTGTGACAATTAAGCCATCATGCTTTTTTGGGACTCCATCATTTGATCCCTCATCTCTTGCTGGATCTTAGCTAACTGCTCTTGCATCTGAACTGTATTTGCTCTTGCATATCCTTTTACATTTGCTCTAATTTTTATAGTCTTTTGTCCATTGACTTGGTATTTTTTCTTGTACCGTAAGGATGCGTATTTGGTAAAGTTTTGTCGGTTTCCAGGTTACTGAAATAATTTTTAATCAATTAGAATCTTTCAATGACTTTTAACGCATATGAATGAAATGAAAACGAATGCAAATGCATGAATGCAAATAAGGCATCGATTCTAATTCAATTCCATATAGAAAACTTTATTAGAACCAAAATTCTTTACATAAAATAGATTACAGATATGGCTTTGCCTTAATGCCCAAAGCTTTAATTTTCCTAAGTAGTGAAGCTAACTCCTGTCCACGATTTGACTGCGACTCATATTGCACGCTCAGTATATCCACTTGTACCACCAAGGCTTGTACCGCCATGATGTAATCTCTATTTCTAACTTGATTCTGAGAGTAGTGAAGCTCCTTTTTCCATCGCTTTTCATTCACCTCTAGGGACTCAATACGGTTTTGACAATTCTGTAATGCCATCTCTAATTCTTCAATTTTGTTTTTATTTCTTCGATTTTGCTCAAACTTGCTTTTAGTTCCATCACAGAATTACGGTTTCGATGATGATGAAAAGATTTCTCAAGTTCGCTACTTTAGCCCTTAACTCGCTTTGTTCATTTCTACTTTCTGAGAGACTTTTTTCCATGGCTTCATTTCGTGTTTGTGCCTCTCAAAATTTATCTTCCCATTGATCAGCCTTAGTCCTTTCTTCTCGAACCTCTTGTCGCCACTGTTTTGAAGTTTTTCCTAACCCAGCAGTCCTTATCGATAGACACATCTTCTTATAGTCTATCTTTAAACTATCCATATCCTCTTCAACCCTATTTTCCCTTTTCTTTACTTCTCAGCCTCTTGCCTTTTCACTTCCACATCTAATCTCAAGTGTATTTTTTCTTCCTCCAGTCCTCAATCCTTTTCCAAATTTGAAACTCTTCTTTTCAAAGTCCTGCTTTATAATCTCTAGCTCTGTCGGGACTACTTATACGCATTCCTCCACTGATCGAGCACCTTTTAAATTTGGTCCTAGAATATTATCGTTAACCCTTTTGCTTAACCACACATTATACTCAGGAGTTATCATTTTGCCTGTCATCACTCTCTTCATCTGATGAGTTTGCTTCCAAGCGTTAGCAATTTCTCGAATCCTTTTCTTATAATTTTCTCTCCGATAGGAAAATTCACTTTGAGCTAACCCGTGCGTTACCGGCACAAAATGTCTGGACTTATACTGTCTTGTTGCAAGCAAATGAGAATATCCAATGGCTCCCCAAATTCTAGGGAAAGGGACCCAATCAAAGCTTCCACATCTATAAAGGATCTCATCAAGCACCATCCATGGAGCTCTCCATTCGATATCCTCTTCTTGGAGATTTTGAAAAATCATCATCCACTTTTCTTCTGATATATCCTCGCACCTTGACTTAGTCATTTCTTCTTTTAAAGGTGAATAATTCTCACAGAAAGATC
The DNA here is from genome assembly GCA_025506655.1 of Gossypium rotundifolium. Classification (NCBI taxonomy): domain Eukaryota; kingdom Viridiplantae; phylum Streptophyta; class Magnoliopsida; order Malvales; family Malvaceae; genus Gossypium; species Gossypium rotundifolium. The sequence goes on from CP106727.1 coordinate 13,333,156, forward strand.
GGTAAGAGACTTTATCTACCTTCCAGAAGTGACCATGAAACAATACCAACAACAACTGAGCGCACCCTACGAACCTGCCCTCTCCGAATCTTCTACATGCATTCAATGACCTAAAAGTCTCAGCCAAGATTGCAGGAACTGGTGTAACCCCTTTACTGAGTCGATCGAAGAGATCTATGATCGCTTCATCTACATACCCTAAAGCCCTAGGGAATAGCATCAATCCGTAGATGCTCAATGCAAAGGCATCAACTCTCTTCTTCATGTCAGGATGAGCTAGAATCAAATCCCTTAGATTCCTCCATGGGATGCACTTATACTCGCCCTTTTGCTTAATCCCGGCTGTAATCCACTTCTCACTCATTCCCGTAACTCTCATTAACTTCTTCCAAAAGGCTGGGACATAAGCAGCTCTTGAATAGACTTTATCAACTTGAACCTTCGAACAATGTAGTAGAGCGGTGTATTCTTCCACGGTGGGTACCAAATCCACCCTCCCAAAGGTAAAACAACTATATGCGGGGTTCTAATACTGAGGAGGGCTCGGAATAACAGCTTGTCTACCTTGATGTCAAGTAAGTAGGGCAAATCCCCATAATTATGGTAGAACAACCTCTTGGTCTCATCGTTCCACTGATCCCATATAACTTTCAAATCTTGGAGATTATTTTGCTTAACACTAATACGAATGTAGTCCCATAACTCCAACACATGCCTCGCAACTAGGCTATCCTCCTTCTCTAATTGTGTTGTTTCTGACCAAGTTCAGACAACTTTATCAAAAAATTTGTTTTCCATGACCAGTTCTCTAATTTAGCAATCGTACCCGAATCGACACCTCTTAAATATGAAAATGCATGCAAAATAAGAAAGATAAAACACAAAAAGTTAGTATAATATACAAAACAAAATTCAAAACATGTGGAAAAGGAAAAACAATCAAGCGCCTATCTGGGTGACCACTAGGGTTTATCGTAGCTCTACCTAGGGTGGGCTCTTAAGACTTTCTACATGTAGTTTGGTTCTAAAGAGAGGTACCTGAACCAGTAGATTCCTCGATCCTCACGCATCATATGCTCATACACAGAGTTCGGTTTAGGGGGATACATTTCCCTATGGCTGCACGGAGATGAAAATCTCACGAAGACATAGGTACACATGTATCCCGAAAGTGAATCACTATCCTGCACGGAGGTGAAAACCTCACGAAGGAGTAGCTTCTCACTTCCACTTACAAAGGTGTGACTCGACGATCATGCAATATGATACCAAAGTATTCTATAAGACTCGAACCACAGCAACCAAATGAGATGACGCAAGCGAATACAGTAAAAAGAATCATAATTTTTCAAATCAAATTTCAATTTTCGACAAAAGGATGAAATTAATCAATTTTACGGCTTGACTCTCTTTTTTAAGTCCCCAGTGGAGTCTCCAAGCTATCAAAACCATTTTTTTTGAAAAAAATGGGGATCGACTTTAAAACTAAATATGGAGTCGCCACAGATCTTTTATTCGAGATATGACTGGATCACCTTGAGATGGATTATTTTAATAAAACATTTTTGATTTATTAAAACAATAATTTTGGTCTACGAAATCTAAGAAAGCAGGTTCGGGAGTCGGTTACGTATTAGCACCCGCAACGCCCAAAATTGGTACCAAATTGATTAATTAATGTCCTAACATCGAGAATTTGAAAAGATTTAGAATACGATAACTTTTTTAAAAGATTGAAGTGGATATTGAAATTCTCTTATTCCGAAGGAATGAAATCTCACGCCCAACACGTTAGGGTATAACATTTCAAACCCACGATATCAAGATCATCTTGTAATTTCCAAAATTCGTGCATTGAAAACTTTTTTGAAAAGGATACTCGAGGGTCTGGTCATACGAAAAAACCGACACCCAGCACGTTAGGGCACGATTTCTCGGATTTCCAAACACAAGATATTGCCTTATTTTAAAGCTAAGTAAACACACATGAAATCTTAAAAGGATATTCAGTTATTTGGTCAAACGAAAAATTGAAACCCAGCACGTTAGGGCACGATCTCTTAGATTTTCAAACAAGAAACATTGCCTTATTTTAAAGCTAAGAAAACACGAAGGAAATCTTAAAAAGATATTCGGTTATTTGGTTAAATGAAAAATCGAAACCCAGCATGTTAGGGCATGATCTCTCGGATTTCCAAACATGAAACATTGTCTTATTTTAAAAACTTTTGAATGGAACAGTTTTTAAACTCGAATGGTAGTAAAACATGATTTTTTTACAAATAACATCGCAATGGAATGATAGTATACAAAGTAAAGTAGCAATACATACACGAAGGCTTACACTAATGGATCATAAATGATTAATAATGACAAATTAAGAATTATAATCCATACAATAGTAATAATCACACAACACAATTTCAACATTAACTATTGAAGAAAATGGAGCAAAATAATATACAAAAACAAATTCATTAACAATCGGGTCACTTGCACGGGTATGGCCCTTAAACGACGCCGTTTTGGTCATTAATAGACCATACCAAAACGACGTCACACCGAGGGGCAATAAATACTAAAAAGGACCAAAAAAATTCATTTTTAAACCACCTTTCTTCAAAAAAAAAGGTTTAAACTCTCTAAAAAAAACCTCTGCCCTCCAAGCATTGGCCAAGGTTCGACCAAGTTTCGATCATCGGGTCGTCATGCTCTACCACTGTACACGGTGGTTGGAGCTCACAAAAGGGGCTAAATCGGCCTTTAAAAATCCCCTAGACTCGAATCTAACCCCCAAACTCTCTAAACCCCTACCAAAAATTGAAAACAAACCAAAACTCTTCGGATTCGGGACTCGATCGTCACCAAAAAGGTAAAAAGAAAATTGCACTTTTATTCTCTTTCTATGTATATATAGTATATTCGAGATGGAAATAGGCTAAAAGATAGTCTAGAAAATATACCTTTTCGCTATTTCTGTATTAAAAAAATGTAAGAGAGCTACAACATTTTTCTGGCTTTCTTTTTATAGTCGAAAAGGAAAAATCAAAATCCCCAAAATTACAATGCTTTTTTTATTTTGTATTTGCTATCATTTCTCTGCTATTAGTGGCCTTGCTTGCAGGTGCAGAGGGCGTGGACATGGCGTACGAAGGCTTGCTGGAGGTACAGAGGCTGTAGAGGCGTGCGTGGTGGCGCGCGTGGAGGCGTGCGTGGTGGCGCGTGTGGAGGCACACGCACGACACTGTTAGGGTTAGAGGCTAGGGTTTCTGAAGTTTCAACCTATTCTGGGCCATTCGGGCTGGTTTGAAATTTGTATTTGGGTTTGAAATTTTGTAATGGACTGGACGTTATTAATTTTGGAATTTTATATTTTATTTATTTTTTTTAATTTTGGTATGGGCCTGGGCAATAATGGGTTCTTACAGCAAACCCATAGTCCAAACAATACTCATCTATATGATTCATAGTATATGCACATGTAAAGGAGGAAAATTGACTTCAGAGGGAAAAAGATGAGAGATTAAATTTGTAATATATGTCCCAAGTATGAGTGGTCGATTAGATCGTAAAACAACATGAAAATTACGTGCAAACTAATATCCTAAATTAACCTTATATCCAAAAAGCATACACCATAAGAATAACAACTCTATCTTGGTTAAAATAGATGATGAATCATTTCAGCCTGAATAGCTAAAATCTAAAAATTGATGAATATATCTTAGAGCTGGTTCATGCACTGACAAGTCCTTAGAGGACTTATGATTGTAAAGATGATTCCTAGGTTGATTTAAAGCAGAATAAGCATCATTAGCATCGAAATTACTTGGTATATCCAATAAAGCAGTATGATATGAATTAGCTTGAACATTGTCAGGGTTAGCAAAGCCTATGGAAATGTTAAAATCTGAAATTGACATCTTAAAATCCTTACCAATTAATCAAAAACAAATAACATCTCGAAGTTTCAATAGTTTGCAATGCATTGATATTAAAGCTAAACATTGCATAGAACTCATAGACTAGTTCATAATATGCAACACATGAAATATTCGCAAACAAATTCCAACCAATAACATCAAAATAGTTCAATATAACATCACGTATATTAAGCATGTCAAGAGTCTAAAGATAAATTTTCTTATAGATTAAGAGTGGCCATTTTCAAATGTCATCGTATCTTGTACGATGTTCTGCGGTTCCAAAGTTTAGGGACCCTCAAAGTCGTGTTTCTATCGGTATAGTGTGGGTACGACCTCGCCTATTACGTTGACCGTCTCGGGGTGGTTGAACAATTTCTTTTGGCGAGTAGGGTGGTGGGCTCGAATTTTCAGCAGCTTTAATACTACTATGTGGAGATGTTATTGTTATCAAGTGATGGTCGATATGTTCGAATGTTGGACAACCATGTTCAAATTGAGGAACATGCTCATTTCTATGTGAAGGACCTTCGCCATGATTGTTAGAAGTCCCGGCCTCATTTAAGTAACCTACATAGTACGTTAGTAAAGGTAAAATAGGTTGTAAGTTAGGAATCGACCTTTTAGGAGTAGTGGGAGTACTGTGAGAGCGTTCTATCTCGATATGATTCTTCATTGTCTAAATCAATAACTGAAGGCGCCAAAAATGAGTTTTGACCACAATTAAGAGAGACCGGGAATCCGTCGAGTCGCTTGGTTTCTAGTGCGCACCATAGTTTGTGTTCGTGATTTGTGAAAGTAATGATGTCTATTATGGTTGCTGACAACGACGATGCACAGTGGCAGATGGTGGCGTTTAGGTTAGAGAAAATAAAGGTGAACGAGCAGCGGTCATTCGGGCTTGAAGTGATAGTGATTTGTAAATAGGAGGAGAGGTTTGCTAGTGGAATAAATAAAAGGTAAGGTGGTGTTAGGGCAAGGAAAAGAGAGCTGATCGGTGAGGAGAGAAATGTCGGAGCGCGATAGTTTTGTGAGGTCCAAAATCGGTGGCGGTTAGGGAGAAAGGACACGAGCGATAGTTCTCGTGAAACGGTGCCACTTGGTGCTAGCTTGGTGCGGTTGTGCGAGAAAAGAAGAAAAAGAAAAGAATTGGTGATTGATCGATGCCACGGCGGTGTTAGGCTATGATAGTGGTGGTTTGGAAGGTGGTAATGGGGTTAGGGTTTTTAAATAGAATAAGGAAGAAAGAAGCGTGAAGAATGGTTGGGGTTTATAGCCTTGAGGAGTTTTTTTCTTTTTCTTTCTATTTTTTTGGTTTGGGTTTTCTCTTTTTTTTCCTTTCTTGGGATACATTTGGCCATTTGGACCTTTCTCATTTTTTTTTTTCTTTTGGGTTACTTTGGACTTGTTTTGTGTTTGGGGAATTTGGTTGGTTTTGGGTTTTATGTGTGGATTTTTTTCATTTGGTTTGGTATTGGATATGTGGTATTGGGTTTGTGGCTTTTGGTTAGGTGTGGTTATGTGAAGAAAAATGGTAGCACTAGGCGTGAAATGCCAATGCCACGAACAAAATCTGATTTTGTGAAAAATGACAGCCTCTACCAACGTACCTAGAGAATAACACATTAAAATGGATTAAATAATAATCTTGTTATTATTTATTTATTTTCAACCTAAATTAATCTGAAATTAAAAATTAAATAAATAAATAAAAATAAATTTGGATTGCCTGCCAAAAAGCGCTTTTGTTTAACGTTGTTAGCTCGACGACTTGAAAGTTTATTTAATCGGCTCTTCAAGTATTAACTCCTCGACCATATGCACTTGAAAATTTTTGTAGAAAGGCATTAAACGCAGTCCATTTACTTTGAAGATTTTCCCAAATTGTTCAATTTTTATTTCTACTGCACCATGCAGAAATAAGTGAGTAATAACTAAAGGCCCTAACCATTAGTTCAAAGTTTACCCGTAAAAATTCTTAGCGTGGGGTCAAAAATTAGTACTTTCTACCCGATCAAAAATTGTTTATGATTTATCTTTAATCATGGAATGCCTTGATTTTATCTTTATAAATTTGGGCATTTTTGTATACTTCTCGTCAAATTTCCTCTAGTTCTTGAATATGTAATTTTCGATACTTACCTGCAGCGTACAACTCCATGTTGCATTGCTTAACAAGCCAAAACCCCTTGTGTTCTAATTCTATAAAAAGATGACATGGTTTACCAAATATAAGTTGGTAAGGAGACATATATCTATGGGTCTCTTATAAGCTGTGCAGTATGCCCATAGTGTCTCTTATAAGCTGTGCGGTACGCCCATAGTGCATTATTTAATCGCAAAGTCCAATCTTTCCTATCTAGTTTAATGATTTTTTCCAAAATCAATTTGATTTCTCGATTTGACACTTCTGCTTGACCTTTTGGTTGAGGGTGATAGGCTGTAGCAACTCATTGTCCTACCCCATATTTTTTCAAAAGTGTGTCGATTACCTTATTGTAAAATGCATTCCTTGACGCTGATCAATGCTTTTGGTGTACCAAATTTGAAAAAAAATGGAATTTTTTAGAAACCCTACTACAGTTTTAGCATCATCACGATGGGTGGCTCTAGCTTCCACCCATTTCGATACATAGTCAACAGTAAGCAAAATATAAATGTTACCAAATGATGAGACAAAAGGCCCCAAAAAATCGATGCCCCACACATAAAAAATTTCACATACATATATAGGTGTTAGAGGCATTTCATTCTTTAGGCTCAAATTTTTACTTGTTGACATCTTTCGCAAGTTTTACGGAAAAAAATATGCATCACGATAAATATGTGTCCAATATAATCCACATTCAAGCATCTTATGTGCAATTCGTTTAGGGCCAAATGCCTACCACATGCGTAAGAATGACAAAAAGATAAAATTAATTTTACCTCAGTTTCTGCAATGCATCATCGAATACCTGATCGAAACAGTATTTCCAAAGGTAGTGCAACACCCTAACCCATCTCCGTTGTTGAATTAGGGATATGGAGCATTACTAAACAAAACAGAACCTTTAAACTCAAAATGAACAATTAATTCATCTAAAACATAATTGAAATATATCTCAATCCATTCAAAACAAATATACAGGTTTAGACCTTAAATTGAGCTTTTTGGGACCCTAAAAATAAATTCACAGCAAATAGGGATTAATTTGAACAAATATGAAAATTTTAAGAAAAAAACATGTAAAACTAAAAAAATAGGGGTCACACGGCCATGTGACATAGCTCAGACTATGTGGGCATTCAAAGTAGGGAACACGATCGTGTCCCAACCCATGTGTTCGCCTGTGTATGTATTCAAAATAAGGCCACACGGCTGTGTTGCAGGCCATGTGCCAGACCGTGTATATATTTGATGTTGGATCACACGGCCGTGTCATAGGTCGTGTGCCAGACCGTGCTCAAAACTATTTTGGAAGACATAGCTGTGTGGTAGACCGTGTCTCAAACTGTGTGAAACCTGCACCTATCAATAATAAAGACACACGGCCTTGCAATCAAGCCGTGTGATAGCCCCTATCTACCAAAATGTACTATAAAACACAAGTTTACCAAAAATATTTTCTTAAGCCACTAGCATACCATTTTCCAATCTTAAAACCTATTCAATACACACCTAAACAAGATGTAACGCCCCGATTTTTCTTAAATTTTGATTTTTTAATTTTGAGACACAATTGTGTATCTGCTTTAGTGGTTATGTTTTTTGGGTGTGTGAGAGAGGTCCCAAGTTCAAGCCTTGACTTGGGCAAAATTTGGTATTTTTATGAGTAAAGCCCAAACCCTGGTTGGTAGGCTTATAAGTAAAAGGGTGTAAGTAATTAGCATAATGGGCCTGCTGGTCTAGTGTCTAAGTGGAGTGTAAAAGTTGTGAGAAGTGTGGAGTTTGAATCCTTGTGCGAGCAAGGGAACTATTTTGCTCGCTAATGTTAGGTAAGAGTTTGAGTTTTAGTTAAACACTGATGGTGGAGTGTTTGAAGGAGAGAATTAAGCAGTTGAGAGGGGGGATTTATCAGAATCTGATCAGAGGTTCAATTAGGCAAAAATTTGGCTCTCTCTCTCTTCTCTTTTCCTTTCGTTTTCTTTCTTTTCCCCAAATTCCTTGCACCGTTTTCTTCTCTTTTTCCTCACCTTTCTTTTCGATTTTTATTTTGTTTCTTGCTTGTACAACGCTATCTTCGCATATTCGATAAGTGATGGTTTCAATCATTCTTAACTGTTCCTCATGATTAATTAGTAAATAAGGGTTTGATGTGATGTTTAGAAGGTCCTTAAGAGGCTGTAGATTTCCAATCGGTGCCGATGAAGTGCGGATTCGTCACTATTCACTAAGGTAGGGGTCAGCGGTAAGATTTAAGAATTGTCTGTTCATACTGATTAAGTTTAGTATTGATTTAAGTGACTAAAATTGGGCCTTGGATTGTTGATTTTAGGTTTCGTTGTGCTCAAGAGTGGTTACGCGTCAAAATCAAACTAGGTGTGTAACCGAAAATGCAGAAAATGAGGTTTTGGCAAAAGCTGAAAACCTTTCTGTCGACGCCACACAGGCGTGTGGTCGCCCGTGTGGTAGGCCGTATGCAGGACTGTAAGTCACCACACAGTCGTGTGATCGACGAGCCTGGCTGTGCGCTTGCCGAGCGAGGTCGTGTGCGACACACGGGCTCGACCAATTGGGCTGTGTGGGATTCTAGGTCAGGCCATGTGATCCACACGGCCAAGGCCAATTTGGGCCATTTGGGCCACACAGGCGGGCCATATGGGCGTGTGAGCCCATTTTTTGAAAAATTTTGTAAGGTTGCACGAGTCACCAAGTCAACTGTAGACCTACCGTAGGGTTGGTAAGAAATACTTAGACCCCTAAATGAATGATTTGTCTATCTGATTTCCGTGCTAAGCATGTATACTAATCTAAATATATGAGTTAATTGCATAATAGCATGTCATTCTTGTATGTTGCATTGCATCGGGGTGGGTTGATTATGATTGGAGGAAGTATCTGAAAGGCTCTTAAGCCTATAACTGGCAGCTTAGCTACAAATTTCTAATTATGTGCCGCATTTGGTACAACATAGTGTGTAGGGCTGGGTGGGTTGATTTTATCCCCACATGGTGTGAAGGGTTAGACGGAGTTGGTGTGTAGAGGCTGGTGGGTAGGACTCTATTATCTATGATTCTGTTTGAAATGGGCCAAGGCCCTGTAATATGTTTGAATCTGTATCTGAGTGGGCTAAGGTTCACACCGTTTCTGTAATGGGCTCAGACCCGAACTATGAACTTATGTCTGTTTTCTTATATGACTGTGTGTGTTTTCTGTGGGGATTACACACTGAGTTTGCGAAAACTCACCCTTTCATGTTTAATCTGTTTAGGTAATCCCCAGTAGTAGATGGATCAGTGCGGCAGAGGACTTGGCGTTTACCACAGTTCTGGACCTTTAACTATTTTTCCTTTATAGTTCTGATTATATTTTGGGAAGTTTTATGTAACATGGCCTTTATGGACTTTTGTTTAAAATTTGGGATTATTATTTTATAAACTGTTAGTAGTAGGATAAGACGCGGATTTTCAGAATAAATAAATGTTTTATCAAAAATACACGAACTCACAAATTATGTTAAAAGCTTCCGTAACATATAATATTTTGAACATGGATAATGAATAATTAAATGACACGTTTGACGAAAGCCTAAGATATCTACAAATGGTTTTAACATAGTTATGTTTTTCCAAAGCACTATCACATGACGTCGCCAGATTCACCATAACGTCTAGGCCGTGTTTAGGGTGTTACACAAGACCAAAACATGCCAAAATCATATATATGCATCACAATTCCATCAATCAACCAATGTACCCTCATTGGTACCACAATATACACATCCAAATAATTCAACTATACAACATGGTTTTATAACTTCAATCTACATCAAACACTTATGATTCATCCATAATAGACTTATGTAAACATAGTTCAAAACATAAACTTAATTTACTCATAAAAGTAACCAAAATGATCCATAGTTGCTAAGCACTATAAGTCTGAACTCCTATTTATACAAAAGACATGAACACATCATGGTAACCAAATGACATACACAAAAGCCCTATACATGCCACTTTATACAAACCAAAATAAATCAAAATCTACCAAAATGATTGTTGGATAGTGTTATATGTCTCCGACAAGATTCCAACCGGTCAAGCCTTCGATGATCTACAAAACAAGGAAAAAAATTCATAAGCTACTGATAAACCATAAAAGTAACATGTTTTAATCCCATGCTTGGCATGTTTTTGGATGATTTTTATGTGAATCAGTGAATTTGATGCTCCTAATCCTTTAACTTTATGTTTCTATACCTAGGTGAGCATAGGGAAGTGAAAGGAGCAAAAAAAAGCCAAAATCAAACATCAAGAGTTGTTTTTAAGAACCACATAGCTTGGGCATTTTCACATGGGCTGAGCACACGCCCTTGTGATCCACACGGGCTGGCCACACGCCTATCTGCCAGCCCGTGTTGATTTCAAACCTTGCTTCAATTTTACCCAGAAAAACCTAATTTTTAGGGTTTATAAGCATTCTAAACTTTATAAATACATATTAGAAGAGGACTAAAGGGGACATGCAGAGTATAACAAAGAAATTACTCGAAGAAAGGCACCGGAATCAACTCAAAAGCAGATCTTCTTTAAGATTGAAAATCTCTATTCAAATTTCCTTTGAAGTTTTATTGGGTTTCTTATGTCTTGTTGTTATTCTAATTTTGAGATGTTTCCCTCCCAGATTATGAACTAAATTCCCTAGATACCTAGGGAAGATGAAACCTATGATGGATATTATTATTATTTGATTTTCTGAATTATATGATAAATACTTTATTCTTGTTCTCAATTGTATATTCTTATTTCTTGCTTTAATATTTTCAAGATATTAATTCAAGTGTGATATGCTTATTTCAGTGGAGCAAAAGTCCCTGTTTAATAGTAGATTTGGCATAATTAAGTGGAGTTGCATGCAATCCTAGAAATAGGACAACATAAATCTACCGAATTAAAGTCAAATCTAATAAGGGAATCCATAGATCTAGTTAATGCGACAATAGGGGTTTTAATTAGAAAGAGATTTCAATTAGTCAACATAGAGTCAGTTGTTCTTACTCTCGAAAGAGATATTAACATAATTTAGAGATTTCTACGGATCAAGGCACAAGTGAATAAATCATCTAATTCATATTTAGAATAATAAGTGAAGTCTAGGTGGATTCTTTCCTGGGTATTGTCTTTCGCTTTAGTTATATTCAAGTATTTTCTCATTCTATTCTCTATCGCATTCTTAGTAATTAGTTTAGTTAATTTTAGATTAAAAATAATTCCTCAATTTATCGGCTAGATAATAAAAAGATAGTAATTACTAGTACTTTTAGTCCTAATGGATATGATATTCCCAACTCACCATAGCTATACTACTATTTGATAGGTGCGCTTGCCTTTGTCATGATTTTAGTTAGTTTAGTGACTCATCAGCTACAATGCTTAGTAAGTTCATTTAAGAGAACTCAACTTACCAAAAACATGATTTCATGATTAACCATTCAAGCATTTTAATCCCTATATGCAAAATTCTTCCTATACACACCACATCACAAGTTAGTAATTAAATACATAATCAATTCAAAATTTCATACAAACCTTTACTAAATGGTTCTTACCATAAATATTTTTCAATAAACTTTTCATATATTAACCCTTTTAGGGTAATAACCTTTTCAACCTTTTCATTTTGATATACATTTCGGATATCTACCTTTTCAAGAATTCAGAAATACTAAATGTAGTACCATGGTGTCTTTCAACCATGATCTTTACATTTTCAAGTGTAATACTGTAAAGTATTTCAATCCCGATCCATTCCTTTTCACAACTCAAGGCAATCTCATACATCATGGCTCTATTTCATTATATTCCATCCAGATCCCAATTCCATTTTTATATTGTCATTGACATGACATAAGAGATGTTGGTTCTAGTCTATCTTTTCTATTTCTATATATGTATATGGAAAGTTCAAAATCATCATATAATAATCCGAAATAGAAAAGAAAAAAGGAGGTTAATGATGATTTTAAAATCTTTTATACCGTGGAATTTAACATCCTTATGCATGACGATAATTAATTCGGTCGTTATGGTCGGATAAAATATTGTAATTAAATATTAAATTTTATTATTATTTGAATTATATAATAATAATTTTTAATATTCTAAAAAATAAATAAAAAGAAGATATGAACTTACCTCGATAAAACAGTTGTAAAAACGAGGCTGATGATTAATCCACCACTTTAGCTTTTCTTTAATCTAAGTCCGGTTGATTAGACGTTGATCTAAATATGAATTTCATTTAATTAAGTATTTCAAATAGCTTAAAACAACCCATTCTAACTTATAACTCCTTTTACTATTAATTACAATTTTACCCCTAAAATTTTAACTTTTATACAATTTAATCCCTAAGACCGTAACTTGCAAATTCACCATTTCTTATCCAACATATTCTAACAAAATTTTCTTCCCACCTATATCAACTCACATTTGTCCTCAATTCATAAAAATATACATGAAATTTATCATTTTAACAAATCAATTCCTAAACTTTAAATTAACTAAAATTTACTTAACAAAACATGTTCATTTAACAACCAAATTTAATAATCTATCATTTAACATCAAAAACACTCAAACTCTATCATGTAAAGTCCATCAACCTTTAATAGTTTTAGAAATTAACCCTAGGGCTACATAGTTTAAGTTAAAACGACCTCAAAAACATAAAAATCATTAAAAACGGGGTTCAAACACATATCATGCATTAAAAGAATAGATTGGTTGAACCTAGCTCCTCCATTGCTATGGTTTTCAGTTGAAACAAGAAAAAAATAAAGGTTGAAGATGAACACTTGATTTTCTTTCTTTTGTTTTAATTTTCTCTTAATTTATTTACTAAAATAACCTTTTAAAACCACTAATTTACACCAAAACCAATCCAATATCATCCACTAACTTAAGTATGACATAATCACTATCCAAGTCCATAGATTTACCTATTTAAGGTTATTTAGTCTTTTTAATTAATAGAACTCAACTTTTTCACCTTTTTCAATTTGGTCCTTTTACCTAATTAACTATTCAAACCTTTAAATTTATTAACGAAAATTTAATGTTACTTTAATATAACCCCATAGACTTTAAATAATTAATAAAAATACTAACTCAATTATAGGAATAGTGGTCCCAAAACCACTATTTTCAATTACAGGTAGGGGCCATCCCAAATTTAGCATCGCGATATTCATTTAATCTTATCCTTTTTTAATCATGATAAATTAGAAGAAATGATACATGTATCAAGGTAGTTTACCCTGTCTGCGTACCAAGGAAAAAATTTCTATCCGAAAGTAGACTTTCATTTAGGAAATCATATGTAAGAGGTGTGACGTCTTTTGATAGGGGTATTTGACTCAAATGGTCAGCTGCTAAATTATCGCGTCCTTTCTTATCCTTAATCTCAAGATCAAATTCTTGCAAAAGAAAAATCCATCTAATAAGTCTTGGCTTCGCTTCTTTTTTGCCAATCAAATATTTAAGAGCTACATGGTCAGAGAAAACAACAATTTTAGTTCCAAATAAATATGATCAAAACTTTTCCAAAACAAAAACTATAGCTAAAAATTCATTTTCAGTGGTCAAATAGTTGTTTTGGGTGGCATCCAAGGTCTTAGATGCGTAAGAAATAACATGCGGTTCCTTATTGATTCTTTGTCTAAGGACCGTTCCTACATTGTGGTCACTTGCATCGCACATGATTTCGAAAGGATAATTCCAATTTGGTGGTTGAACTATGGGTGCCAAAATAAGTTTATGTTTGAGCGTGTCAAACGCATCCTTATAGGATTGATCAAACTCAAATTCTTTTTCTTTCTGTAAGAGGTTACAATGCGGTTGTGCAATATTGGAAAATTCTTTAATGAATTGCTTGTAAAATCTGCATGACCAAGGAAAGAACGAATCTCCCTCTTAGTTGTGGGGTATGTAAGTGAGTTAATAACATCAATTTTTGCCTTATCAACCAAAATTCCTTTAGTAGAAAAGACTTTTTATAAATGGAAAGAGGTATAACGTTAATAGATGCACCTAAGTCGCACATGGTTTTTTTTAATTCCAACACTACCTGTTCTGCAAGATATACAGAACATACCTTGGTCCTTATATTTAGGTGGCATTTTCTTTTGTAAAAAGCAGAGATGTTTTCTTCGACACTCACCTTCTCATTACCTAGGAGCTTCTTTTTACTTGAGCATAATTCTTTTAAGAATTTTGCATATCGTGGAATTTGCTTAATCGCATCAAGAAAAGGAATGTTGATTTCTACCTTTGAAAAGTGTCAAGGATCTCATTCTCCTCTATTTCCTTCTTAAATTGGACAAGTTTTCCAAGAAATAGAGGCAGTACTGTAAACAGTTTCTATGGTGCCGACTCCATTAGAGTCTTTGAGTCAAGTTTTTTTTCTTCTTGTCTAGCTTCGTGGGCACAACTTGTGCCAGGTTCGGGTTCCAAAATTTTCCCACGTCTCAATGTCATAGCGCTTGCATTATGTCGGGGATTAGGTTTAGTTTGAGATGACAACTTACCTTGGGACTCCAAATGGTTAACCGTGAACGCAAGCTTGCTCACTTGCTTATCTAATTCTTGCAAATGCATGTCAATTTTCTGTTGAAACTTTTCAGTACTATTGGCTAGTCTTTCCACTATGGTTTCCAAAGATGATTTTGGAGGTGGTAATTGTTGATTCGAAAGCGACCCTTGTTGGTATGACTGATTGAATCGAGGATTCGACCCATAACTCAGATTTGGATAATCCTTCCACCCCTTACAGTATAAGTGTTGGAATAAGGATCATATCGCCTTTGGGGTGGCCCTGGAAAGTTTCCAACAACATTTGCTTGTTTTGTCAAACCTCGTGTAAAATAGGACATAAGTCCATCGGATGATCTGACATAGCACAAATTCAACATAACTGTGTTGGGCTTGTTTTATCTGTAAGTAAAATTTGAACAACATTAGTAAGTTTATCAATTTTAATTTTATCTTTTAAAGATAGAAAACTTAAACCATGAACCCGTTTCATTGGTTTTTTATCCGATTGGAATGGTTGAGAATTTGCAGCCATGTAGAAATCAACTCACTTGCTCTCTGAAGCATCATATTTACAAGTGCCTCTCCACTAGCATTAATAGCATGTTTATTTTGCATATTTTAAGTGTTCAAATAAACTAATTCTTGAAATATTTCTTGCTAAATTGGTGATTTTATGTTTAAATTTTGTCAGGAAAAAAATTCGGATGCTTTAATTCAAAGACAAGCAGAAAAAAAATTAAATTAGAGCATAGGCAATAGAAGAAGGGCCGGATCAGAAATTTGGAGACATTTAAGGGCTGATAAGATTTTTTCCTTTGTAAAAGCCATATTTAGAAAATAAAATCTGATATTTTATTTCATGTAATTAATGGGTAGGTGGGTTAGCCTAATTTTAGTATATGGTTTGTATATAAATAGGGTGTATGGTGGCCCTTGAAAGATACCTTGAATACCTAGAAATTGAATAGAGAAAAATCAATTGATTTCTTTTCTTTCTTTTCACACGTGAAGTACAGTCATTTTGCCAACTTTTATTTCCATTTTGATATTTTGGCTTAATTTCTCTCAAGCCCCATTTTCCTTTCCATTTTCCACCATTTCCATTTAAACCATTTCCATACACCAACCAAGCATGATTAATTACATAATTAATTTCATGCTTCACTAAATTTTTAACTTAGCTTTCTGTAAGTACTATTTCAGGTCAAGAATCGTGAGAAATGAATCTGGACAAAAAATATTTCATAACATTATTCACCATTTCTCCAGAATATGGGATAGTACAAGTCTGTCCCTTAAAGTTAGTTCAATTTCAACACAACGTGCATGTTGGGTTGAAGTTGTTTTGGCGTACAGTTGAGAAGACAAGTTGGCCGCGCTGTATTTGGATTCACGCGAACAAATTGACGTGTCCTGGCGGGCTCATACTAGTGGGATTTTCATTAAGGGAGATAGTAATCGGATTTAAACGTCCCTTGTAGTTGAGGTTGTTAATCTAAGTTGGATTCTTTAGAAGGCAAGGCTGTCGTGAAACACCCCAAACCTGACCCACGAGCCTTGACCGGATCTGGTATGTTCCTTGAGTAAAACAGTTCAATTCTTTTTCAACTTTGGAAAAGATTATGTGTTTTTGAAGATCATTTGATTTGGTGTTGGGTTCAAGTTGAAAGCGGTGTTGTTTATGTGTCAAAACATTTAAATATTTGTTTACATTTTAAGAAAAATTATTTAGTCTCAACGTAATAATAACCTTATCACAATAAATCCATTTTAATTGCTTACTTAAAGCAGATAATAATATTGGCCATAATTACATCAAAGCAAAACCCCAAAATAAATCAAATACTTAAATAAAGTAAATAAAACAATGAAAATAGAAAAACTACGAAATGAGCATGGCCACTTGAGCTCCTGCAGGCCAGGTCCATTCTTGAGTGTCACTGAAAAATATCCCAGCAGGGTGAGTCAAGCAGACTCGATGTGTACGACCAACACTAAGTCCCAACAAATTTAGGCATATCGGTTCAAACATATACAGATAGCAAATATAAGTAATGATGCATTCCGAACCCAAACCTAGATTACCATCCGCTACACATCACCGTACCAACCATCACACCGTGGGGACTACTAAGTCGACCCTCCATCCGCTACACATCATCGAAGGCAGTCGCTGCGGACGACTTGCACATCGCCCTTATAATTTCGTGGCATAGCCACGGATAATATTTTGTGACATAAGTCACCACATTGATTCGTGACATAAGTCACCACATTCAAGATATTGTGGTATAAAACCACCAAATCACTTCCCCTTTCATAATCACCCATGTGCCCCATGTCATACAAATCATGCAAAGATTATGCCACATTCTTTATTTCACATTCTTACCAATATTCACACATGTGTCATAACAGGTATTCGCAACATTGTTAACATAGTTTTAGAGAATAACGTACCTGAATATGCCGTACCATTGAATGGTACCTTAAGCCATATCTTTCACATTCTTATTAACACATATATTAAATTAAATCCGTAAATCTATTAAGATTCAGTGTGGGTTACACACCTGGTATTAACGCTTTCACTAAATCTCGAAAATCTACCAAAACCGATTGCACTCCTTCCTAATACCCATAGTTAAAATCGGTTAGGCATTAATACTAAAATATGGCCTTGGCCGAATGTCACATGCACTTACCTTGTGAATCTTAGATCCCGAAATTAATCCTTGGTTGTGGTATCTGTCGAAATCCTATAGACCCATGTTAGAATCACTGCTACACATGATCTATTAAAAATGGCCTATGGCGAATGTTACCATAGCTTACCTCGGATCTTAAAAGTCCAGAGATCCCTTCTTGAAATCGGCTATAATAGAAATCCCAAAATCCCTTCAATGTTTGACCAAACAATACTAATGGGATTAGTACCTTTTTTTTGACAGTTAGAGAAAGAAAAGAATCAAGAGTTGACTAGAGATTCTTACCAATAAGATGACTAAAACGCAATTGATCACTACCTTCAAGAAATCGGCAAGAGAGCTTGCGGGAGAAATCGATTCAAGAGTGGCCACGAAGTGAACTTTTGGCTTTGAACAATCGGCTAGGGGTAACCTTAAGTGTTCGGCCTTTGTTAAGCACTAGAGATTCAACTTCAACAAGAAACACAAAAGAAGGGTATGAAGCTTTAGGGGTTCTGGCAATGGTGGAATAGGGAGGAGAAGGTTTGGTTAGAATAAAAGAAAGAAGGAAGAGAAAGGTGTTGGCTTTGGAAAGAAAAAAAAGCGAAAGAGAGGCCAACATGCTTTATGAAATTGGCTATCCCCTTACAATACTTGGCGAAAATCACCTTAAGGGAGTCCCTCAACCGGCCAACACTTTTCCCCTTATCAGCTCCCTTACTTTCCTCCTATTTTATCTCTTCTTCATCTATTCGAAATAATCTAATTAAATAAAAATAAATCATCATTTATCTACTACTTTAGCCAAAATTTTAAAAGGATTAGACCACATCTTAAACTCCTCCATCTAGTCTCCTATGTAGTCCACCTCTGTCTCTCCTTCTTTGCAAAATAAAATTCCCCTTTTTGCTTCCCTTGTGGCTCGAACCCAAGCCCTTTCCCCTTGCTTGTGGTGTCACACTCTAAGGCCCTAAGTGGCGCCTCCAAGCCACTTAAACAAGCCCATTTCTGTGTCATCTTTCCCCTACTCATTTTCTTAAGGCCTATCAGGCTTAGCTCCCTCTTTGAAATTTAAAATCAAATAATTCTTAAGGCATTCACCTACACACTAAGGTTCACAAAATTCATAAAACACATTCCACATGCACAGACATGCTTCCACATATATATAAGCAAAATGCACAAGCCCCAAAATCCAGGATATTACAGTTCTACCCCTTAAAATAATTTCGACCTCAAAATTACAGGCTAAAATAAGTGAGGTATTCT
Organism: Gossypium rotundifolium; assembly: GCA_025506655.1. Classification (NCBI taxonomy): domain Eukaryota; kingdom Viridiplantae; phylum Streptophyta; class Magnoliopsida; order Malvales; family Malvaceae; genus Gossypium; species Gossypium rotundifolium. The sequence goes on from CP106727.1 coordinate 13,351,775, forward strand.
TTGTCGCATTGCTTCTTTCGGCTCCCACGAAGCCTCTTGATCCATGATTACACCATAACACTTTGACTAGAGGCCGATTTCCTCCGTAGCACTTTCACATCTCGTTCTAAAATCTGAATCGGCTCTTCCTCATAAGACAGATCTGGTCTCGACTCCACCTCTTCAGCAGGAACTACATGAGATGGATCCGATCGGTGTCGACGTAGCATGGAAACATGGAATACATCGTGCATCTGCTTTGCAACTCAAGGCAACTCCAAGCGGTATGCCACCGGTCCAATTCGCTTCAATACCGATAAGGTCCTATAAACATAGGACTTAACTTCCCTTTGCGACCAAATCTCATTACCTTTTCCAAAGCGAAACTTTGAGAAACACTTGATCTCCCACGAAAATTCTATGTCCTTTCGTTTGAGATCTGCGTATGACTTTTGCGGTCAGATGCTTCCTTCAACCGTGTCTGAATTATCTTAACCTTTCCTTTCGATTCTGCCACAATTTCCAGACCCAATATCGGCGTTCCCTAATTTCGTCCAACATGTAGGAGTGCGACACTTCCGTCCGCCTGGCGCCTCATACGGTGCCATTTAATCTTGGCACGATATACATTGTTATGCATAAATTCCGCTAAAGGCAAATATTCTTCCTAACTTCCTCTGAAGTCTATCACACATCCCCTCAACATATCTTCTAACACTTGGATCACTTTCGTTCGATGCCCGTCATTATGGATGAAATGTCGTCTTGAAGTCTAATCTGGTGCCTAAAGCACGATGTAGTGCTTTTCAAAAGCGAGCGTAAACCTCGGATCCCTATCCGAGATAATCGACATCGGTACTCCGTGCAGCCTCACAATCTCTTCCACATACAACTTTGCTAGCTTCTGGAGAGAATAGTCAACCCGACTTTGGAATGAAATCGCGGACTTTGTCGGTCGATCCACTATCACCCATCTTGAGTCCTTCTTAGTAGGCGTGAGGGAAGCCCACTAACGAAGTCCATGGTAATTCTCTCCCACTTCCTTGTGGTATCTTAATCGGTGAAGCAACCACAGCGGAACTTGGTGTTCAGCCTTGACTTGCTGACACGTTAGGCACTTCCCTACAAATTTTGTAACTTCCCGCTTAAGACCAGGCCACTTGAACTGTTCCCTTAAATCTTTGTACAACTTACTACCTCCAGGATGCATAGCATAAGGGCTACTATCACGATTCTAAAGTATTTTCCACCTTAACTCCTCATTCTTTGGCATCTGAGATCTTCCCTTGAAACTTAATACTCCTCGTCGTTAATGCCATAATCTTCTAACTCCCCATTCTGCACTTCTGGTAGCTTAGCACTTAAATCGTCATCGATAGCTGTCCTCTTTCACCTCATTCACCATGTCGGCTTCACTTGCAATTCGCTAATAAACTTCCATCATCATAGAGGCTCAAATGTGCGAACATTGCCTCGGATCGACACTACCTACCGACTTAGGGCATCGCCACAACATTTGCCTTGCGGGTGATACTCTATAGAGCAATCGTAGTCCTTCAATAATTCCACCCACCTTCGTTGTCTCGGGTTCAACTCTTTACGAGTCGGTAGATACTTAAGGCTCTTGTGGTCAGTATAAATCACTGACTTTTCTCCATACAAGTAGTGCCTCCACACTTTAAGAACAAAGACCACTGCTGCCAATTCCAAATCATGTATCAGGTAGTTAACCTCATGTGGCCTTAGTTGTCGAGATGCATAAGCAACTACCTTCCCGTCTTGCATAAGGACACCTCCCAATCCTGTATGGGAAGCATCACAGTACACCACAAAATCCTTCATTGCCTCGAAATTTGAATTAAAGCTGGAGCTTGAGTCAAGACTCTCTTAAGCTTCTCAAAGCTCTCCTGTTGCTTATTAGTCCATACGAAAGGTACTTCCTTTCTTAACAACTTCGTCAGAGGTGCGGCTATTGACGAGAACCCTTCTACAAACCTTATGTAATAGCCGGCTAAACCCAAGAAACTCTGAACTTTCGCCACGGACTTAGGTGGTTTCCAATCCAACACCGCCTCAATCTTCCTAGGATCCACCCTTATTCCTTCTGCAGACACCACGTGCCCTAAGAATGCGACTTCCTTAAGCCAAAATTCACACTTGCTGAATTTGGCATAGAGCTTCTTCTCCCTCAACACTTGCAACACAACCCGGAGATGCTCATCATGTTCTTCCTCTGACTTGGAGTACACTAGGATATCGTCTATGAACACAACAATGAACCGGTCCAGATAGGGTTAGAAGACCCGATTCATCATGTCTATGAATGCGGCTGGGGCGTTGGTCAATCCGAACGGCATTACTACTAACTCATAATGCCCATATCTTGTCCGAAAAGCCGTCTTATGGATATCCACTTCCTTCACCTTGAGCTGATGATATCCAGACCGTAAATCTATCTTTGAGAATATAGCCGCCCCCTTAAGTTAGTCGAACAAGTCGTCTATCCTTGGCAAAGGGTACTTGTTCTTGATGGTCAGCTTATTCAACTGACGATAATCTATGCACATGTGCATAGTTCCGTCCTTCTTCTTCACAAACAAGACTGGTGCTCCCCATGGAACACATTGGGTCGGATAAACCCTCGGTCTAGCAACTCTTGGATCCGAGCCTTGAGCTCAACCAACTCCTTTGGTGCCATTACATGCGGGGCAATTGACACGGGGGGCGTGCATGACGTGACAAGTCAATTTTGAACTCCACTTCCCTATCCAGGGGTATTCCAGGTAACTCCTCTGGAAAGACATCCACAAATTCTCTTACGGTTCTAACTCCACTAACTCCCCCTTCTTTTGCATCCAACGCACTAACGAAGGCCAAAAATGCCTTGCACCCTTTTCGAACCATCTTATCAGCCTTTAATGCCGAAACTACGTTAGACAAGTAGTTTCTTCTTTCTCCTATCATAATTACCGTCTTGTCCTCCGGGGTCCTTAATTCCATTCGCTTAGCTGCGCAATCCAATACAGCCTGATGTTCCACTAGCCAGTCCATGCCAAGGATGAGATCAAATTCTCCGAAGGGTAGCTCCATCAAGTTGGCAGGAAATACCACCCCCTGAAGCTCTAGAGGTACACTCCGAAATATCTTATTCACCACTACAGTTTGACCTAATGGGCTTACTACAGTCATCTCCCTATTAGACAGTTCAGAGGCTATGCCTAGTGTTTCAACTACTCTACATGCAACATAAGAGTGGGTAGAGCCAACATCAATTAGAGCAAAGTAAGGTTTGTCAGCTATAAGGAACGTACCGGTTATGACGTCCGGTGCGTCACCATCCTCCCTCCGATGAGCCATATATACCAGCCCTGGCTGCCTCGCCTCCGTGTTACCAACACCTCTGCCCGGTGTTCCCGTCCTCTACCAGAACCATTACCTCTTCCAGCCAAACCACGACCTCGCGGTGGCTGCTGTCCTCCTCTTCCAGCCTGATTAGGACCACGACTTCTTGGTGGCCCCATACATTCTTATAGGACAGTCCTTAATCATGTGGTCCTTGGACCCACACTTGAAACATCCTCCCATCTTCTTCCATCACTCTTCTAGATGCATCTTCCCACATTGGTCGCAAGTACGGTACTGTCCTCCGTAGCAGCCTACTGACCTCGTGGCCCATCACTTCTAGGCCTCTTTTGCACATTCCCTAATGACCCTAATGATCCAAAACCTCTCTTTTGCCTATTTCATTCCGTTTACATCTCACCGAATCCTTAATCCCTTCGGCTACCTTAGCCTTCTCCACTAATACGATAAATTCTCGCTCCTGCTGTGGAGCTATCAACAACCTCAGGTCATCCCTTAGTCCGTCCTCAAATCGGACACACCGTTCATGCTCCGTCGACACAATACCTCGAGCATATCGGCTCAACCTCAGAAATTTCACCTTGTATTCTGCTACGGTCTTATTCCCCTGAACTAGCCTCAAAAATGCCTTCCTCTGTGCATCCACATAACTAGTTCCAATGTACTTCTTCTGATATGCCGCCTTAAAGTATTCCCATGTAAGATCATTAGCAGCAACACCATCTTGAACTATGAGCCACCATTGATATGACTCATCGCGAATGGCGACACTACCCTTTTAGTTTCTCCTCGGCGATTAGGTCCAAGTTGTCCATAATCCGCTCGTCGCCTCTAACCAATACTCGGTGTATTGGGTGCCACACCAGATACTCCACGAAAAACTTCGGCTCCATTAGATCGAAGTCGCTCGGTCTTCGACTTCCGAGCTCCCATGCCTCCTCTGCTCCGACCACCTTTCCAAAACTTGCGGCATTGCACGTGATACTACATCTTCTCCGTTCGATCACGATATTCCACATCAGTGGCTGGTGGTGGTGGCATTTCATTTTCGGACCCTTGTCCTGACCTAACGGGCTCCGACACGGTCATTCGGCCTCTACCACGGCCACGCACATTACGACCACGTCCCCTAGAGTTCATACTTTTGAATCGCGTTTATCTGATTAAAGAATTTTATAAATTAGTTTTTGTTCCACTGATTTATCACGAACAGTCTTATGTTCAATAGTTCTAAGGAGTAGTTCTTTGAATTCATACACACTGGTCTCAATTCATTCATTCAATCACATTCATGAACTTGCGTTCATTCTGAGAAAAATGTTGTAGTTGTCATTGTTTGTTGTTTTCCACTACCTGGGGTATTACCGTAATTTTATCCTATAGGGGTATCTCGGTAATTTTCCAAATTAGGGTATTTGAAAATTTCACAAGGTAGAGATTTTGGCATTTCCACAAAATTGAAATACTTGGTAAGAAAATTTCAAGGGTAAAATGGTAATTTTATAATCGAGGTATTTTCGTAATTTTTCAAACCAGGGGCATTTCGATAAATTTTTTCACAAAATATGGTTCCTGGTGACTTTTCAAAACAAGGGTATTTTAGAAATTTTAATTTTGAGGATACTTTGGTAACTTTTCACACTGAGGGTATTTTGGTCATTTGTACAGGTTAGGGGTAATTTGGTCAATTTACAAATCAAGGGTATTTTGGTCAATTTTTTTAAAAAAATGAGGGTACTTTTAGAATTTTAAAATCACGGTTTGTCTTTAGAATTTCACAAAACAAGGCGACGGGTCCCTTTCGGGTTTTAGTTATTGAGTTTAGCCTGCGACTGAGTCCTCTTGATTAAGGTGAACCGTCACTACGCACCAGGTAGGATTCGAGTGGTGAGGAGGTGAGTCACTAGGACTGCTTAAATACCAAGCTCCCACTGAATCCAATCCTAGACATGCGCACAACGGTTGCCACACCTTTAACTCGGTGACTCAGACACAGGTTTGTTTGGTTTGACTTTAAGTTTTATATATCTTGGTGTTGAAGTAGGCTAATCCTAGGGTTTAATTCCTAGTCTACTAATCTACGTCCCTATAGTTTCCCACATACAAATCACAAAAGAGTTAGGAGTACTTACCTAGTGGACTTCGGGCCGGAGACTCAGGTGCCATGCCAGAAACCTGCTCAATTTCTTATAAAGTCCATTTTCAAGAAAGAAAACGTTTTGGGCCCAAAAAGCCCTCAAGGTCGAGTTTTGAATTGGGCTCTGATACCAAACTGAAACACCCCAAACCCGGCCCATGAGCCTTGACCGGATCTGGTATGTTCCTTGAGTAAAATAGTTTAATTCTTTTTCAACTTTGGAAAAGATTATGTGTTTTTGAAGATCATTTGATTTGGTGTTGGGTTCAAGTTGAAAACGGTGTTGTTTATGTGTCAAAACATTTAAATATTTGTTTACATTTTTAAGAAAAATTATTTAGTCTCAACGTAATAATAACCTTATCACAATAAATCCATTTTAATTGCTTACTTAAAGCAGATAATAATATTGGCCATAATTACATCAAAGCAAAACCCCAAAATAAATCAAATACTTAAATAAAGTAAATAAAACAATGAAAATAGAAAAACTACGAAATGAGCATGGCCACCTTGAGCTCCTGAGGCCCGGTCCATTCTTGAGTGTCACTGAAAAATATCCCACAGCAGGGTGAGTCAAGCAGACTCGATGTGTAATAGCCAACACTAAGTCCCAACAAATTTAGGCATATCGGTTCAAACATATACAGATAGCAAATATAAGTAATGATGCATTCTCGAACCCAAACCTAGATTACCATCCGCTACACATCACCGTACCAACCATCACACAGTAGGGACTACTAAGTCGACCCTCCATCCGCTACACATCATCGAAGGCGATCATTGCAGACGACTTACACATCGCCCTTATAATTTTGTGGCATAGCCACGGATAATATTTTGTGACATAAGTCACCACATTGATTTCGTGACATAAGTCACCACATTCGAATATTGTGGTATAAAACCACCAAATCACTTCCCTTTCATAATCACCCATGTGCCCCATGTCATACAAATCATGCAAAGATTATGCCACATTCTTTATTTCTTTATTTTACATTCTTACCAATATTCACACATGTGTCATAACAGGTATTCGCAACATTGTTAACATAGTTTTAGAGAATAACGTACCTGAATATGCCGTACCATTGAATGGTACCTTAAGCCATATCTTTCACATTCTTATTAACACATATATTAAATTAAATCCGTAAATCTATTAAGATTCAGTGTGGGTTACACACCTGGTATTAACGCTTTCACTAAATCTCGAAAATCTACCAAAATCGATTGCACTCCTTCCTAATACCCATAGTTAAAATCGGTTAGGCATTAATACTAAAATATGGCCTTGGCCGAATGTCACATGCACTTACCTTGTGAATCTTAGATCCCGAAATTAATCCTTGGTTGTGGTATCTGTCGAAATCCCTATAGACCCATGTTAGAATCAGCCTGCTACACATGATCTATTAAAAATGGCCTATGGCCGAATGTTACCCATAGCTTACCTCAGATCTTAAAAGTCTCGAGAGATCCCTTCTTGAAATCGGCTATAATAGAAATCTCAAAATCCCTTCAATGTTTCGGCCAAACAATACTAATGGGATTAGTACCTTTTTTTGACAGTTAGAGAAAGAAAAGAATCAAGAATTCAGCTAGAGAGATTCTTACCAATAAGATGACTAAAACGCAATTGATCACTACCTTTAAGAAATCGGCAAGAGAGCTTGCAGGAGAAATCGATTCAAGAGTGGCCACGAAGTGAACTTTCGGCTTTGAACAATCGGCTAGGGGTAACCTTAAGTGTTCGGCCTTTGTTAAGCACTAGAGATTCGACTTCAACAAGAAACACAAAAGAAGGGTATGAAGCTTTAGGGGTTCTGACAATGGTGGAATAGGGAGGAGAAGGTTTCGGCTAGAATAAAAGAAAGAAGGAAGAGAAAGGTGTTGGTTTTGGAGAGAAAAAGAAAACGAAAGAGAGGCCAACATGCTTTATGAAATTCGGCTATCCCCCTTACAATACTTGGCCGAAAATCACCTTAAGGGAGTCCCTCAACAGGCCAACACTTTTCCCCCTTATCAGCTCCCTTACTTTCCTCCTATTTTATCTCTTCTTCATCTATTCGAAATAATCTAATTAAATAAAAATAAATCATCATTTATCTACTACTTTAGCCAAAATTTTAAAAGGATTAGACCACATCTTAAACTCTTCCATCTAGTCTCCCTATGCCGTCCACCTCTGTCTCTCCTTGCTGCAAAATAAAATTCCCCTTTTTGCTTCCCTTGTAGCTCGAGCCCAAGCCCTTTCCCCTTGCTTGTGGCGTCACACTCTAAGGCCCTAAGTGGCACCTTCAAGCCACTTAAACAAGCCCATTTCTGTGTCATCTTTCCCCTACTCATTTTCTTAAGGCCTATCAGGCTTAGCTCCCTCTTTGAAATTTAAAATCAAATAATTCTTAAGGCATTCACCTACACACTAAGGTTCACAAAATTCATAAAACACATTCCACATACACACAGACATGCTCCCACGTATATATAAGCAAAATACACAAGCCCCAAAATCCCGAATATTACATGCCGGGGTCTTAAATTGCAAACGCGTGTATCGTAGTTACACAATTGGCAAGGGTTGATTTGCAGGTTGTACCGAAATCAGCTACGAAAGGAAGAACTGGCGGTTAGGACATTCTTGATCGGTATAACTAACTTATGGTTTGGAAGATGAAAATCTATTTTCGAGAATCGATTCGAAAATTGGAATTCACTGCGTCTAAGCTAAGGCTTTATATTTTTTTTTTTTTACAAAATTCAAATCACTTTCTTATTTTATCTTAATTTCAATTAATATAATTGTTTATTTATGCTATCTCACCTATTTGATTCCTAAATATTTTCAATTACCCTAATTTCTAAACATTTTCAATTTCTAGTGTATTCAAGTGTATTTTTCAAAGGCCACCACACACTTTATTTATATACATATCATATACTAAAATTAGCCTAACTCACTTAACAACTAATTACATGAAATGAAATAAAAATCAGATTTTTTCTAAATATGGCTTTTACAAAGTAAAAAATCTTATCAGCCTTTAAATGTCTCAAAAACTTTTATTCGACCCCTCTTTTATTGCTTGTGCTCCAATTTAGTCCTTTTCTGCTTGTTTTTGAATTAAATCATTCGAATTTCGTTCTTGACCAAATTAAACATAAAATTACTAATTTAGCAGGAATTATTTCAAGAATTAATTGATTTGAAAACGTAAAATATGGAAAATAAACATACTATCAATATGTTATATTTTTTAAATTTGTTTTATATAAAAAATCTAATGTGGACCGAGTCGAACTTGAGTTTAGCATTTTTAATTTGGTCGGGTTAGGCGAATTTTAGACCTATTTTTTGGGTTGAACTAAACCCAAGCCTAAAAAACAGATTTGAAATTTTACATCGACTCGACCCATAATCAGATATACTTGTGACATACTAGAGTGAAAAATTATTATGCTAAAATTTGCTCACTTTAAGTGTTTTTTTTTTAACACACCTACCCATATGCAATATTCTCTCTCACCGCTAGAGGTGGGTATTCGATCGAGTTGAGTTGGATAGAGTCAAAAAATTCCGAGTTAGTTGAGTTTACAAATCCTATTTTAACAACCGAAATCAATTTGAAATTTTTTTAATCAAATTGAATCAAGTTAAAAAATTTAGAGTTGAGTTAACAAATCTTATTATTTATACTCAATATTGCGTTTACATGGACCAGTTATTTAACTAGTAGATGAAGTGCAAGATTATTTAACTATATAAACAATATAATGGTTTTGCCTTTTAACTTAATAAGTAAATATTTATCAAAATGTCGTAGTTTTGCTTTTTAACTTAATGATTTTGACTTTTAACTTTAGAAAAGGTAAACATTTATCAAAACGACGTAGTTTTATTTTTTCTTATTTAGATTTTCGGATAACTCGAATTGTGTAATTCATATTTAAGTTAAACCGAAAAACTTAAATTTTTTATTCGAGTTGATTCGAACAACTTGATTAACTCAAATAACTCGAACTATTTAATTTAAAATTTAAATTTTTTTCAAATATTTTGACTCGAATCGGATTTTACTCACCTCTACTTGCCACAATGATAAAATGATTATTTTTTCTAGTTCCATTTACGTAGAAACATAAAAGCTATAATTAAATAGTACCATACTTTATTGATTTAATTTAATTTAATTCTTTTTTAAATTTTTTGTATAAACATAATAGAAATTAAAAAGTGAATTTTAATTTTAAACTAAATAAATCTTAAAACATTTAAAATAAATAAATTTTATTGAAAGGAAAGTTGGGGTTAGAATTGAGCAGAAATTAATTAAAATTTATTTAATTGATTCATTCAGTCAAGTTGATGTCAGTTTAATCATTGTTTCGATTAAAATTGATAATCAAATTAACTGAACCGACCTATGATAAGTTATTTTGATTAAATTGGTTAAACTTAAATTGATCAGTCCAACCCTAAAAAACATGTACCATTTGAACAAAACCCAAATGCTCACCCTTAGCAAGGGCAGATGATTTGTTGTGACATGTAAATTTGGTGCAAAAAAGTAACTTGCAGATAATTCTAATTAACGAGGAAATGTGAGAGTCATACAAGTGGAAACATAAAAATATATACATTTTTTTAACACCTTTTGAACTCTAATTCATGTAGTTTTATAGTGATTTCTGTCAAAATACATACTTTAATTTGAAAAATAATTAAATTACAGATAAATTATTAACATAATGAATTTTAATTATTTTATAATGAATTTTACAAAATTAGTTTAATTTTAATGATTCATATAAATGATCAAATTTAACTTGACAGACACTTCAGAAGGCTTAAATAGTGAGTTGATTTTTTTATACCAAGTGAACCAAGGACAAGAATAAATATTTTCCCAACCAAAGGTTGATCCAAATGATGATTGTTTTAAACTTTATATTTAATTTTTATCCAAAGTTTAATTGAGTTCAAAATTAATATAAAGCTTAAAAGAGAAAGTGACACAATGTGTTAAGCATTAAAGACAAATCCAATAAGAAAATTTGCAGCCCAAAACTGACCCACTAAGCTGATCCAATAAGCTTATTTAGCTGATAAAATTATTTGCAAAAAAACCCTCAAGTTACCTTAAAAACCCATTCAAACCTCTCCACTTTTTGTGCTTTTAAAACATGCCACAAGCTAAATTTAGCAAAGTTTGAAACATTCAAACTTTGCATCAATATGTGGCTGACCAAAGGGGTATATGGCTGCTGATTTTTATTTTATTTTTAGCAGTGAATCCGACCTATAAATACCTCCTTCATCTATTCATTCAACACATCTCTCATTTCACACTTCCAAAACCTCTAGTTTCCTTCTCTCTCTTACTCACTTTCTCCCTCCCAAAACCTCTCTTTGTTTCCCATTTTTTCCCTTAGCAGCATTCAAGTGCTTATAGAATCCTTGGAACAATAAAACGAGTGGAGAAAGAGAGGAGCAAACTAGTCTGACTTCGGAGAAACACTGGATTTGATTCTAATTTCCTATCCTTTTAACTTTTCTTGTTATTGTTATGAACATGTTCAAGAATCTTTGTTATGTTGTTATTATAAATTTAATTAACATGGCTTAAATTTAATTCGTATTAGGTTAATTGTATTTCGTTTACTTAAGTTATTAAAATCATGTTTGTGTTGTTATAGGTCTTGGTAAATTGTTTGATTAAGTAAAACCATGATTATGTTATACTTGCATTATAATTGTAAGGTAACTAATTGATTAATTATTAATCGAATTAAAATTGTAATTAGCTGACACAATACTAATCAGTGTGTAATGCCCCAATTTTCTTTAATTTCGGCTTTTGTAATTTTGTGACACAATTTGCTTCAGTGGTTATGTGTTCTGGGAGTGTCTGAGAAGTCTTGGGTTCAAGCCTTGGCTTCAGCAAATTTTTTATTAGTTAACTAAAGCCTTACTCTTGTTCAGTAGGCTTAAATTTAAATGTTAGTAGGGTTATGTTAGAATGGGCCTACTAGTCTGGTGGTTAAGTAGAGAGCTTATGTGCAAGAGGTCTGGAGTTCGAGTCCTTGCGTAAGCAGGGAGATTTATTTTTGCTGATTGTGTCGTATGGGTAGTAGAGTTTGACCGAAATTCTATAGAGTTTGAGTGGGTTTGAATTTGGTGGTTGAGGGTATCATGTTGGAGTGATTGTAGGAGAAAATGTTAGGTTTGGGGAGTGATTGTTTAGCCGAAATCCCCTTTTGTTGCCATTTCTTCCTTCTGTTCAAAATTTTCGGTTCCCTATACTTTCTCGAATTCTTTTGACGCTACCTTCTCCTTTCTTTCATTTCTTTTGCCGATTCTTTTCTTCTCTTGCGCTCAACTCCTATTTCCGTTGGTTCAGTAAGTTTCGGTAAGTAAGTTTTGTGATTTATAAGTCATGTTTGCTAAGTAATTTATTGGGGATTATTGACGTGTTGACAGCAGCGTATTGTGAGGATCGTGGTTCTACTCGTATTGATTTGTAATCGACTGATTCGAGGTGTTGGGGTAAGCATTAAGCACTTATTTTGACTATGGTTGGTTTTGGAGGTCCGGTTTAATCAAGAGTTAATATTGATTTTGGGTATGTTTGTGTCGAATTTAGATTCTGGAAAGCTCAAGTGTGGTTTCATGTCGAATCGTTACCAGGTGTGTACCCGATTACGTAGAAAACGAGGTTTCGACAAAAGTCAAAACCCTTTCTGTCGACGCCGCACGGAAGTGTGGTAGCCCATGTGGTAGGCTGTGTACAAGGCTGTGAGCCACTAAACGGCCGTGTGATTGACGAGCCAGGTCATGCTCGAGTGACACAGTCGTGTTCAACACACTGGCTCAACTAATTGGTCCGTGTGATCCACACGGCCAAGGCCAATTTGGGCCATGTGGGCCTACACGAGTAGGCCACATAGACGTGTGAGCCCATTTTTCTGAAATGTTTTGTAAGGTTGCACGGGTCGTCTAAGTCGATTGTGGACCTACTGAAGGGTCGATAAGCAGTACTTAGACCCGTAGTTATGTGATTTGATTATGTGAAGTCTGTGTTAAGCATGCTATACTTAGCTTGTATACTGATTTATATGTATAAACTGTTATATGCATATTAGCATGACATTCTGTGTATGTTGCATTGCATCGAGGTGGGTTGATGACTTACTGGAGGAAGTGTCTAAAAGGCTCTTAAGCCTGCTATCTGGCAGCTCAACTGCGAATTTCTAATCATGTGTCGCATTCGGTACAGCATGGTGTGTAGGGATTGGTGGGTTGATTTTATCCCCACATGGTGTGTAGGGTTGGATGGAGTTGGTGTGTAGAGGCTGGTGGGTAGGATTCTGTTGTTCTTGTAATACTCCTTACCCGTATTCTACGTCAGAACTGGGTACGAGGTATTACCGGACTTTTCTTGCTTGAACGTACAACTTTGGGCTTTAAAATTTCATTCCAACTTAAAATTTCTCATCATATTCATAACATCCTTATTATGGGCTTACAAGGCCTTAAACATGCAAACGGAGGGTCTCGAAATCAAACCGAGAACTTTTGTATACTTAAAAAATTTATGCCTAAACAGGGCCACACGCCCGTGTGAAATGGGACACGCCCGTATGGGTAGGCCGTGTGGTCTCACACTCCTATGTCCTTAGCCCATGTGGAATTTATTTTTTAATTCGAACCTACAGGGGTATTCACACGACTGGACACACACCCGTGTCCTTCACACGGCCTAGACATGCCCGTGTCCTCACCGTGTGTGAAAACTTAGGTATTCTGTTTATGACGTCAGCAACCTCATAAGGGGCACATGGCCTAGGCACACGCCCGTGTGTCTAGCCCATGGTCGACACTCACTTGCAACACTAACATGCAGGGGACACATGGCCCAGCCACACGCCCATGGGACTGACCGTGTGTCACACACGGCCTAGACACATGCCCGTGTGCCTACCCGTGTGGATAGGAATAAGACTATTTGCCAAGCTTTTTTTATCTCCCTAACTCATAAACATCAATTACATTCAACCATTAACCAAACAACCCAATCATGCATCATACACATTCATAAATAACATCATCTTTTCATATATTAATAATAATGAACCATCAACTATGGCTATTTACAAAAAGTTTATCTTTAAAGGAGGCAACACACTTGGCCAATACAACAAGACATTTCACTAACTCTAGCCCTTATACATGCCATACTCAAAATGCTAAGTCTAAATATACCGAGATGAGCTGATAGTGTGGGTGATCTTCAGATTATCTTCGTATTCAGAGCTGGCTCTTTGACACTATAAACAAGGGAAAAAAAAGGGAGTAAGTTTTAAGCTTAGTAAGTTTACATGTAAACGATAAGTATCATATCATATGAAAAGCAACCACAACATTATATATTGTGTAAAAACATTTCACATTTTCATAATTATGCTTACTCATCTCATTTCTTACCACCTTCCAACCATATACATACATATATTGCTCACATTTATTTGCACATATTCCCTGCGCTCATCACCACAAGCCACATGAAATATAATTACTTAGACAATTTCTCATGAACCCTTCGGAAATATACTAAGTACCAAGTGGTTTCATACACAACCCACCAATAGTCAATAATTGGGTGTTATCGCACATAGCCTACCAAATGATAATATAAACGATGGTATCGCAACAACCCATTGTGAATAATTGATAAGGTGGTATCGCACACAGCCCACAAAATAATTATCATGGATATTTTTCCGCACTTACATATCTATTCTGAGGTTCATACGAGAATTATTCACTATCTATCAATTTCAACCAATCTCACTCATAATTGATCTCATTCATACAATGCATCAATAAGTAACAACATATGTATTGAAAATGTATTGTTTACACATAAACTTACCTCGGTGCAAAATGTATTAATCGACGACTTAGTCCGTAACCTTGCCTTTTCCTCGGTCAAGATTGTTTCCACGCTCTTCTTGATCTATAATAATAAAACTTACTCATTTAATCACTATATATCTCATGATACATCAAAATTTCTACTTAGGCAAAAATGACCATTTTGCCCTTATACTTTGGCAAAATTACGCTTTTGCCTCTAGGCTCGTAAATCTTTTTTCATCACATTTTCTCATTAAAAAGCCTAGATGAACATTTATTTATCTTACAACAACTCACAAAACCAAATATTTCATGCATTTATTACTCAATTACAACCTTTACAACTAAGTCCCATTTAGGTGTTTTCATGGTAACATCTTTCGCAAAAGTTATTCTAACTCTCTAACATTCATTTTCTTCCATAAAAACTCAGCAAACAACATAAACACTTTCATGTCAAGTCCCTAAACTTTCAATCATTTTGCAAATTAGTTCCCTCATTAGCTAGCTTAAGCTTTGGGTGTTCCAAAAGTACAAAAATAATCAAGAAAGACCTCCAAAATCACTTACTTGCAAGAGAATAGCTTGACTGAAAATTTGAACTCCAAAATCCCCTATTTTACCTTCAATTTTTGGTGAAGAAGAAGTGTGAATAGTGAAAGATGATATCTTCTTTCTTTGCCTTATTTTATTTATTTTTAATCACCTAATTTCACCAAATTTTTTACCAAAATTAATGCCCTTGTCCCCCTTGTCTCTATGGCTATTATTGGCCTAATTGCACTTTAAGGACCTCTAATTTAATATTCTATGGCTATTAGACACCTCTACCTTGTATAATGGAACTTTCGCACTTTATGCGATTTAGTTCTTTTTCGCAATTAAACATGCAATCGCTAGAATTAATGCACCAAAATTTCCATACATCCTCATAATCATATGCTATAACATATAAAATAATATCAAAATAATTTTCTTCAACCTCAGATTAGTGGTTCCGAAACCACTGTTCGACTAGCCCCAAAATCGGGTTGTTACAGTTCTATTCTGTTCTGCATATTATGTTTGAGATGGGCTAAGGCCCTAGAGAATATTTGATTCTGTATCTGAGTGGGCTAAGGTCCACACCATTTTTGTAATGGGCTCTGTAGGGAATCGAATCACCCTTTTCATTTAATGCATCCCCAACATTAGATTATGCCAGAGGACTCGGCGTTGACCACGGTTCTGGACTTTTATGGTTTTTATTTTTATTTATGGTTTTTGATTTATTTCGGGAAAAGTTTTACAATAAATGGCCTTTATGGGCCTTTATGGGTTTTTACTTTAATTTGGGATTTTATTTTGATTTATAACTGCTAGCAGTAGGATAAGATGCGAGATTTCAAAAGAGACAAATGTTTTAGCAAAATATCATGAACTAGCAACTTATGCAAAAGCTTCCGCAATAGATGACGTTTTGAAAATTAATAATGTTTTAAAAGTGAATAACTTTTTGATAATGACTCACGTTTTGAAAATGAATAACACGTCTTGGAATCGTCATTAAACAACATAAAGTGGTTAAATAGAAAAGGGGTTTTCATCTATATCACACTTTACGAAAAACACTTCAATGTGACATCGCCAGAGTCGGCCATAGCGTCTAGGCCAGGTTTGGGGTGTTACACAGTGCATGTTTAATCTTCTAAGGTAACTGGGTGTTAAATTAGCAACGGTATTAAACGGTACATTAGCCTTGCATAACTTGCAAGATTATTGTAATTAAATTGTTTCAACGTAGGAATATATTGTTACTTCACGTAATATTTTACTTGCTTATTAAAATTGATTAATTGTTTAAATTGACATAATAATATGTTCAAGAGATTAGTTAATTTGGTAAGTCAGATATGCTATAGTTAACAAATTACTAAGTTGCCGTGAATATATTCGTAATAACATAAACATTGTTTTAGTAATAAAAGTTAAGAAATGTAAATAATCTAACACAATTATGTCATATTGATTAAACTTATTTTTCAGAAATTGTGCTTTGCAATTTTTACCTTTTAATTTTCTTAGTTAATTTACTTAGTAAAAATCTAGTTTTATTAAACCCTTTTCTTTCAAAACAAAATATTTTCCTTCACCAAAGTGTTTTTAATTGCATTTCATAAATATTTTCTTACACAGTCCTTATAGTTACGATAACTCGACATCTACTTGTCACTTTATTACTTGTTGCGATTGTATACACTGATATATTTCCGTTATTCCAACAAATACTGGCTCGCTTGTTCCAATTACTGGAGCAATAGGTGCATTATAACAGGGAACATGTATTGTGCTTGGAAGATTTGGCAACGGTGCCTCGATATGAAGAGCTTGAATGACTTGCCTGATTGATGGTCTTAGTTCGAGATTTGGGTGGGCACACCATAGTTCAATTGACCTTTTACCACAAGCAATTTCTAATGCCACTACTCCAAAACTATATATATCGGATTCTTCGCTAGCCTTGCCCGAAGATAGACATTCAAGATGTCCCACCCCTGCTAAAAGAGTGTTTTTTAACCCTTTTGAATGATCAACTAGCCTAGCTAATCCGTAGTCTCCGAGTTTATCATCAAAGCTAGAATCCAACATAATGTTGTTGGTCTTGATATCTCTATGTAATACGCAGTAATCTCCTTCTTCATACAGATACAGCAATGCCGATGTTAAGTCTTGCACGATTTTGTATCGTGTTTCCCATGTCAATAAGCTTTTTCCTTAAAAATCCTGCTTTTGAGTCGGCCAAAGTCCGACAGCATCGGTTGCTGAAAAATCAGGGCTGCTGCTCCAGGCAAGATTCTGACCCGAAGGGTCTTGTGCATGCACAAGAGTGCAATTCTTGACCCGGCCATGAGCGTAACTCAGTGCAAAGCCTGCCAACACATTGTCCCATCTCATGGGGGGAACACCAAGTTCTTTTCAAGCAGCATTGTGAGCATCGAGGGACTCTTTTACTAAAATTTCACAAACTTACTGGAAAGACTAGCACAGTTAAGGCTTGAATCCAAAAGGTTAGTGAGATTTGAAACATGTTCATGTTGGATTTCAATGGATATAATTGATGATTAATTAAGGAACATAAATGGAGAAATTATTGATTAGTTAAAGGGAAAAAAAGGAAAAAAAAAACATTTTTGTACTAATATGATTGAAGAGAGTTGTAAGTTGAACCCCACAAGGAAGCCAAACCTGTAATGGAGAAAGGTCAATTTGATCACAGCTAGAGGTGTCAACGTGCTAAAATAAAATTTCAACTCTAGGCTAGTTTTTGGGCTTGCACCACCTGCTCAAAAATCCCTTTTCATTATTCAAAAAATAATAATATATTAAAATTATATTTTAATTGATATTTACATACTTTTATAATTAAATATAAATTTAAAATATTTTTTATCATTTAAATTAAATTCAAGCTGAACCAGTCTAGCCCAAAATGCAAAAATTTTTATTCAAGTTTAATCCAAGTTATGTCGAATAAGTTATCTGACCCCTGGACAGATCTAATCACAATCAATGTTGACAAAATTGTATATTAATATGTTAGACGTTAAATATTATTTATTATTATATTTAAGAATTTAAAATATTTCATGTATCATTAAATTTATAAATAATTCATTAATTATTAAAAGTAAAAATATTTAAAATGTATATTTTATGTATAATTATATTAAATTATTTAAATTAATTTATTTTCAATTTCTAACATAGTAAAAATTTTAATTTTTCATCCTAATTTTTTACAGTAAGGTTAAACATATGAAATTAATAAACTATATTATTTCGTGAACTTTCTAAAAACACTTGATAACAACGCTAAACTACATTAAGTCATATCATTTGGGCGTTATGGCAAAATCGAATCTCTTTCAAACTATTTTTCCCTTTTTTTCTTCTCCCTTCACACAATCAAATTCCTTTCATGAATCCATCATTCTCAAAATATTTCTCCTTTTCTGTTTGATTATATTAAGATATAAACTTATATTTCATATTATCAAAAAGCACCAGTGGTCTAGTGGTAGAATAGTACCCTGCCACGGTACAGACCTGGGTTCGATTCCCGGCTGGTGCAGCTGACATTGAAGGTATGATGAAAGAGCCTTTTTTTTTTTGGTCAAAACATGCACAGTAAAGGTGAAATTTGGGTTTTGTTCTAATATGATTATTCTTTTACAAAATGCTCTCATCCTTGTTTTCAAAAATGTCATACCAATTTGTCGAAATCATTTTTTGAAAAAGACGTCGACTTTGATTTTAAAAATGAAAACGAAAAATGAGAGTCGCCACCAATCCTTTTTTGTGAGGTATGATCGGTTCACCTCATAATTCAATCATTTTAATAAAATTTTAAATTTATCAAAACGATGATTTTTTTTTTGGTCTACAAAATCCAGAAAACAGGTTCGGGAGTCAATTACGCACGAGGAAGGATTAGCACCCTCGATACGCCCAAAATTGATACCTAGTTAATTAATTGATGTCTTTAATGTCGAAAATTAAAAATTTGAAGTAATTTTAAAATACAATCCTTTGTTATAAAATTGAAAATTTTCGAGAACAGGGCATGTTTCACGTTAATCGAGAAAAAAAATTACGTCTCGTAAGTTAGAATAATGTCTTAAATTCCTGATACGAGAATAAAACGCCGAAAAACTTATTTTGAAAGATATTCGATTAACTCGGTTTTAGAAAGAAATCATATTCTGTAAGTTAGAACACGATCTTTTCTTGATTCCTGAGATTATTTAAAAATGTTTTAGAAACGTTCGTTTACTCGGATTTATTGAGCAATTCGAAACTCCGTAAGTTAAGGAACAACTTTTCGAATCTCGAAATACGAAGAAAATGCTTATTTAAAACAACTTTTTGATGTATCGAATGAAATGTAATACAATTTTGTGGTAAAATGTAAAATGAATTACGGTGCTAATATGCGTAATAAAGTAATGATGATGACAATGATAAATATAAATAACAATAATAATAAAGTTAATAATAATAATGAATAGTCAAAATTTTGAAAGTATATATAACAAAATATAAATACGTAAATAAATAAATAATGAAATGACAATAATAAGGATAAAAGTAAAAATAAAACAAACCAAAAATAGGAAGGAATAATAAGAATAAAAATAAAATAAGATAAATAATAAAATAAAAATAAATAAATAAAACAAACTGATTATATAAAATAATAATGAGTAAGTAAATAAATGAAAACTAAAAATAATTAAAAATTTAATAGTGAACAAATAAATAAATAAATAAATAAATATTAGGTAAAACAGTTTAAAATAATAATAATAATAATAATAATAATATTAATATTAATGAAAATAATAATACTAGTAATAATAATAGTAATAGTAATAATAACAATAATAATAATATAATAGTAATAAAAATAAAATAATAATAATAATAATAATAATAATAATAATAAAATTGCAAAAATAACTAAAAGGGCTAAATTGAACTTAAAAACATAAGTTTGGGGCAAATTAGAAACAAAAAGAAAGGAAAAGAACCTATCCGAACACGCGAATAACAAGGAGGGGTCAAAAGGGAAATTTTCCCTTCTCCTCCAAAACGACGTCGTTCAAATGGGGACCTAACTGAAATCGCAATAAGTTATGGGGCAAACATTTAAATAAAAAAACTTGATTGTAAAGCAATAAAAAAGCGGAAGGGCTAAAAGTGAAATTAGCCCTTCCATTAAAAAACACGCGGATCCTAGCTTGGAGCTGGTTGGGAAATCGAGTCATGGCCTAAACGGCGTCGTTTTGGCATAAGGGACTAAGGCCTACAACAGCGCCGTTTTGATCGTTTATAAAAGCTAAACTTTTCCAAAAAAAATCATTTGTAGCACCTTTTAAAAAAAAATTGAGAGCTTTTCTTTGCTCTCAAGCCCTCCGCATCTGACCAAACGCCGGTCAATGTCCAGTTGCCGGACCGCCATCGACCACCGTGCACGGCTACCGGAGTTCCCAAAAAAGGCCCCTTTCGACTGTTTTAACCTCTACGACACCGATCTGGCCCTAAAACATCCAAAGGCGCCTTGAAGATCAAAAGAAAGATCGAAACCTTTCGGTTTCAACCCTTCCGGCCACCAGCGAGGTAAGATTTCTTTCGTTTGTTTGTTTATTTCTTTAGAGATTAAAAACAAAATGAAACGAAAAAGAAATCAAATGAAAAAAAATAGAAGACAACCTTAGATCTTTTGTTCGTATATCGAAATCGTTTTTTTGTATTGATATTTTGCCTTTTTTTTATTCAAAATCTCCTTCCAAAATTACATTCATTCGTGGCTTTATATAGTCAAATACATATTATTGCTACAGTTTTTGTTTGCCTTTATCTTTTTCGTCTTTGCTTTTGTTGTTTGCAGGCGTTGACGAAGGTGGTGGCAGAAGAACAGTGGTGGCAGACCTCGGGCGTTGAACGTGCTGGTAAGGCACGTGAGGAGTGGTGCAATGCTGCTAGGGTTAGGGTTTCTTTTCCTATTTTTGGTTTAGGTTTTGGGCCATTTTGGGGCTTAGGGTTTAGTTGGGTTTGGGTTATGTAATTTGGGTTTGTTTGGTTTGGGTTATTAATTGTTGTTAGATTTTGTTGGGCTGTAAATGGATTGTTACTTGTAAATGAACTTTAAAAAATTTAGATTTTTACTTGGTCTTGTATTTTGGTTTTGGCATTGGGCCCGGGTAAAATTGGGCTATTACACAATTAATTTAATAAAAATCCTAATGAAACTAATAATTGAATCTAAATTTTAAAATCTAAAAAAGTAAAAAGACTAAATTCTTAAAACTAAAAGTAGAGAAATTAAATTACAAATTTTAATGAAGCATCAAAGCTTATAATTTAGTGAAGGCTAGCATCGATAGGAAAAGGGACCTTCTTAATATTTTTGAAAGATAAAATAATATTTAGTCCTTAAACTTAATAACTTTTCTCCTCCTGGTTTTTAAAATTTATTTTTTCACCTTAATCTCTGAACTTGGTAGCTTTTTCCAATTTGGTTTAGATTCTATAAATGTATAATAACGTGATACTCTAAGATTATATTACATCGCCACTTAGAATTTTTAAAATATTTTTTAGATCGTATATTTTTAAAATTTTAGGTGATGACATATCAAAGTACCGTGTCATCATACTTTAATAGAATTCAAGTTTAATGATTAAATTAAGTGCAAGTTTTGGGACTAATGTGAACCCAAAAAAAATTTAGGGACCAAGTTTGAGAAGTTACCAATTTTAGGTACTAATGCTTTTATCTCTATTTATTTATTTATATTAATCCTGCTTTTCTGAGGTGTGTTCTTGGTTGTTTCGGTAATTTGATGTCTTTTCTTGGCTGCACTAGTGTTTCCACAATTCTTACTGTAAGCTGTATGCTCTGTTTTTTCCTATTGGAGTATACGGTCCTATGTAAGGAGTTTTTTTTTTTTTTTTCCTCCTGAATAAATTTTCTTTAATTTCAAAAAAGAAAAATTGTAAGGTGGTAGCTTGATATAATTTTTAAAATTTTTATTAGTATTTGTAGTTTAATTTGTCTAATTTTAATTTTTATATTTTTTAAATTTTAAAATTTCAATACTAATATAAATGACAATCGCTAATTCATTTGATTAAATTCAGTTATTAATATTGAACTATGTATATAGTTATAGATTTAGTACATATTCTCTAATTGAATCATTCTAAGTCTCTTATACTTTCTGAATTTCTTTCATTACTAGCACAAATGATAGCCATTAATTCATTAACTAAATTTTTAGTGAATAATACGTAGAAATAACAAGCGGACGTGACATTACACATAAGGTAATATGTTTGCCGCATTAGATTTTGAAAATAACAAAACTTAATAAATTTTGCAATTATCGTTTGGTGAGTACTAAAATTTTAAAATTTTAAAAGTTCAAGGACTGAAAATGACAATTTTTATTTTTCTTATTTTTTGGTTCTTGATAAAGTAATATGGAATTAGGTTAGCTCTAGAAAAGTCCATTTTAAAGAAAATAAAAATTGATGCCTTAACAGCCCAATATCATAATGATGATTCTGTAGTTTGGTAGTAGTAATTGATGTACAGAAACAAATTTATTTTAAATTAGCACAATTAGTCTTATGTTTAAATAATTTTATAATCATAACTACCTACATATAATATAAAATGTAACTAACCATTATTACTCTAAATAAAAAAAAAAAGAATGAGCTAACTACCTATATTTGATATTTATATTTGATATTTATCGATTGAGTTTTAATTGATTGATATATGTATTGTTGTCAATTCAAAAAGATGTAAGTTCCAAAGACGCTAAAACGCATTATACTCTTATTTATGAGTAGAGGTGGGGATAGATCTATGAGTTGTTTTAAATATTATCTAAAAGAAAAAAGATCGATAATTTCTAAAAAGAAGTAATGGTTTTAAAAATAATTAAAATCTATAATAATTAAGTAGGTACATAATAATAAAATAGTATATGAAATCCTTTTAGTTGATCCATCACTATTGGGAATATTGTTGACTATGTACATTAGATACAGCTTGGATGAAAATTATATGGATTTTTAAAACAAAATTAAAATAATGGACCAATTTTGTCGTAATACCCTAATATTTTGAATTAATTTATCATGTCCAGCGTTCTCTAACTTATTTGGTGTAATATATAGACTCTGTATTTTTCCTACAAATTATCATTGGATTAAGAAATTTATTCATGTTTACACATTTTAACTTACAATTAATAATTTTTAATATTTTAATTACATCAAAGTTTTTTTATAAATAAATACTTGCTTTTAATTTAGCATTTTAAATATGAATATAATATAAATCACCTTAGTCATATTTATATGACTGGTATTTATTATAATATTTACATATTTATTAAATATTTTATATTTTAAATATATAACAAAGACTAATCCTTTTGGGTTTGTGGTTGTCTATTGAGGGAAAATTGATTATTTTTTCAAAAGAGTTTTCGAAGTGTAGTCTTCCAAAAGTTTGACAAATCTCTCAACAGGTTAATATTGTCTTTAGTCAGGATTTTGTCTGCCAACTTTATAGAGGGCCCGAGTACTTAAGGTTGCCTAAAGAGGCAACAAGTTTAATTGAACAAGAATGACTTGAGAGATAAGATTAGATTGTGCGTTGCACACGATTATCTACCAAGAAAATATGGATATTTACACTTTGATAAGGTTTGAACCATGCCCTTATATGAAATTATTGAGCACCTATGCTATCACTTGATCTAACACTATTCGATCAGACGAGACATTTTACTTTATGAAACTCGTAGCTTTTTCAAGAAATATTGACACTCAAAGTTCTCTGTAGAGTCAGAAAACAAAACCGCGACCAGGGATACTACCGACAAATTGAGTGTTCAATCGACTTTCAATGAATGATATTTTGAAGACTTCTTTAAAAAAAGTCGACCTCCTCTCTACATTATATGTTACAACAATATCATCTCTAATGTTTTAATTTAAAATTTCTCCCTTGAACTAAAATATTCAGTAACCCGATAAAATGATTAAATTTAATATATATCTAATTAACTTAGCAATAAAAACAGTGAACAATTGGACAACCTTATAATGCTGTCATATATATATAATAATTTATTCCCACATTTTATTCTCACATGATTTCGTATTTTTAAGTTTTTAAAACTTTGGCAACAAAGGGATCTTTTTATAGGAATAAATCAAATAGAAAACATTGAATATTCGGAAACTTCAACAACTACGAAAAAGCTTCTATATTTTGATCATTGCAAATGATTGAATTCAGTGATCTCCCTCATTTCAAAACACCATTTTTATCTAATCATAGTTGCCAAACATCAAAAAGGAAAAGAAAATAATGAAACCTCCATTGCCACCTTCAACCTCTTCAGCACTGAGAAAGACACATCCTTCTCCCTACTTTTACACCTTCTTAACGTTCACGGTCTTCGTTCTCATTCTCTATTGTGAAGACTTGCTCTCCATTTTTGATCGAAATCAACTCGTTCCAATCAAACCAATCCCTGAAACAGGTAACTCAGTTATTAACTCAGTCGTGTTTTTTTTTTTTGTTGGTTTTGATTTGACAAGCATATATAATGCTGTTTTATTGGTGGGTTTTGGTTATGGGATTGTAGGGAAGGAAAAAGAAACAAAATCGACGCCGCAATTGCCATTTGTTATAGGGGAACCTGAAGAAACAGGTGAGTCAGTTCTTAACTCGGTCATCGTTTTTTATAATTTTTTTTAGAGTTTGACTGACTATATAATGTTGTTTTCTTGGTGGGGTTTTGGTTATGGGATTATAGGGAAGAAAGAAGAGACGGAATCGACGTCGAAACTGCCATTTGCGATAGGGGAACCTGAAGAAACAGGTGACCCAGTTCTTAAATCGGTTACCCTTTTTTACTTTGTTTTTAGGGTTTGACAAGCATATATAATTCTGTTTTCTTGGTGGGGTTTTGGTTGTGGGATTGTAGGGAATAAAAGAGAGGCGAAATCGACGTCAAAGCTGCCATTCGCGATAGGGGAAACTGAAGAAGGATGTGATATATTCAGTGGGAGGTGGGTGAGGGACGAGTTAACTCGGCCTCTCTATGAAGAACCGGAGTGTCCGTACATTCAGCCCCAGTTGACATGTCAAGAACATGGTAGACCTGATAAAGAGTATCAGAAATGGCGATGGCAACCCTATGGATGTGATCTTCCCAGGTATTGAATGACACTAAAACCCTAACCTCTTTATACTCATGATCAAAACAAAAACAAAACACAGAGCAATACTTATATATTCTCATGTTGTCTTGTTTTTCAATGCTGGGAATCTTAAAGTAGTGTTTTGTTTCTCTTTTAAACCTTCAAATGTTGGCCAACTCCTATGTTTTTGTCGTTTCAAGCTTCTGAGGCTTCTCATCACATGAAATGGTAATGAAAGTGTTTCAAATAATATGCAAGTAAAAGTAGAACACGTCAAAAGTTAAAAGTTATGTGATGAAGTTAATATGAAGGTTTTTTATAATTTGAGAATTTTAATTACAATACGCATAATGATATATTTAGCCCCTAATTTTAAAAAAATAGTCATTTTAGACTTTTATTTAATTTAGATTTTAACTTTTAAACTTATGTTATTTATCAAATTACCTCAAAATAGATAAAAAAAGTCAACGTTTATTAACTTTATTAATATGACATACACATTCTCTTCAAAAAATTATTTTAAAAGCTAAAAAGTACTACAAATTATGAAAAAAAATTTTTAAATTTAAAATAATTAATCAATTGCTCATGTGGCATATACATGACAATTTGCATGTATGTCACGCCATCAAAATTAATAAATATTAATTTTTCTATTTATTTTGAGTGATTTGATAAATAATGTAAATTGAATGGTTAAAAGACAAGAAAAATTAAACCGATGAATAAAATAATTTTTTAAAAAATTAGAGGGCCAATAATATTATTATAAAGAATATTCTTTTAATATTTAATAAATGATATTTATATTATATTTAAATTATTCTTCTCGTGTAAATTATAACATGTTATTGTTAACTCGTAGTGGATGGCAAGTAAGGGACCTCCTGTTTAAATATAAAATATTAGGACATGGGAACAGTGAGTTGCATTTTGTCCACGTAATCTGGTGTAGTTGGGGCCCACTTTGAGCTGGGTCTTTTTTTTTTTTTTTTGTCTATTGATGGTTGGTTCTTCAACTAAGCCTATGGAAAAAAGATTGCATATTGGTTTGGTTCCTACTTGCTACATGTTAAGAGTCAAAATAGTTGAAATATTTTGCCATACCATAATCAACAATTCCATCTTTTCTTCTTAGCTACAAGTTTACTCTATGTGTTGTTTTATTTTATTTGAAAATGTTAGATAAAAATTGTATAAATAATTATTCAGATCAATCATATTTTTAAATTATTTAATATAAGAATCATTAAAATAAATATTTGTGATTTTATGATTTTATTTAACGTGTAATTGGATTTTTTTAAAATAATGGATTGTTTAAAATAGGATATGAGATTAATATTAACGGAAAACTTGAGCATAAATTTGATATCATTCTACCTATAAATTAGATGACTTAAATGATCAATTTTGTTAATAAGTGTCTAAATACGAGTTAAATGGTGATATAATATTAGTTATATATGCTGATGTTTGATAATATTTTCGTTGCAAGGTTTAATGCCACATTGATGCTAGAGTCGTTAAGAGGGAAGAGGATGATGTTTGTAGGAGACTCATTGAACCGGGGTCAGTATGTTTCAATGGTGTGCCTTCTCCATAGAATTCTTCCTCCAAATGCAAAGTCTTTAGAATCTTCCATCGATCAATCATTAACGGTCTTCAGAGCCAAGGTAACTAAGGTTCCCAAATCTCTCTTCAACTCATTACATGGCTAGTTTTGTTTTGATGGTCGTATTATTTGTTGCGATACATTTTTTCAGGATTACAATGCGACGATTGAATTCAACTGGGCACCATTTCTTCTCGAATCGAATTCGGATAACGCCATCGTTCACAGAGTGGACGATAGAATGGTGAAGAAAGGATCCATCAACAAGCATGGCAAGAATTGGAAAGGCGTCGATGTGTTGGTATTCAACACATATCTATGGTGGATGACAGGCCGAAAGATGAAGTTCTTGTACGGTTTTTTCTTTCATTTTTCCGTGTGGGTTGAACATGCTAATAGTGTTTAACTAAGTTCAGAAAAAAATGGTGCATTGACAGGAAAGGGAAAGGGTCATTTAAGGATGAAAAGAAAGATATCGAAGAGCTAACAACTGAGGATGCTTATCGAGTGGCAATGAAAAGCATGTTGAAATGGGTGAGGAAAAACATGGATCGTAACAAGACGAGGGTGTTCTTCACTAGCATGTCTCCTTTGCATATCAAGTGAGTCGAATTGTTTCTACTTAAGTTGAAATTATTATGGAGGATGATATATTAAGTTAGATTGTATTTTGATACTTTTACTAAAAAATAGAAAATTAATCTTTATACGTTATATTAAAGAGTAAATTAGTAATTTTTAAAAGTTTTAACCATTTTTATTGTTAAAAATTAGTGTGACTGATAGAATAATTAATTAGTTATACATGGTATACTATAAATTCCTTATCCTAACGTATAAGGATTAGTTTTAACATTGAAAATAGATAGAATTTTTAATAAAAGACTAATTTACTCTTTAATCTAACATATAATGACTAATTTGCCTATTTTTGAATAGAATGGACAAAATGTAATTTGATTCTTAATATAAGGATTTCCATAATACTTTTGCCTGCTGCATACATACACAAAAAGAAAATATTGAATTTTGAAGATGAATGAAACAATTAATTAGATGTTGAATGATTTTGTATATGTAGGAGTCAGGAATGGGGAGGGGAACCTGGTGGGAACTGTTATAATGAAACGACTTTGATTGAGAATCCTAATTATTGGGGATCAGAAAACAAGAACATTATGCAAGTGATTGCTGAAGAATTCGGTAAATCAAAGTATCCAATTACGTTCCTTAATATCACTCAGCTCTCGAGTTATCGTAAAGATGCCCACACTTCAATTTATAAGAAGCAATGGAGTCCATTGACACCCGAACAGTTGGCTAACCCGATTAGCTATGCGGATTGTGTTCATTGGTGTTTGCCTGGTCTCCAAGATACTTGGAATGAACTTCTATTTACGAAGCTATTTTATCCTAGTTGACCTTAGAAATGTAGCAAGTGATTGAATTAATTAATTGCTTTTGTAACTACTGAAGTTTGCACAAGTTTCATAATTGAGATTAAAGATATCCAAAGATCGAATTATTCATCCAAAAATCCTACGATATTTTAGGGAGGAATTGGAAAAGAATTAATGCAATGCTTTTCTATTTTTCATGTTGTTAATCTTTGGGTTTTGGGTTCTTATGCTTATCATATATGTAGAATGAAAATGGAGTAAAGTGGATCAACAAATATCTTGTTTCACCTACTCGGATACTTCAGATAAAATCGAATTAATTAATCAAATTGAATCGAATCAATTTGATAATCGATTAGCAATTAAACTTAATTAATTAAATTTAATAATATTATATATATTCAATATATTATATATAAGTTAAATATAACTACAATTATTGATATAATGTGTCAAAGATAAAATATTATAAAAATTAAAAATAAAATATTTAACAAAATGACATTGGCATTTATTTGTTGCTATTGTGTTCTTTGTAGTTTTCATTTAGTGTAGTTATTGTCTTATTTGTTGTTTTGTCTCTCTCTTTTGAACTAAAACAAATAAAAGAGCATTATTATTGTATTTTTTTCATATTTTAAACTTAATAGAACTATAAAAAAATGAAAATATATACAAATTTTAATTTGATTAATAGTTAAAAATTTTAAATTTTCAATTAATTCAATAATGATAATTCGTTGACGATTAATCGAACTAGTACTTTAGACACACTATCCCTTTTCTCTCTCTCTTCATTTTGGTTATTGAAATATCAAAGTTCCTTTTATTATTTTTTAGGTTAAATTCTTCCATTAGTTTTTGTAGTAACGTAAGTTGTGAATTTAGTCATTATATTTTTAATTTGACCATTTTAATTTTTATATTTTTCAATTTTGAAATTCCAATCATGACAAAATAATAATGGTTAAATTCATTAAGTCTGTTATTACATATGTAATACTATATGCCACTGTTATTCCATATATTACTCACAAAAAATTAGTTAATAGATTTAAAGGTGGTCATTTGCTTCATGTTTAAAATTTTAAAATTAGAAAGTATAAGAACTAAGAATGGTCAAATTGGAAACCTGAACTAAATCTGCAACTTTATACATAGTATATGACTAATATCAAAACTTAACTAAACGGATTCAACAGATAACGTTTGGATAAGGATGTTAAGTATGACTCCTATTTCAGTCAAATTTCAGAAGTAATCTTCTAGTTAAACTCTGTTTATTTGTTTCAATCAAACACTAATTAGTTTAGATTATTTTATTATTATTTGACCTATGAATTTAACATATAAATAGGCTCTTTTACAACTTTAGAAAAAACACCCATTAGATATTAGGACTCATAACACATTTATAGAATTTTTGTATTTACGTTTTGAGGGTTCTTTGTTTTCGGGGTTTAGTTTTTATCTCCATCTTTTGTACTCTTCGTTCTTTTGCCATTATAGTGAAATTATCTTTGCCCGTGATTTTTTATCTTCTTTGGAGGAGTTTTTTCACGTTAAATTTGTGTGTTCAATTTCTCAATTTATTCCGCTATTTTTTCTTATTGCTTAATCGGGTCGATCCTAACAAGTGGTATCAGAGCTAATTCAATTTGCATAGATCAACCCATTCAGATATGGCAGCAACAAGGTTTGAAATTGAGAAGTTCGATGGTGAGACAAATTTCAATCTGTGGCAAGTTCGGATGATGGCAATTCTAGTTCAATCTGGTTTGAAAAAGGTTGTTACCGGGAAAAAGCTTGAGAATCTAAATAAAACAAAATGGGAAGAGCTTGATGAAAAGGCTTTGTCTGCAATCCAGTTGTGCCTCGTGAATACGGTATTGCAGGAGGTATTGATGGAAAAGACCTCATCTGCCTTATGAAAAAGGTTAGAAACTCTTTATGCGACTAAGTCTCAGGCTAACCGTTTAGTGTTGAAATAACGTCTATTTATGTTTCGCATGAACTAAGGTGAGCTTATTAGAGATCACATCAGTCAATTCATTACTCTTTTAAATGATTTAAAGAATGTTGAGGTTCATATTGACGATGAAGATCAGGCTATGCTATTATTGTGCTCTTTACCCCCTTCATACAAGTCTTTCAGGGAGACCCTGATTTATGGCAGAGACAAACTCTCATTCGAAGATGTGAAAGGTCATTTGTTGAGTAGAGACAAACTCGACAATGAGCTTTATTTGGATAGCAAGCCAGATAGGCAAGCATCCGTTTTGATAGCATCAAAGAAACGAGACAAAAGGTGTTGCTATTGTAAAAAGTTAGGTCACGTCAAAGTAGATTGTTATAAACTGCGAAATAAAAGAGCTGCTAAGAGTAACGAGGAAGATGTAGTTGATGCTAATTTGGCCGATGAAAGTGGTGATGATTTCTTGTTAGCGTCAATGAGCGATAACTCCAAGCTCACGTCCGAGTGGATCCTAGATTCGGGATGTTCTTTCCACATGTGTCCCAATAGAGAATGGTTTTCCACATACAGTTCGGTTGAATGTGGAGTTGTGTGCATGGGAAACGATTCATCTAGTAAGGTAATTGGTATTGGTATTGTTAAAATTAAGATACACGATAGGACAATTAGGACACTCTCAGATGTCAGGTATGTACCTGATTTACGAAAGAATCTCATCTCCTTGAGTATTTAGACTTGAAAGGATGCAGAATCAACATCAAGTCAAGAGGCATTAAAGTATCTCATGGATCTTTCGTTTTGTTAAAAGGTAAAAGAATTGGCAGTCTTTATATTCTAGAAGGTTCTACAGTGACCGGTGAAATTGGACGTCCCTCGTCTGTTATGAGTCGAAGTCAACTCATTTAGATCGGAGGCAACTTGGTCATAGGAGGGAAAAAGGTATGACCGTTTCTTTGAAGAGAGCTTCTATTTTGGATGCAGGTTTTGAAAAGTTAGGGCACTGTGTTCGTGAAAATCAAACCTGAGTTAGTTTTGATTTGGCAGTGTACAAGTCGAAGGCTAGAAGTCTTCCAGTTTCTAAGCACAGATTCGACTCAGTTAATTCCCTGCATGGTTCAAGATAGGCTCGTGGTGGGCTTTGGCAAAGATGGCATTGTGGAAATATGAGTCAAGGTGGATATTTGTTAAGTATGACTCCTATTTCAATCAAATTTGAAAAGTAATCTTCTAGTTAAACTCTGTTTATTTGTTTCAATCAAACACTAATTAGTTTAGATTATTTTATTATTATTTGACCTATGAATTTAGCCTACAAATAGGATCTTTTACAACCTTAGAAAAAAACCCATTAGATATTAGAACTCATAACACATTTATAGGATTTTTGTGTTTATTTTTTGAGTGTTCTTTGTTTTTGGGTTTTCAGGGTTTAGTTTTTATCTCCATCTTTTGTACTCTTTGTTCTTTTGCCATTATAGTAAAATTATATTTGCCCGTGATTTTTTATCCTCTTTGGAGGAGTTTTTCCACGTTAAATTTGTGTGTTCAATTTCTCAATTTATTACGCTAGTTTTTCTTGTTGCTTAATCGGGTCGATCCTAACAAATGATTAAAGTTTTAAAATTTGAAAAGTATAGAGATCATATTTTTTTTAATAAGAACAAGGTGTTTGACAATCTAGAAAATATTTAAGAAATCAAAAAATTGAATTTAAAAGTTGCAGCAGATGCATGACCAATTTTTGGCCTCGCTGAAACTAAGGTACCCTATTCTCCCAATTGCTACAACCTTTACCAGGTGCTTTAATATCTCGAATCGGCCAACCAAGGTTACAAATTGCCTCATCTTAGATTTGCAAAAAAGAGAATGCATAATGTTTTTTTTTCTTCTTACATTGTAAATTACCGGAATTCGCCATTCAATTTTGATGTTGCAAGAAGAACTTCTCTTACCACGTGAAGCTTGGAGCATGTTGCATTATGGTATTCCAGTGTACTGCAGTATTGCAAGACCACTTTGTTGTGTTTGACTATCATGAATGAAACACCATATTCCAGGAAATTGTATAGAACCAATAATAGAATGCTTTGAAATCTTTACTGGCTCAAGAGAGAAGCAACCTTTCTAAAATGTTGTTATGTTTTTAGCCATTAAGATTGTAGCAATAGGTTCAACTGATCTATTTCCAAAGCAAACGCCATTTCTTTGTTTCTAAATGCTTCAAAATGTAGCAATGATATGGAGAACCTTAGTTTGAAAAGGTTCATCCCTTCTATTAGGAGCTAAGATATATTGAAGAATTAGCTCCCTTACATCACAATTACTAAGGTTTTCCACCTTGATACCCAGGTCACCATTAAACGATATGGCTTTTGCAAAAGAGCATGATGAAAGAACTAATTATTTGCAAGTAAAGTGATTAGTGTCAGAAGTAGTGTATGAGAGCAATGCCAATTGCTTCTGGTGAAGAACAAGACAAAAACAATGAACATTCATTGTTCTTACGTAGTTCAGTTTCCCTACATCTATGAAGATAATTCACTATCTTAATACATCGTATAGCAAGTGATTATAAGCACTAATACTAAACTAAATTAGCAACCTCACCTTTTCTCCTAAAATCTAGATGACTACTTTCTAAGCTTTCCTCTCTAAAAATTTAGTTTGAAAATCAAGTGACTCACTTGATTACTTACAAAATACATTGTCAAAACTTTTTTTGATTCGACTTTTTATTTTAAAATGAAAATGAAGTTGCCATCAATCCTTTTTAATTAGGTGTGATCGGATCACCTCAAAGTTTTAATAAAATGTTAGATTTATTAAAATTATTTTCGGTTTACAAAAATTTGGGAAATGGGTTCAGGAGTCGGTTACGTAGGAGGAAGGATTAGCACCCTAGCAAAGCCTAAAATTGGTACCTAGTTGATTAATTGATGTCTTAGTGTCGAGAATTGAAAATTTGAAGAGAATTTAAAACACGATCCCTCTTTGCATAATATTATTTTTAATTAAAATCACTTAAATAAATTAAAACATATGTAAAAGGCCTTCTTATCTCAAGGTAACGAAAAGGTCATGTTCCGTAAGTTAGGACACAGCATCTCGAATTCTCGAAAATAATATTGCTCATTATTTAATTACTATTTAAATCTCATGTGTTTTTAGTTTTAAAAAGGATGTTTGGTCATCTAGGTTCAAAGAGAAAGTCGAACCCCGTAAGTTAGGGCACAACTTTTCGAATCTCCAAATACAGAACATTGCCTTGGTTTTAAAATTTTCTTTTTTATGCATCGAGTAAAAACGAATGTAACATTCAAAGCAATGTGTCTTTAACTTATTTGGGCATAGTATGAAAATAGACAAATATATTTAAACATAATGCATGATATAGTGATAGCGAAATAATATAAAATAGCCATATGAATAGAACATCTATATTAGAATGATAAATAATAAATAAATATTATAATAATAATAATGTAATTATAATAATAAGAATATCAATTCATAATACTAATGACAATAGTCATATCACTATCATAATACCAAAATAAATAAATAAATAAATAATGTAATAACCATCTAAAATGCAATAATAAAAATAAAAAGATATAAACAACATAAATTTTAAATGCTAAAAAATATAAAAAGCAATTAAAGATGTGAGATTAAATAAATGGGTGATTAAATTGAAAGAATTATATAAAATAAAAAAAATGAATAAACCAAAATAAAGGACTAAAATATAACATGCGAAAAAGAACAGGGGCCGAATGGAAAAAATATTCTCAACCTCATTATGCGCACCATTTCCCAGAGGGACTAAAATAAAAAAATACAGAATTAAACGGTATAAATTTTTTAAAAAAAAAGATAGAAATAAAACTGTATTGAAAGGCGTTTAAAAAGCAGAAGGACTAGGGTCACAATTAGACCCTTGTCGCGAAAATACGCGGATCCTACTAGTATTCAAGTCAGGTCTTAGGTCGCGTCAAAACAACGTCGTTTTGAGCGTCGGAAGGTTAAGCCCAAAATAGCATCGTATCATGAAGTAAAAAAATAAAAAAAAAATCATTTTACTCCCATTTCAAAAAAAATCCCTTTCTCACCCTTTTCCTTCTCTCAAACAACCCTTTTCTGATCGGCCATGGGATAGTGGGTCTCCGTCATGGCCGCCGGTCATTGGCGACGGAGACCACCGCCTCCGGTGGCCGAAGTTCCCCAAAACTTTCCCTTTTGAAGCCCTTTGTATGTAGAACATAGATCTGAGACTAAAATCTCCAAAAAACCTATCGAACTCGACAAAAAATAAACAATCTTTTCATTTTCTCCCCCTTTTCGACGCGGCCTTAGACAAATCCTTAGGGATTTGGCGGCCTTACAAGCCGGAGGGGACCACCCACAGCCTTTTGTTAAAATAGGTAAAAAATCTAGCCTTTTTTTTTTTTTTTTTTTTTTTATATATTTTGAAATAAAAAAAGTAACTACCTTTTTTTTTTGTTAAACTTATTGTTCTTGGGCGGTGAGCACACCGACATGGTGGGGCGCGATGCGAAAAGGCTAGGGTTTTTTTTAGTTTTCTAAAAAAGTTAAGGTTGTGGGTCTTAGGGGTTCTTTTTTGTATTTGGGCCATTTTTTGTAAATGGACTTGGACTTTTTATTTTTGGTTTTTATTTGTTTTATTTATTTTTTGGTTTCTGTTTAGGCCGGGCGAAATTAGGCTCTTACATACACTTTTAAAAACAAACTCTAAAAAAATGGGTAATTTACCAGAAAATACCCATTTTTTTGCAAAATTTATGGAAAATGACCTACTAATTAATTATTTACCGGAAAGGGTCATTTTCCCTGAAAACGCTTCCACGCCAGCGCGTTTTCAGGGGATGTAGCAGAAAAATGCGTCCACGAGGGAGCGTTTTATGCCACATCAGCCAAAATCGCGTCCTTGAGGGCGCACTTTGCTGATATGGCAAAAACGCTCCCTCGGGGACGTGTTTTTCCTGCTTTCAACGGTAATATTTTTTTGACCACTGGGCCTCCAACGGTAAAAAAAAAATTATAAAACCCCCCATCCTTTCATTTTTTTCACACAAAGGTCCTTACTCAATTTTCTCTCAACTTTCTCTCAAATTCCTCTCAAATTTGTCTCAAATTCCTTTAAAGTTCCTCTCACATTTCACAATAGTCCTTTAATTTTTACAAAAAAGCCTTGTTTAAAATTTTTTTAAATTTTTTTTGTAAAATTTAAAAATATTCGATCGTATTAGCAATGGCCGGAGAATTAATTCGTCTCGACAATAAACACATCTCCGTCGATCAAATGACAATTGTAAGTTATAATTTTAATTTTTCAATACTATTTAATATTTTTTAGGTTTATGCAGTTTTAATTAATTTTTATTTTATAATTTTTTAAACAGTCTGTAGATCGAGTGTTGCAATACTATATTCACAATATGTCTGGTCCGCCATCGCCGTTGATCGAGAATTACCTACGGGAAGCGGGTTTTTGGCACGTGACCACGATAGGCCAGTGATGCAAGTTGGACCCGAAGCTAATCAGTGCATTGATAGAGAGGTGGAGACCCGAGACACACTTTCCATCTTCCATGCGGAGAGTCTACTATCACTCTGGAAGATGTGCATTTGCAATTGGGATTGCCGGTAGATGGGTTCTGGTGATTGGGGAGCCGTATGCTACGAGCTTTTGGGTGCTATTCCGGAGTCGAATTGAGATGGGCTGATTACGAGACACATTCCCAGAGCCGGATAATGATTCGACCGAAATAGAAAGAATACGATATGCTCGTGCATACATTCTTGAGATGATTGGAGGCTATCTGATGTCGGACTTGTCACGAAACCTCGTACATCTGAGATGGCTACTAAAACTCATTGATTTTAGAGTAGCCGGTGAATTGATTTGGGGGTCTGCCATGCTAGCAAAATTGTATCGGGAGATGTGTAGGGCGACGTAGCCGAATAAAATAAAAATCAGAGATTGCCTATCATTACTGCAATCATGGGCACGGTTTCACTTTCCATTTTTACATCCTCGAGTGGACCACCCATATATATTCCCACTCATAACGAGGTAAATTTAATATTATATTTTACAATTATTACGTAGATTTAAAATATAATTGTATGCTAAAAATTTATTTAATTAGGTGGAACCATTCAGCGAGTTATGTTAGAATACCTACATCACTTGAAGATATACGGCTTTTATTAGAGCAACGGTCGGAAGCACAAGTAAGTATTAAATAAAATATATTTTCATAATAAAATAGTCGTTTCGTATTTAGTATTTTGTAATTAGTATTTAGTATTTAGTAATTAGTATATAACTAATATTTTTTATCATGTTAATATAGTTTGAATGGACACCATACGAGGATCCGTCAATTCGGGCAGTAATTCCGAAAAAGTTTTTTCAAAATCCGAATATTTGGCATGTGAAGGTGCCATTGGTTAACTATGCCACTGTGGAGATGCACCAATCAGATCGGGTTCTGCGTCAATTTGAATTCCGACAACCGATTCCCGTGGCATCTAAGGTGCTCAATGATGAAAACCAAGTCGACTTACGGTAGTTGCATACAGATTGGCCATGATTTTGGTCAGCGTATATCAAATTGTGGGAAAACCGGTATGATTATATACCTACTCGGGAACCGATCATCGTTTTTGAGTTAGTGTACGTGCCAAAATACATGTCATGATTTAGGATCCATGGCAAGCCGTATTTATTGTTAGAAGAGGAGAGGCGACGGCAACTTCGTGCACAAAGGGAAAGATGGGGCCCTTTAAATCTCAAGAGAAGGGATGATGGGACAGGCCCATCAACAGCGTCGACACAACCACCGGGCCCATCAACAGCGCCCACACAGTCACCTGGCCCAGCACTTTAGCCAACGACACCCACATCATAGCCTTTTTCGGGTATGCCAGGTGCGTATCCTAGCCCTTATATGCATCCTAACCCCTATATGTTTCCTTTTCCCAGTCCAATGGCAGGTTGGAATGCATGGCCTAGTTCGAGTCCGTTTCGACTACTCCCACTGGCCAGCCGATATGTAGGCCACCGTCGCATGAAAGATCGCACGAGGCTCCGTCAGGGAGCTCTTCTTTTTACCAATCTTCTTCGCCTTATGGGATTCAGACACCTCTGCCATGAGTGATGCAAACACCTCCGCAGTCAATATTTTATCAAGGTGGGTCATCCTCTCAACACCCATAACCAGACCCCTTGCCGGAGGAACTAGAATTCCCGCCTGAGCAACCATAACCCCCGCCGGAAGCTAGAACAAGGAGGAATCTAACGCGTAACCGTCGACCACCCCTATGTGGTACTGATTCCGACCGACACCAACATTGATGTTTTTAATATATTTGTATCAACTTTTTTTATATTGTTTCATTTAATAAAATAAATGTTGTTTTTATATTTTAATTTTAATTTAATTTTTATATTTTTAAAAATAAAAGTTATTTTTTATTTTTATTGTAATTTATTTTTTGTTTCATTTAATAAAATAAATGTTGTTTTTAATATTTCAATTGTAATTTAATTTTATATTTTTAAAAATAAAAGTTGTTTTTTATTTTTATTGTAATTTATTTTTTGTTTCATTTAATAAAATAAATGTTATTTTAATATTTCAATTGTAATTTAATTTTTATATTTTTAAAAATAAAAGTTGTTTTTTATTTTTATTGCAATTTATTTTTTGTTTCATTTAATAAAATTAATGTTGTTTTAAAATTTCAATTGTAATTTAATTTTTTATTTTTAAAAAATAAAATTTTTTATTTTTATTGTAATTTATTTTTTGTTTCATTCAATAAAATAAATGTTGTTTTTATATTTCAATTGTAATTTAATTTTTATACTTTTTAAAAATAAAAGTTGTTTTTTAATTTATTTTTTGTTTCATTTAATAAAATAAAAGTTGTTTTTAATATTTCAATTGTAATTTAACTTTATATTTTAAAAAATAAAAGTTTTTTATTTATTATTGTAATTTATTTTTTATTTCATTTAATAAAATAAATGTTGTTTTTTATTTTTTATTTCATTTAATGAAATAATGATGATGTTGATATTTTAGATTAATTGAATAACTTTTTTTTTTTTTTTTGCTTTGCAACTTAGTCATTCTACAAAAGTTCACCATTTTCATAAAGAAATTAAAAGAATTTTCATAGCTACCAAGAGACAAAAATGATAAGAAGACTATCAACTATTCCGATTTGGACACGAGCGAGATGTATGGCCTGGGTTCCTACACCATCCGCATAACTTCCGTTGGTTAGCTGTTTCTCGGATATCCATATTATTGCGTATTCTAGTCGAGCAAGGTCGACCCTTTGGTTTATGACGCAGCTTCTATCCAGTAATACTTAAA
Source organism: Gossypium rotundifolium (assembly GCA_025506655.1). NCBI lineage: Eukaryota > Viridiplantae > Streptophyta > Magnoliopsida > Malvales > Malvaceae > Gossypium > Gossypium rotundifolium. Next base: position 13,390,360 of record CP106727.1, read on the forward strand.
CGGAGCAAGCGACATGCATGACCACTTACGCTCATCGGGATCGGTGGGAATACGTGTCTCCACACGTTGTACATGTATTCTATTTTATACACTTTGTCGACATAGCTCATGGGATCCAGACGGAGATTCTGACAAGTTGCAAATACATTAGCGCATGGATAACGAAGTGCGTCAAATATCCCACAGTCGCAGGTCTTATTTCTCAAGTGTATACGATATTGCCCGCCAACAGTACCTTGGTTCGGTCTGTCAAACCCGTACACGAAACCATAGGTTGTCGCGATCGTGACACACTGTATAAATGGTATTGGCACGTGCCTTCGCCTTGTTAATTTCTCGCAATGCCTTCACGCACCATACATGGCCTCCCTACATTTGACCTTTACAACTCGCTGTTCGCTTCGAAAATAGTGCCGCTAAACGAAAATATGTCTCTCGCAGAACCGATGTTATCGGCAAATGACGCGTTCTTTTTATAACGAAATTTATGTATTCAACTAGGTTTGAGGTCATATGGCCATATCGTAGGCCACCGTCGTATGGTTGTGTCCATTGTTTGAGAGGTATGTTGCATAGGTAGTTTGCGCCTTGTGTCCATTGTTCAAGAGGTATGTTGCATAGGTAGTTTGCGCCTTCTTCGTTAACTGAGCGCAAACTCGCCAACATCTCGTGAAAACGGTCCTTATTGATCTTGCACCCTGCCAATATAAGTTGATAGCGAATATTACATACCACTCTTCAATTAAGAATAAATGGAATATTACAAACGAAATTATATTAATAGATATTACATACCCATGTTGGTTACTTATCGTCGTTCACTTGTAGATCGATGTTGCCCGTAGTAGTTGGACGCAACATGCCTTAGGCAATATCGATGGTGTGTGTGATACCACAGGCTTCCCTGTCACTCTATTGCGGCTAGTATTCTAGGGCCCCGATCTGATATAACGCATATATCAAGTTGGGGGAAGACATGCCTCCTTAACCTAGATAGAAAGAAATCCCAGTCATCAGCTGACTCCCCTGATGTTATTGCAAACGCAATTAGAAGGATTCTCCAACTGTCATCCTATGCCACAGCTAACAATAAAGGATGCGTATATCTACCATACATAAAATTACTGTCAATTTTTATCAATAGCTTGCAGTATAGAAATGCATCTCGGTATTGCTTAAATGTCCAGAACAGACGCTTGATCACTTGGCATACACGGAGCAATCGATCGTTGTAGTACGTCGGTTCCGTTTCAAGGTTTGTTATGCTACTTGGGACATATCTCTCCAGCACCTGACACCACTGCCATACTTCATTATATGAAGCGTCCCCCAACCATGCAACTTTTCCAACGCTTTCTGCTCAGATATCCAAGTCTTCCGATAAGAGGGCGTTTACCCCAATTGGCTACAAATATTGGCAATTAAGGCCGTCACTGAAGTCTTAGGATCTTCACCTTGGTATTATTAAGTTAGCTAACATATCTGAATCCATTCTGGGATGATCTTGTGAAACTCTTGTCAACGAAGTACGTTAAATAATGCAACATTACGAAATATCAGTATTATTCAAAAACCTTGAACACCTAGTGATATTGTACCGGTATGACATATATATGGACCTTTGTACTTTTTAATCTCCTACAAGCTTGTCCTTTTTCTCAATGAGACCATGATTTTTCATGAACATGTACCTTCTTGCACTGCACACTTGGCCTCGTACTTATCGAGTTTGGATTTAACCACGTTGTAGTTAACCCTGTTCTTGATGTTATATTATTTCAATGCACTAAGAAAACTATCCTTATTGGAAAACTCTTTACCAACTTCTAATTCACCAGAATCCAACGACGAACTTGTACAGTCACGCCTTCTGTGTGGTAGTTCAGGAAACTCCAATGCATCGTCTTGAGATAGATAGACATTATGCATGTGGGCTGGAGGCGAGTATGCCCTGAATCGCGGATCTTCTTCTTCTTCATCTGAACCCCCTTCAACATCTTCAGGTACGGTTAGAACAGGCTTCAGTTCAGAAAATAATGCAACTTCTTCACCATCGCGACGGGCTCTCGAGATGGATCCACGTCGGACTCATCATCCGACCCACCATCATCTGCAACGAACGAGGTCCCCTTATCGGTGGATGTCGTGGGGAGTACATTATCCGTTCTTAAACAACTATCGTAACTTTCCTAATCATATGTGGATTGTCAACCACTAGAAGTTGATGACATTTTCCAATACGTACTTATCGAGTTTGGATTTAACCACGTTGTATTTAACCCTGTTCTTGATGTTATATTGTTTTAATGCACCAAGAAAACTATCCTTGTTGGAAAACTCTTTACCAACTTCTAATTTATCTGAATCCAAAGACGAACTTGTACAGTCACGCCTTTTGTGTGGTAGTTCAGGAAACTCCAATGCATCGTCTTGAGATAGATCGACATTATGCATGTGGGCTGGAGGCGAGTACGCCCTGAATCGTGGATCTTCTTCTTCTTCATCTGAACCCCTTTCAACATTTTCAGGTACGGTTAGAACAGACTCCGGTTCAGAAAATAATGCAACTTCTGCACCATCGGGGCGGGCTCTCGAGGTGGATCCACATCGGATTATTATTCGACCCACCATCATCTGCAACGAACGAGGTCCCCTTATCGGTGGATGTCATGGGGAGTACATTATCCGTTCTTAAACAACTTTCATAACATTCCCAATCATATGTGGATTGTCAACCACTAGAAGTTGATGACGTTCTCCAATACGTATTTCTAGCATCGAACGTCAAAGGAATGATATGTATGTCCCATCCACCAACCGGGTGTCGTGCAAGGGTTGTGTTTTCCATACTACCACCAAACACGGGCGCCTCCATATTCTGCTTCCCACTAACAGAGTGTCAGCTTGGGGTCGTGTATTCCCCTCGAATAGCAGTAGATGTTGAAGTCGAAAGAAGATCACTTGGTGATGAAAATTGTACATATACCTCAAGATAGGGTGATCCACTGGCAAGATGTGTCTCCACCATTGCCTCCAAGCTCTGAGGACCTTTGATGTCGAATGAGTCATATCCCACGAGATCAACCGAAGCACAAAATCTATACTTAATAGATTGAACTTTCATTGCGTTGTTCCGAAGATTTTACGCCTAATTCTTTTGCGAAGTTCTGTCAAATCTATGTTCTGGTTAAAAACCAGTCGTGCTGTGTTCTCTGTTAAAAAACACCACCGTTTACAATGTCACAAACCTCACCATCATAGTAAATAACAGCACTAATACGTTCACTCATTTTCAGTTTCTATTTTACTTTTGCCTCAATTTCTATTATGCAACCTGAGAATGAAATTTGGCTCATTTATAGTCTAAAGGCAATTAGGAACTACTGTAGCAAAAGAGCGTCCACGTGGGAGCTTTTTTCAGTACTCTTGCTGAGAGTGCATCCTGCTTGAAGCGTTTTGGTCACTATTTGTTCAGAAATGTCTTCTCAAAATTATTTTTCCAGAGACTACTGTAGCAAAAGAGCGTCTACGTGGGAGCTTTTTTCAGTACTCTTGCTGACAGTGCATCCTGCTTGAAGCGTTTTGGTCACTATGTGATCAGAAACGTCTTCTCAAAATTATTTTACTAGATACTACTGTAAAAAAATAAATAATTTTTATATTGCTGATATATTTTTTCTAAAACTCTAAACCTAAAATTATTTTAATTAATTAACCCTAAAATCTAGTTCATTAATTTTTCCCTAACAACCATAAACCTTAAGACCCTAAAAACCCTAAACCATAGCCCTAAAACACTAAAAGCTCATACCCTAACCCTAAAAACAGCTAAAAATTAACCCTATCGAGGGAAAGGGCAAAGGCGCGTCCCTGATGGAGCATTTTTTCCACATCAGCAAAGCACGCCTCCAAGGACGCAATTTTGGATGATGTAGCAAAAAAGGCTCCTTCGGGGACGTGTTTTCCTGCTGCATCCCCTGAAAAGGCGTTGACGTAGACGCGTTTTCGGGGAAAATGACCCTTTTCTGGTAAATAAATGCAAAACAGGTCATTTTCTGTAAATTTTGTAAAAAAGGAGTATTTTCTGGTAATTTGCCCAAAAAAATAGTATAAGTGCTAAAATTCTACTCACCCTTTTTTTTTTTTTCTATATACAAATGAGATCAAAGGAATAACTTTTCTTTTAGCAAATTCCTTCGTACAAGACAGATTATTAGTGCATAGTTTCCAAATAAAGAATTTTATAAGGTACCTTCCGTGACCAAAGCCTCCTCCAAGTTGATTTGTTCCATTCTTGTCTATTGCTGGCATATTGTCAATATGATCTCCAAAGATAATAGAAGCATGTCTTGACTTTACAAAAAAGGATCCTAAAGGATTGTGTTTCCATATTAGTTGATCCTCTCCTCCGAGTATAGGGAACCCTTTATTGAATAACTCTTACATAGATTCTTCAGTTAAATGTATGTTAACTTCATTCATTTTCCATGCCCCCCCTCTCTTGAGTTGTTAACTTTTAAGCAGTTGGCATTACCACCACCTGAAACCTTGAACTCATGAATGATGTTATCATTTAAAAAAAAGAAGTTTACTGCCATCTCCAATTTGCCAATCTAATCCCTTTACTAGAAGATCTCCACCATGCAATAAGCATTTCCACATCCAGATGTCAGTTGGCTTACTTTTAACCTTGAGGAAGGCATAATTTTCATAGTATTTTTTTACGAAAGTGATTTAAAGGATCTTCATTATTAACTATTCTCCAAGCCTATCTTGCTCAAAGAACCTAATTAAAATCTTTCGATTTTTAAATGTCAAGTTCTCCTTTCCATTTAGGAGTATAGACCAAATCCCAAATACAAAGTGAACCTTTCTCTCCCCTTCATTTTGTTTCCACTAGAAATTTCTTATTAAACCTTTTCAAGGGCTTTAAAGTAGGATCATTTGAAGACCGGTAGATTCGAGGGTGTGGAGAAAATCATAGTCAACCTACAACCAGGAGAGAGCAATTTGGACTTCCATCCTTGGATTGAAAAAATGAGCTTTTAGAAGAAATATGCTTGACATTAAATCCCAGGTACTTACCAAGAGATTTGTTGACATGATTTTTCCCACCCTTAAATGAAAGGACAAATGTGCTTCAGCATGCTCAAATTCATACACTTTTGTATTTGACAACAATATAAATACCAATCGAATTAAAATTTAATAAACTATTAATTAACTATTTAATTATGGGGTGTAGAATCTAATATAAACAAAAATATATGGAAATGATTTAGGTGATCCATTGCATCATCCAAGGTGTACAACAATTAAAAACAGCTAACTGCTGCTTTATTGTTAAAGATTAGACATTAGAGTAAAAGCATATAAAAAAGTCAACAAAGTCTAATGTAAAATGTCACCAAATCCTTACCTAAATGCTAAATTTCTTAAAACAAAGCAACCTTAGTTTATTAAATCACCATCACCATCACCATCACCTTTTTTTTTCTTTTAATATTAAATACAATAGCAAAAAATAATTTAAATATATAAAATTAAAAATAAAAGACATAAATATATATGTTTAAATATTTAAAAATTAATTATTTATCTAAAATTTTAAATATAATTATGAAGACAGAAATTGCATATCCATGTCACTGTAGGTGTGTATAAAGTAGGATAATGATATGGCATCTTTTACAATTTAGGGACAATCCTTAGCTTAAAAGCCAAGGGAAAATTATAGCTTCTCCATTACACACCATTTACAACCCACTACTACTCTTTTTTATTTTCTTTAAGAGATATCACTTGAGTGGATCTACACAACATATTGTCATTTGTAAGTAATTAATGAAAGTAAAAAAACTTAAGAAAAATCTATTTTCCCCTCAATATCTATGATGAACTTATTAAGACAAATCATATAGTTTGATTAATGTAGGGCTAAACAATCATTTTCTAGCTGCAAATTATGCATCATTATTCAACAACACAACACTTCACTTTATGTAACCAAAAATAATAAAGAAATTATATATATAAATGCTAATTATATTATTGAATATAACATTAATTATAATTATTATATTTTCTCCGGTTTATATCGAATTTATGCTTAATGATAAAATTATAAATTCAGAATGAGAACACATGAAACTATTAAATTGTTGAAACAGTAGGCGATTTAAACCTTTGCATAGTTCTCTCTATATATTGATACATGAATCCCATCTCAACATACCTAAACCCTTGTAAATAGTTAGAATCCCCTCACAAATTTAAGGTAAAAAAAAAAAACAGATTTTTGGGTTTAATTGTAAAGAAACAAAGATATGAAACCGCCATTGTCGTCTTCTTCCTCTGCTGTTCTTAGAAAAGCTCGACTCTCTCCTTACCTCTTTACGTTGTTAGCTTTCATTGTTTTCGTTTCTATTCTTTATGGAGAAGATTTCATGTGCATTCTTGGACAACTTGAACCAATTCCAGGCCGAGCCATGTCTAAACCTGGTGAGTTAACTAACTCAGTCAAACGAGTCAAGCTCTGTTTTTTATTTTTATGTTGTTTGGATTTGACTTGGGAATTGGGGTTGTTGGGGTTAGTGAAAAGAAGAGGAAAGTTGGCATTCGCAATAGGGAAGGGCGAAGAAGGATGTGATATATTCAGTGGGAGGTGGGTGAGGGACGAGTTAACTCGGCCTCTCTATGAAGAATCGGAGTGTCCGTACATTCAACCCCAGTTGACATGTCAAGAACATGGAAGACCTGATAAAGACTATCAGAAATGGCGATGGCAACCTCATGGTTGCGATCTTCCTAGGTAAAAACAAATTATTCATATTTTATTTTATATAATACACGATAAAAGTACCATGATTATTCTACTAAAAGTTAAATTCATATTGCCTTTTCTGTTAAAAAATAGATAGATTAGTCCTTCCATATTATGATCGAAGAGCAAAAGAATCATTCTATTAAAATTTTTATCAATTTTATTATTAAAATTGACCATGTGTTAGGATGATATAGAGATTTTAATAGAAATAACCGATTTATTCTTTAATATAACATATAAAGACTAATTTATCTATTTTTAAATATAATAAACATAAAAACTTTTATGATATTTTTATCTACTATACATGAGATGGATAGAATAATTATTATGGAATGAACAGCTTCAATGCGACATTGATGTTGGAAACACTAAGAGGGAAGAGAATGATGTTTGTTGGTGACTCATTGAACCGTGGTCAATTCGTATCAATGATATGTCTTCTTCATAAACTCATCCCTGATGACCAAAAATCCATGAAAACTCATAAAAATGGTTCCCTCACAGTTTTCAAAGCCAGGGTACGTAATTTAATTTAATTTATGATCATTATTTTTCTTTTTTATGTTAAAATCTCCATTGATGTTCAAATATATATTTTTTTTCCTTTTTTAAGGATTATAATACGAGCATTGAATTCTACTGGGCTCCATTTCTCCTTGAATCGAACTCAGATAATGCGATTGTTCATAGGATATCGGATAGAATAGTGAGGAAAGGTTCGATCAATAGGCATGGCAAGAATTGGAAAGGGGTTGATATCTTGGTTTTCAATACCTATTTGTGGTGGATGACTGGCCTGGAGATGAAAGTCTTGTAGGTGTCGGATACGGATGTATTTACTTTTTTTAATATATTTAAAAAAAATTAAAAATATAATATCAGAAATGTTTCGAATAAAAATATTTATTATATATTTTTGAACAGGAAAGGATCGTTTGAGGACGAGAATAAAGAAATAATAAAGGTTTCAACTGAGGAAGCCTATGGAATGGGAATGAGAAGCATGTTGAGATGGGCGAGAAAAAATATGGATCGCAAGAAGACTAGGGTTTTTTTCACTAGCATGTCTCCTACTCATGCAAAGTGAGTATATAATTTAAAGTTTCGATTATCGAATTTTCTCTGTTAAATTAATTTGTGTTGGAACGTTCCTTTATTCTTTTGATAGGGGTATAGATTGGGGAGGTGAACCAGGTGAAAACTGTTATAATCAAACAACAATGATTGAAGATTCGAATTATTGGGGTTCAGATAGTAGAAAAAGTGTAATGAAGGTGATTGGAGAAGTGTTTAGTAAATCAAAATACCCCATTACATTCCTTAACATCACTCAACTCTCAAATTATCGCAAAGATGCACACACATCGATTTATAAAAAGCAATGGAATCCATTGACGCCCGAGCAGTTAGCTAACCCGAGTAGCTATGCGGATTGTATTCATTGGTGTTTGCCTGGCCTTCAAGATACTTGGAATGAGCTTCTCTTTGCCAAATTATTTTATCCTTGAATCTATCCTTTGTTATGGCTTTTGAGGTTTGTTTTTCGAATGAATTTATATTAAAATTTTGTTTTGAGATACGTTGAGTTTTAAATTTTTTTATTACGTGTTTATCTTTGTAAAGGAAGTTAAATTGATTTTTGTTAAGTACAATGAAAATATCAAATTATTAGATAATTAGACCCTATTTACACTGAATAATTTAGTAAGACTGACAAGCACTGCATTTGTATATGGTTAATTATGTATTTGGGCCTAATAGTGAAATCTTTCATTTTGGGAAGGGTTTTAAAGTGGATTTAAAAAAAAAGTGGTCCAACCTTTAGCATACACTTATAGACCTATGTATGAAACTAAAGCTTTCGTTGTTTTAAGCTTAAGAGATCAGAATTTCCCTTGGGAGATAATCACCTGCCTGATAAGTTGAACGGATATTAACTCAATTAAATAATGATGAAAATATTATTAATTCATTTGTTTTAAATGTGTTTTGCTATTTTATATTTGTTATATAGAAAATATATATAATTAAACTATACTTATTTTCTCAAGTTGATACTTAAATTTTTTATTTTGTCACAAGTGGTACCTAAACTATACTCCTTATCCATTTTACCTCTGTAGTTAAAAAAATTCTCTTAACCAATCATTTAGTGACACGAGACAATTTTTAACTAAAATATCCAAAAAAAAATTAAATATTATTTTCTTTATAAACATATTCATCTTTTTTTGTTCTTCACCTAAAAATTCTAGTGGCAAAAAATTCAAGAACTAGTCGAGAAACACATTTGAACCCAGTTTAATTTCGACAATAAAGCCTAGATTTTGATGAGTTTTTTTCTTTTTAATTTTTTAATATATTCTACCGGACACATCTAACACCTTTAACTCGTTTGTGGAATCTAAAAAATTCCACAAGCAATGTACGAGATAATTTTTCTTTAATTAATATTTTTTAATTTGTTTCCCTCTCTCTCTCTCCAAACTATTCTTTCTTCTATTTTGATGAATTTTTTTAACAGTTAGAATTTTTTTTGACTATCCTCTTACTATTTTTTTTTTTTTTGTAATCAGCTTCTTCTTTGTATTTGGATTTTATGTTTTATCTGGTTTCTTTCATTATAGAAGTTCATTCAGCATTAATTGTTTTATGCAAAGTATATAGAAAAGAACGGGAAAAGTTATTTTTAAGAAAAATAAAACATAGATTTTGGATTGGGTGAGAAAGGAATCGAAATCGAGGTTTAAAATGGAAAATAAGCTTGTCAAAATTTGGATTTTATTGTCGAAAACTGGGTTTGAATAAGTTTTTCTAAGGATTCTTGTATTTCCATCAACGGAGTTCTTGGGTGAAGAACAAAAGAGAAAAAAAATATATTTTTATAAGTTTTTTTTTTTTGTGACAAAAAAAAGTATAGGTACTAACTTGAGAAAATGAGTATAATTTAGGTACCATTTTATTGTTTAAGCCAAAAATATATGCACATAATAAGGATTTTTCACCTAAATAATATAAAAATTAAAATTAATAACTAAAATGATATGCCCATAAAACTATTTACCAAAATGGTATGGTTTTTTTAGCAAGCGGCACCGGATTGAAATGCAATGATCCAAAGTATTCAGGGACTTGATATCCAAATTTACTCTTTTGAGTGGCCGCTGAAAAAAAGGGAAAGGATGCCGCAAAGCTTAAATGTGGCTAATTGCCTTCTAAGCCCTCACTATTTATTATTTTATTTTTATTCCCCTTCAACTCACTACATTGTGTTAAACAAGCCCTCAACCTATTTTTGTAGTTAAATAAGCTCTTAATCTATGATTTTTACTCATAAAAACCATTAAATTTAATATTAAAATTAATATATTTTGAATTTCAAGCTCTTATCTTAATTTTTTATTGATGCAATAAAATTATATACACTTTAACATCAACATAAAATCTAAAAAGTAATAAAAATTTCAAAACAGTAGTTAAGAATATCATGTATTTAAGCACTCAAGAAATTTTAAAATTTTTTATTTAATAAACTATTCTCATCAAATTCACATAAACATAAAGTGCGAATTAGTTTATATTTTTCTAAATAGCTTTACTTTGGGTAAAATATATTTACTTTAATATTAAAATAAAGGGTTTTATGAATGAAAATCATAGGTTAAGAGCTTATTTAACTACAAAAATAGGTTGAGGACTTGTTTAAAAATAATGTAGTGAGTTGAAAGGGAATAAAAAGAAAATAATAAACAAGGAGGACTTAGAATGAAATTAGCCACATTTAAAGTTTGGTGCCGCAGACTGTGTCAGGTTGCATTCTTTCACTTTTTTTAGCAGTCACTCAAAATGGTAAATTTTCATATTAGGTCCCTGAATACTTTAGACCATTACATTTCAGTCCGGTACCACCAATTTGATAGGCGACACTAGTAAAACTATGCCATTTTGGTAAGTAATCTAATGGGCATGCCATTTCAGTTATTAATTTTTTTTTTTGTATTATTTAAGTAAAAAAGCCACATAATAAGATTTGAACCCAAGCTTCTAAAATTTTCAACATTTATGTATATTTTACCATTCAATTAAAACTTCATCTATTAATTATATCAATTTTTTATAAATATATTTATTAAATTGACGTTATGTGTCTTCATCTAATATATATTTATTTGAGGCTTAATCCCTTTTCAGTTCCTTGTACCAAAAGAAACAGAAAATACACCTTTTATCAACAAAAGGCCAAATTGGTGCATGCTTTCCACTTTATTGGCAAATAGGAATCTCTTTGATTGCAGCTTTGGCCTCATCCCAAATCTAATTCCCCATTGCCCCATCATCCCCAACTTCTTCTTTTTCCTTGTTAATTCATTCCACTAGGAGTAAAACTTAAGCAATTATGTATTATGTTATACCATTTAGGAGTCCAACTCTAACCTAACCCAACCATTTAATGAACACTTGTAAATTTATAGCTTTGGACAAAACTATGCAATGATGATCCCAAATGGAAACCTCAATTCCATTCTTATTCTATCATAGCAACCCATGATGCTTTGGAACCTTTCCTAGTCTCCATTGCACTATCGTTTGGAAAATATAAAGCTTAGCTAACATGGTAATATTAAACCCCTTCAAAATTTTAAATCCAAGCCCTCTTTTGTTGTACGTGCCTCGCCAAGAAGCAAGACTATGGTAGAACTGTCGTAACAATTTTTTGGAAAACAACAAGGGGTTCGACTTTGGGTTTTAAAAATGAAAAAACGGGAGTCGCCACCAATCCCTTTTTGTTGAGGTGTGATAGGGTCACCTTGTAAAACGGTTGTTTTTAATAAACAATTTGATTTATCAAAACAACTATTTTGGTCTACGAAATCCAAAAAAATGAGTTCGGAAGTCGGTTACACACGAGGAAGGGTTAGCACCCTCGATACGCCCAAAATTGGTATCAAAATGATTAATTAGTGTCTTAATGTCGGAAGTTTGAAAAGGTTTTAAAATACGGATCCTTTAAAAGGTTTTAGGATATTTGAGATTTCTTTGTTCCGAGAGGGTACAAACATCACATCCAGCACGTTAGGACATGATATTCTAAACCTTCGTAATCAAAGCTATCTCATGATTTTACGAAGTTTATCAAAAGGATATTAAGTAATTTAGTTAAACGGGAAATCGCAACCCAGCACGTTAGGGCACTATTTTCCGAATTCCTAAATACGAAACATCACCTTTATTCTAAAACCTTAAAATGAAATATGATGATTTTCAAAATATATTTTATGTAGTAATAATATGAAATTAAGAAAGATAAATGTAGATATAAATATAGTAAGTATAAGAGTACTAATAATAATAATAATATGATAATGATATAAAACAATGATAATACTATACCAATATGAATAATACATATATATAATATTAGTGGTAAAATAGAATAATAAAATTATAGTGATGAAAATTAAATAATAAAACAATAAAATATAAGATAATGGTAATAATGTGAAAATAATAGTATAAATGATAATCAAGTAAAAATAAAAATAATGCATTAATACTAACAAATAATAATAAAAAATAATAATAATAAAATTGATAATATTATTAGTGATAGTAAAAGATATATAATAATAACAATAATAACAAACATATAAATAATAATAATAAATAATCAATATTAAATAATAGTAGAAATAGTAAAAATTGCAAAATAATTTGAAAAATGGGTCAAATTGAAACTAAAATAGAAATAAAAGGGGTCAAATTAGACATTATAAGCAATAAAGAGACTAAATAAACAGCGCACCAAATCTTTGAGGACGAGGAGTGCAATTTTCCCCAAATAGTAAAGCGCAGTGTTTTAAAAAGGACCGAATTACAATCGCGTAAAATTTCTGGGACAAAATTGCAATAGCAGAAAACTTAATTTTAAAATCTAAAAATGCGGAAGGATCGAGAGCGCAATAAACCCCTTTGTAAAAAACACGCGGATCCTGAGGCGGGTCGGGATGGTCGGATCGGGTCAAGGCCAAAACGACATCGTTTTGGGGTTAAAGGCCAGCCCCCAAAACGATGTCGTTTCAGGGGGCTATATAAGGCCCAAAACCCTAAAAAAAATCCATTTTGTGCTGTCTGTTTAAAAAAATTTTCTTCCTTCTTTTTTCTCTGCGGCGGGGGAATCCGGCGAGATTCGATCGATCGTCATCACGCTTAGAATTGTAAAAATCACCGTCGTCTGGTGGAAAGTTCAAAAAGAGGTAAAATTTTGTATTTTTTATTCCTTTTTAATATCCTTTAATAATATGTACACATATATGCCGAGGAAAAAAGGAATGCTTGAAAATAAAAGGGGAGAAAATCACCTCTTTTCGCCTCATTTTAGGTTTTAGTCGATTTTAGTGCCTTAATCTCATCTTTTTTGTGCTTAATCTATTTGCGCTTGTATTCGAACACTTTTGTATAGTATTGATTCAAAAACCAAAAAAGGTCATTTACAACAAAATGTAAATCGGCTTTTATAACCATGCTTTGTTATTTCATCCTTTCTTTTAAATGTTTGCAGTGCTCTTGGCGGTGTTAGGCGGTGGACATGATCATGCGGTGGCGGAGGCGGTGTCGAAAGTCGGGGCAAGTGGGTGTCGGGGTTGGTCGAAGCAGAAGATTTAATGGCCCCAGTTATTCAATATCATGCCTTGAGATTCCTTAGGTTTCCCAGAACCCTAAGTTCAAATCTTTGGACAATTGGGCCAGTGGGTCAAGGGTTTTGGGCTGGGTAAGTTTTTTAGTGGGCCACCGGTTTGGGCTCCGGATTTTTAGGGTCTGTTGGGTTTTAATGTATTGGGTTTGGGGTTTTAATTTTGGGTTTGGGTCTATAACTCGGTAGGTTCTGGTTTGGTTGGGTTTAAAATGTTGTAAAATGGGCCGGGCAAATGGGCTCGTACAATAACAAGCCGATGAAACAACAAATTTATTGTTGCCAATCAGGTCTCAGGACATTGAGCACATAAGTTCAATTCCTACAGCGTGTTCTTTTCGGATTTGAATATAATTCCTTTATTAATTTTGACAAATAATAATAATTATTTGTAACTTCCAAAATATATATATATATTATTTATAATAATAACATTATATTAAATGCAACAACTAATAATTTTACTATCATTTCAATGCATTGGAATAAGATATATATATATGTAAATATTAATTTAAAGATTGGCCTTAAGTTAAATTTAAATTTAAACCTCATGTGTTGGCCTAATGGTTAAGGTGTTTATCGTTCAAAGTAAGTATGATCGGGTTCAAATTGAGTTAATTACAATTGTTCACTACAAAGAAAAGCAGACTTTTAGCGGCGTTTTTAGTGGCGTTTTAAACAAAAAGCATACAAATATTACATTAGCGGCGTTTGGAAAAACGCCATAAAAAAGAGAAATAGCGTTTATTTACAAAGCGCCGCTAAAAATGATATATAGCGTTTATTTGTAAAACGCCGCTAAAAGTTCGATCTTTAGCGCGCTCTTATAAAACGCCGCTAAAGTTCGATCTTTATGCTATTTCTTATAAAAACGCATAAAAGTCTAAAGTTTTTTTGGATACATATGAATGATTGTTTTAAATTTATATATTAAATAATTTCTTATATAATTTTGATTCTAGTTTAAATTATTTAAAAGAAAAATATTTGATAAAAATGAAAAAATATTAAATAATTTCTTATATTAATTTTAAAATGTTGAATTAATTCTCATGATTGTTTAGGGTTTATGGTTTAGCATATATAATTTAAGATGTAAGGTTTACGAGTTACTATTTTAATGTTTAGGGATTATGGTTTAGGGTTTTAGGGTTTAAGGTTTAGGGTTTAGGGTTTAGGATTTAGGGTTTAGCATTTAGGGTTAAAGGTTTATGATTTAGGGTTTGAGGTTTAAGGTTAAGGGTTTATGGTTCAGGGTTTAGGGTTTATGGCTGGATAGAGGATAGGGGTTATGAGTTTAGATTAAATTAGTGTATTATAAGCTTCGTTGTTAATGGTTTGGGGTTTAAGAATTAAGATTTATGGTTTCGTGTTTAAGAGTGCAGGTTAGGTTATGGTTTAGGCCGGGTTTATAGTTTAATTTTTAGTTTTAGATTTATATATTGGGTTTAGGGTTTAGTGCTTAAACCATATCGAACAATGAGTTAGAATGTTAGTGTTTAGAGATTTAAGTGTTCAAGAATTTGATAAAAGAGGTAAAATCAATTTCTTTTAGGGTTTAAGGTTTGCAATAAGATTATTTTTTAATTACTTTTGCACCTTGTAATATATGTATGAGTTGCGGTTTAGGGTTTAAGGTGTATGAAAAAGGGTTTATAGTGTATAATTTGTGTATATATACACAAACATGTTACAAAACACTGTCGATCTATCATATCGCAGTTTTAGTGGCGTTTTGTCAAAACGCCGCAAATAATTTTAGGTTTAGTGGCGTTTGTTCCAAAAAACGCCGCAAAAATGATACAAAACACTGTCGTTTTATCTTGTCCCAGTTTTAGTGGCGTTTTGTCAAAAACGCCGCAAATAATTTTGCATCTGTTTAGTGGCGTTTGGGTCTAAAAAACGCCGCAAAAATGTTACAAAACACTGTCGTTTTACTTATTGTAGTTTTAGTGGCGTTTGTTCGTAAAACGCCGCACATAATTTTATATCGGTTTAGTGGCGTTTGGATCTAAAAACGCCGCAAATATGTTTCAAAACACTGTCGTTTTACTTATTGTAGTTTTAGTGGCGTTTGTTCTTAAAACGCCGCACATAATTTTATATCGGTTTAGTGGCGTTTGGATCTTAAAACGCCGCAAATATGTTACGAAACACTGTCGTTTTACTTATTGTAGTTTTAGTGGCGTTTGTTTATAAAACGCTGCCAATAATCTTATGTCGTTCTAGTGGCGTTTGTGCTAAAACGCGCAAAGATATCACAAAAACACCGCCGTTTTATAACATGAGTTTGTAAAGCGCCATTTTTGTTAGTGGCGCTTGAATAAACGCCACAAAATTTATATATCCTAAACGTCACTGCCTATCTTTTCTTTCCCTCTTTGATCGATTCCCCCAAATCTGACAACTAATCCCTAGCTAACAGCGAGTTCTTTCTCCCTTTCTCCCCTTCTCCAGTCTAACACCTCGGCCAAAGACCAAATTAGCTAACGCTTATCGTTTCTTTCCGTCTTTGATCGATTCCCCCAAATCTGACAACTAATCCCTAATAGCCAGTTCTTTCTCCCTTTCTCCCCTTCTCCAGTCCAGCCCCTTCTCCGTCTGCCCCAATCCACTGGCATTAGTTGCCGGATTTGTGAAACCCGACAAGGAATTTCTCAATAGAGGTATGGAATTTGTTTTCCAGTTATTTTATTATCAAATTGTTTTTTTTTACCGTAACCCCAAATACTTACAGCTTCCTCATTCTTCTTCTTCCTTTGCTCCCTAGTTCCAGCTGCAGTCTCTTTCCGATAATAATGTGTCTCGCCTAGTTCCTGAAGACAGCCAATCGGTTTATCAGGTACTGTACCAAGTACTATATCAAATATTTCATTTTCTAAATTTTTGCTTTTTTTTTTCATTTTTCTGATGTTCATGTGATGTTTGCTTTGTTTTGCTCTACTTGTCTGAGAATATCGAGAAGGATTACATGAGAAGCATCATTAACTCTATGATTTTGTTTACAAAACTAAATGCACTGTTTTTGAATGATTAGAAGTTAAATTTTCATCTTTTGTGGAAAACAATTAACAGTTTGGTTTTAGGATTTTATATTATGTTGAATTGTTTTAGATTTGAACTGTTTTAGAATTGGTTTTAGGAAAACAATTTTCTTTTCCATGCAAAATTTGTTTCACCAAACAAGATAATTTATGTTTCTTATGGCAAAAAGTTAGAAAATAAAATAAAAAAGGATGGGTCAAGAAAGGAAGTATGAAAATTGAACCTTTCAAGAGATTCTTTTTCAAAATGGGTACATACCGAACATCAAATAGAACCTTGGTTGATCTATTCGATTTTTAGTTGTATTGAACCTATCCCAATTTTTTACATGTGTTGTTGTTGCCCGTATAAACAACTCCTCCATCTAATTCCACTGAATTGAAAAACCATTCTCGATTAGAGTACATATGATAAGTGCAACATGAATCCAATATCCACTCATTTGAATGAGAAGATGATGGTAAAACAACCTATGATATTTCAGAGTCCCTAGTATCTCACTATGCAACACATGCATCTAGCGCGTTCTTATCTTTCTTCTTCAGTTTCATACAGTCTTTCTCATGAAAAAAAGGCACATTCATCTTTTCCAAGTCTAACCTTTGACTTCGATCTCTCCCTCCTTTTTGGCTTTTGGCTTTTTGAACGACCTTTTGCCACCAATGCCTCTGCTACATTGTTATTGCTTTCCTTCTTAGTTTTTTTTTCCTGAGCTCATAGCTATACAAAGCATCGGTTACTTCATTAACGGTTCTTGTCCTTTCCATGATGTAAGACTGTTTCAAGATATTCAAATTCATCAGGAAGAGATGATAGGAACATTAAAGCCAAATCTTCATCTTTGAAGGTTTCATCCAAGCTCAGTAAGTTTTGCACCAACTAATTAAAAGTTATGTTGTGTTCATTCATAGTAGTGTCCAGATTGATAATCAAACCTAACCAATCTTTTCTTCATGTAGAGATGATTCTGACTACTCTACTTTAGGAAAATTTCCTCCTATGCTTTCCACTATACATATGCAGAAGTTTCATTCTTGAAGCTATACTTCTGATCCTTGGAAAAACAAGACCAAATCGTATTGCATACCTAACAATTGATAGTATTTCATTCTTTCTCCTTCATATCTTGGGTTCTTCTTCTTCAATAGCTATGTCTAGACCTTGTTGAAACAAAACGTCTAGCACCTCTCCTTGCCACATCTTTGAAATGACCGGTTCCATCAAAACTCCATCGAAAACTTTGCATTTTACATTACTATCCTCATGGGTGACAAGTTTGACGAATACATAAATGTTATTTCAATACCAACTAACAATATTCAATAGTAAACTCTTGACACCAAAATAATGAGTGTAATTCAAGAACAACGCACTAGATAAGCTCCCAAGAAAAATAGGCGGATCATAAAGACACTATTAAATACAAGTATTTCCTAAGCAAAACATTTCCTAAACATGCACTTTCATACAACTAGACTTATATCCAATAACCTACATTGCTTTCGACAATTCTCTTTACTATGGTTTTGGGAATCTCGATTGTAGATGTTGATTTTCCACATACAACCTGAATCTTACAAATTTGTACTCCAGTGTATTTGGTCATTATTTGGCATTATAACAACATTCTTGAGTTGAGTGATACAGACTCAACTTGCTACTTGCTACTTGCTCTTCTTTTTGGCATTATAACACCATGCATTTACCGGACAACTTGTAGTAACAATCCATTGTCTAACTTTGTTTTAGTATTTGCAACAAAATTGCCTTTGGATCTCGGTTTCTATTATTACTAATGTTAATGGTCCTGCATTTTCTATCATGTTATTTCGAGGACAATTGAAATTGGCTCGATATATTCAAGATCCCCGATATTTTGTTTAACCACGGAACTTGAATAAAATGATTCCTTTTGAATTATATAGTTGAGACTTATTTTGAATAAAATGATATTACGTGTACTTATTTTCCTTGAAGTTTACTCAATATGCTTGGTGGTTTAGAATTTTATCTCGCAGCGATAAATGATTATATTGTTTACTAAATCATCCTTCCTATTTTATTTTTCTAGTATATTTGAAATTTGTTTGAATCGGTATTTGATCTCAAGAAGTTGGCGCACCATTTCGACATTTCTGTGTTCTCTAAACATTTCTTAGAGGTATGTATATCTTTGTTTAAGCGTTTTGATTGGTTTAAATTTTCGTTTCTGAGAGTTGCTAAAGTTAATCAATTCATAACATGTGCCAATGTTCGTTGAAATTAAAATGGTTTGGATTCGAATATCTAATTCCTTTAAGGTTGTTTATGAAATTCAATACTAATCCTACTTGAATATGTCAAACATATGCTTTTTACGAACTTAATATTTTAAGAACTGATTCGATCTTAAATTATAAAGTGAAATAATTTTTAAAAACATCAAATTAAGAGGTATTTTCTTGAAAGTTTTGTTGGAAGTGAAATAATTTTATTATATTAAATTATAAAGTGAAATAATTTTTAAAAACATCAAGTTAATACAAATAATTTGAATACTATAATTATATATGTATAAAAATTATATAAAAATAATAATTATTAAAATATATAAAATTAAGCTTTAATAATAATATAGTAATATATTATATAACTATTATCAAACATTGCAACCGATTACCTAAATCCGACCTAAACTCTAAACCCTAAAATCATAATCCTTAAACCCTAAACCCTCAAACCCTAAACCCATAAACTCTAAACCTTTAAACCCTTAAACCCTAAATCCATAACCCTTAAACCTTAAACCCCAAACCTTAAACCCCTAAACCCTAAACCCTAAACCTCTAAACCCAAAACCCCTAAACCTCTAACCCCTAACCTCTAAACCTTAAACCCTTAACCCATAACCCTAAACCCCTAAACCTTAAACCCCTAACCCTTAACTTTAAACCCATAAACTCTAAACCCCTAAACCCCTAACCCCTTAACCATTAACCACTAACCTTAAACCCCTAAACCTTAAACACTTAACCCCTAAACCTAAAACCCCCAAACCTCTAACCCCTAACCTCTAACCCTAAACCAATAAACCTTAAACCCTTAACCCATAACCCTAAACCCTAAACTTTAAACCCCTAACCCTTAACTTTAAACCCATAAACTCTAAACCCCTAAACCCCTAACCCTTAACCATTAACCACTAACCTTAAACCCCTAAACCTTAAACACTTAACCCCTAAACCTAAAACCCCAAACCTCTAACCCCTAACCTCTAACCCTAAACCAATAAACCTTAAACCCTTAACCCATAACCCTAAACCCCTAAACTTTAAACCCCTAACCCTTAACTTTAAACCCATAAACCCTAAACCCCTAAACCCCAACCCTTAACCATTAACCACTACCTTAAACCCCTAAACCTTAAACCCTTAACCCCAAACCCAAAACCCCTAAACCTCTAACCCCTAACCTCTAACCCTAAACCAATAAACCTTAAACCCTTATCCCATAACCATAAACCCTTAAACCTTAAACCCCTAACCCTTAACTTTAAACCCATAAACCTTAAACCTCTAAACCCCTAACCCCTAACCCTTAAACCCCAAACTTTAAACCTTTAAACCCTAAACCCTTAACCCCCAAACCCAAAACCCCCAAACCTCTAACCCCTAACCTCTAACCCTAAACCACTAAACCTTAAACCTTTAACCCATAACCATAAACCCCTAAACCTTAAACCCCTAACCCTTAACTTTAAACCCATAAACCTTAAACCCTAAACCCCTAACCCCTAACCCTTAACCACTAAAATTTTAAGTTAATATCAAACTTCATAACTTTGAAAAAGATTCAAAGTATATAGGTTGAAACGACGGGTTGCCTTATATCTCATCATTAGATATAACGGATCCTCCCTAGGTGTAACAATGCCACGTCACGATGGATCTTAACGAAACACCAAATTAAATATCGAAACTCTACACCATTGAAACCCTAAACCCTAAACCCTAACCCTAACCCTTAACCACTAACCTATAACATTTAATCACTAAAATTTTAAGTTAATATCAAAGCTGTATAATTTTAAGAAAAGATTCAAAGTATATAGGTGGAAACTGACAGGTTGCCTTATATCTCACTGTCAGATATAACGGATCCTCCCTAGGTGTAACAATGCCACGTACGATGGATCTTAACGAAACACCAAATTAAATATCGAAACTCTACACCATTGAAACCCTAAACCCCTAAACCCCTAACCCCTAACCCTTAACCACTAACCTATAACATTTAACCACTAAAATTTTAAGTTAATATCAAACTGTATAATTTTAAGAAAAAGATTCAAAGTATATAGGCTGGAAACCTGACGGGTTGCCTTATATCTCACTGTCAGATATAACGGATCCTCCCTAGGTGTAACAATGCCACGTACGATGGATCTTAACGAAACACCAAATTAAATATCGAAACTCTACACCATTGAAACCATAAACCTTAAACCCCTAACCCCTAACCCTTAACCACTAACCTATAACATTTAACCACTTACCTAATTTTAATATCAAATTTCATAAAATACATAAGTTGACGATTAAATTTAATAACTTACATAAATTTCCTTAATATCAAACTTCATAACTTACATAAAACTTAAGAAAAGATTCAAAGTATATAGGTGGAAACTCGACGGGTTGCCTTATATCTCATTGTCAGATATAACGGATCCTCCCTAGGTGTAACAATGCCACGTACGATGGATCTTAAAGAATGCATAACTTACCTAATTTTAATATCAAATTTCATAAAATACATAAGTTGACGATTAAATTTAATAACTTACATAATTTTTCCTTAGTATCAAACTTCATAACTTACATAAAACTTAAGAAAAGATTCAAAGTATATAGGTTGGAAACTGACGGGTTGCCTTATATCTCACTTGTCGATATAACGGATCCTCCCTAGGTGTAACAATGCCACGTCTGATGGATCTTAAAGAATACTTAACTTACCTAATTTTAATATCAAATTGCATAAATTACATAAGTTGACGATTAAATTTAATAACTTACATAATTTTTCCTTAGTATCAAACTTCATAACTTACATAAAACTTAAGAAAAGATTCAAAGTATATAGGTTGGAAACTGACGGGTTGCCTTATATCTCCTTGTCGGATATAACGGATCCTCCTAGGTGTAACAATGCCACGTCGATGGATCTTAAAGAATACATAACTTACCTAATTTTAATATCAAATTTCATAAAATACATAAGTTGACGATTAAATTTAATAACTTACATAATTTTTCCTTAGTATCAAACTTCATAACTTACATAAAACTTAAGAAAAGATTCAAAGTATATAAATTTGGAAACTGACGGGTTGCCTTATATCTCATTGTCGATATAACGGATCCTCCCTAGGTGTAACAATGCCACGTCACGATGGATCTTAAAGAATACTTAACTTACCTAATTTTAATATCAAATTGCATAAATTACTTATATAAATTATTAATTAACAAGTTAGCAGTATAATTTATTGTCAACTTTAGACTTCAACAACTACGAAATGGATAGGAGTTGGATGAAATTGTCAAGGGTAAGCAACTGCTATCGAAATGGAGTAGAAACTTTTCGAATTTCGCATTTCAAAATGCAAGCCAAGAGAATATGATTCTTTGCCCGTGTAAGAAGTGTTGCAATATTAATCGGCATTATCGTGAAGTGGTCACGAACATCTAGTTGTTGATGGTTTTGTCCGGGGTACAAAATATGGTTTTTCATGGCGAGTCTACATCTAGGGAGCATCTTCATCGATGAATCTGGGTATTCTCATCGCTTTCAACCGAATGTTAGTGGCGATAACATGCAAAACATGTTGCGGGATGCTTTTAATATGCAGTGATGGTTTCGGGTCATTTCCACGACTTGGGTGCAACCGATGATCACAATTTTGGAGGAAATACTTTCACCGAAGGGAAAGAAGTAACGGATGAACGACCAAATGAAGAAGTCTGCGAGGTTCTACGTTACATTTGATGAAATGAATGAAGAAGCGTATGAAGGATCAAAATTTTCCAAACTGTCATTTCAGATTCGTCTTTTTCACTTGAAATGTTTGGGTGGGTGGACCGAAAACTCGTTCACAATGCACTGTTAGAGTTATTGCAAGAAATGTTCCCGTTTGCAAAAATCCCTCGATCTTCCAAAGACATGAAGAAATTGATAAAGGATTTGGGCCTTGGATACAATAAAATTCACAGTTGCCCAAATGACTGCATGTTGTATTGGGGCGACCGCATAAACCAACAAATCTTTGTCATGTATGCGCCAATCCGTTGGATTCATAGAAATCTGAGACGGTAACGAGGACGAACATGGTACACAATCAAAGAAGCACCGATTAAGATTTTGCGATATTTTTCCCTAATACCGAGGCTTCAACGGCTTTTCATGTCGTCCAAGACAATGAATCAATGACGTGGCACCGTGATGGACGAACCGATGATGGGTTGTTAAGGCATCCTGCAGATTCTTTAGCTTGGAAATGTTTTGACTCTAAATTTCCAAGCTTTGCAAGCGATCCTCGCGATGTGAGGCTTGGGCTAGCATCCGATGGATTTAACCCTTACAAACTTATGAGCACAACGCATGATGACTTGGCTTTGTGGTGCTTGTTCCTACAATTTGCCTCCATGGGTTTGCATGAAACAATCTTCTTTTATATTGTCTATGATTATACCGGAGAGAAAGGCCGGGAATGATATTGACGTCTATTTGCGACCACTTGTTGTGAGTTAAAACAACTATGGGTTGGTGTTCGACATTCGATGCAATGAGAAAGAGAACTTTAATTTACGTGCGGCATTAATGTGGACTATTAACGACTTTCCCGCTTATGCTAATTTATCCGGTTGGAGTACCAAGGGACGTTATGCTTGTCCGTGTTGTCTTTCTTGAACATGTTCGCAATGGTTATATAATGGGAAGAAGTTTTCTTACATGGGGCATCGTCGGTGGTTACCGGAAAATCATACATTTAGATTTGAGTGCTCAATTTGATGGTACTGAAGAGTTTAGATTAGCTCCTTCGCAGACCGGTGGATCCAAAATATTGTTAATGTTGAAAGATATGAATTTCATTTATGGGAAGATGAATCAACCGGCAAACCCGCATAGAAAAAGAGGATCTAGGGATGAATCGATGATGAATCGATGAAGAGGATGATCCTAATGAGGTGACTTGTGGAAAAAAAGAAGTATTTTTTTCGAGTTGCCTTATTGGGAGCATCAACTTTACGCCATAACCTTGATGTCATGCATATAGAGAAAAATGTCTGCGAGAACATCATTGGGACTATTTTGAATGTCGATGGAAAATCGAAGATAATCTTCGAGTAGACTTGATTTAGTCCACATGGGAATTCACGTGAGCTTCATCCCCGAGCACTTCCGAATATGAAATATCGATTGCCGCCTGCTATTTTTCAATGTCGAAGACGAGAAAGAAGTATTCTGTACGGTGTTGAAGGATATAAAGGTCTCGGATGCGTATGCATCAAATATATCGCGATGTGTAAGTCTTAAGGATCGAAGATTATATGGCTTAAAATCGCATGACTATCACATATTGA
This sequence comes from Gossypium rotundifolium, assembly GCA_025506655.1. Classification (NCBI taxonomy): domain Eukaryota; kingdom Viridiplantae; phylum Streptophyta; class Magnoliopsida; order Malvales; family Malvaceae; genus Gossypium; species Gossypium rotundifolium. Next base: position 13,414,553 of record CP106727.1, read on the forward strand.
TGTAAGACTTCTTGCCATTGCTTTGCGGTGTTGTATGTCGAAAAAGGTGACGGCTCTCGTAATTGAACTGTCAAATATAATGAAAGTCATTTGTGGTAAAGTTTTGAATGTTGAAGAACTTGAGAGACGCAAGATCGAGCCGCATTAACTTTATGCAATCTGGAGAAGATATTCCGCCTTCCTTCTTCACTATCATGGTGCACTTATTAATTCATCTCCGCGTGAAGCAATTCTTGGTGGACCGTTTTCTATCGATGGATGTATCCCATTGAAAGGTCTTACTTTATTTGCAAAATATTCCTTCATTCACTAAATGCCTTTATTTCCAACTTTTGATAATGTTGTATATCGTGTTTAGGTTCCTTTCCAAATTGAAGTCATCGCCGCAATAAGCGCTATCCGGAAGGATCAATTGCCGAGGATACTTGGCGGATGAATGTATGACTTTACGTTCGAGGTATTTGGAAGATGTTGAAACGAGAATGAATGGACCAAGTAGAAATCTTGGGCTCACGGATCATAATTTGGTGAAACTTATTTATTTCAAAGTTTTGAGAACCGATCGGCAGAGTCGAAATTACGTAATTAGGCGATAGATCGTGGGTCCAAGCACATCGACACGTTCTTTTCATCACGATTCAATGGCTCAATTTGAATCGTTCTACAATTTGATAAATACTCATCAATTATGATTTGTTTGTCTTCTAACAAAGTCAAACCTTTTTTTCTCGTAGTCGGTACAAACAAATATTGAGAGCTCGTTCACGATCTCAAGATTAAATCGACGAGAAATTAATAAGTTGTTCGCAGAATCATTCCATGAATGGTTAAGCCAAATGGTATGCAATTTAAATTTTCATTGACAAGTAACAATATTTTCTAATAATATTCATAATTACTCGATTTACTTTGATTGAATAGGTTTGGAGTCGGAATGAAGTAAATGACGACGTTAAATGGCTTTCACAAGGTCCAAACAGAATAGTTAAAAGATATAGTGGCTTCCTCATCAACGGATCTGATTTCATACAAGGTATCGCGAGAGATTGAGGAGAACTCAAAAATGGAATTGTTGTTAATTCTTGATTACAAGTTATGCTAGTGCTAGGGAATGATGAATCGGTCGAGGGAATTTGGAATATTTCGGACTTATTATCGACATCATTGAGTTGGATTATTACGGTAAATGCAAAGTTATCCTATTTCGAGGTGATTGGGCTGATGTGAATACGGCTCATGAATTAAAAAGCGATCAATATGGTTTTACAATGGTAAATTTCTCTCGATTAATTCACACCGAGAACAAGCGATGGATGAGCCGTATGTGTTTTCTTCTCAAGTTAAACAAGTTTTTACTCGGAAGATCCAAGCGATAAGGGTTGGTACGTTGTACTTGAAACACCCTAGAGACTTCTTCGACGTTGGCGGTGGAAGTAGAGATGACATAGTCGAAAGATCGAAACTTTGCCTTTTCCGAACAAGACTTAACGAAAATATCCCTAGTACTAGTCAACAATTTCAATGGGTTCGTCGGGATGTGGGCGAAGATATTTACTGAAATATGATGTAGTAAGATTTAACGATTTATTATTTATATGTAATAATATAATTTTTATGTTGGTCATGTTATATAATTTTCATGTGTCTGCAGGAAAAATGCCTAGAAGACGATTACGAGGTTTAAATATTGTCCATGAAACTCCAAATCCGTAAGAACCTAATAGTAGTGAACAAGAAATGGTTGTTGGATCTTCTACTCACGGACATAGATGACGAGCCTGGAGAATTTCAAAGTAATGTTAAGTTTATTTTACATGCATGTTGAATTTTATTATTGATTCATTTTTAATTTTAATATAATAATATATTATTTTTCAAATTTGAAGGTGGTGGGACGCATAAAGGTCGGGGCGTACATTACTTCAAGATTTATCGACTTAGAGCCTAACGATCGTGTTAAAGTAAGGAGAAACAATGATGGCCACTGTTGGATCCAAGCTCATTGTTAGGAGGCTATTTGGGCATTTTAGCACGAAATTCCAATATGTTGCCCATTAACTACTAATCATGGCATCAAATGCCCGATGCCAACAAAAATCGAGCCCTCGAGAATATTAAGGTAATAAAACGTGATTGTAATTTATAATACTTTTATTTAATTTTCATTTATATTAATTTTTATACTTTTTTTCTTGAGGTAGATTTAATTTAGAGGTCTCGATGACTATGTTAAGAAGACATTGGGTAAAAATGGAGAGACAATAAAAGCACCCTCAAAAACAATATTTCAAGAAAGAGATAAGCCTCGACGAAAAATTAAGAAATGTTCCACCGGGAATGTTGAGGTACCAATGGGAAGATCAAGTTAGATTTTGGAATTCACAAAAAGGAGAGGTATTACGTAAATCTAAAATCGTATAAATTATTTGGTTTATAGTATTTACTATATATATAATTCAAATTGCATTATGTAGGACCGTGGCGAGTTGGGATAAGCAGCAGATGTAAACAAAAATTCACGCACACCGGAGTTCTAGAAGTTTTGCTTGTGTAGCTGACGCCGAGGTAATATAATTTATTAATTCTGTCAAATATTAATTACTTTATACTATTAAATTATATTTTTTCTGCTAAAATGTAGGAAACTTTGACTGGTCAAAAAGTTGGACGCGTTCAGCTTTTTGACATTACGCATAGAAAGAAGGATGGATCTCCGATGACATCCGAAGCTGCAGAAATTTTGGTATATTTACTTAATAATATTTTATTTTTTATAAATATTTCTACCGTTTAATTATAATAGTTTAATTCATCGTTTATAGTTTTAAATTTATAATGTTAAATTATGTTGCATTCTTTCTTATTTATATATTTCGTTTCTAACTCTTTCATTGATTTATTAGGATAAACTAAAGGAGAAAAAGGCGGAGTATGAAGCTACCGCTTGATCGATAGTTCTGTTAATCTTGAGGAGATTGATAATGTAATTATTCTGAGATGTTTTGGGTCTGAAAGGTACGATCGCTTCAATGATAGTTACATTAATCTTTCTTGTATTATTAATAGAATTATCACCGATGTTTTGGTCTTGAAAGGTATGGTCGGGTTGAATTAAAGGATCCGGAGTTACCCACCCAATATTTTGATCCGCCTCCAGGCAGACATGCCTTCCGGGCAATCTCGTGCTGAAGTTCAAAGGCTACAAAACCAGATAGCTCAGATGCAAGAGAGCACGGTTGAGCAGAGGAGCAAATTGCCGATGTTCAAAGAAAATATGAAGAACTCCAGCAACAGCTTAGAGCGGATGCGGAAGCGGCACAAGCAAGGGAGGCAGCAGCAGCAGCGAGAGAGGCAGCCGCAGCTGCGAGGGAGGCAGAGGCAGCATCGATGCTAGCAGAGCAAAACAGAAAATACGAAGAGCTCCAGCACCAGCTTCAGCATATGATGCAGATGTTTCAGCAGTCGCAGAAACCGCCATCTTAGACATTTAGTTTTTCGTTGTAAGAAGTTTTGACATTATTACATTTAAACAATATTTTCAGTTATCATTCATTTAATTTATTAAATTTCAAGTATCATTTATAATTAATGTAATTCGTGTGATTTTTATGTTAAATTTGCTGTTTTGCGTTGAAATTATATACTGTTATTGGTTGGTTTTTAGTGCAGGAGGGGTATAATATTGAAAAAATTTTATTTTTTAAATCATACAAATTAGCGGCGTTTTAGAAAAGCGCGCAAAATCTCAAGAAATTTTTACGGCGTTTTTAGGGAAAAGCCGCTAAAAGCTCTGACTTTAGCGGCGTTTTTGGGAAAAAGCCGCTAAAGACCTCGACTTTTCGCGGCGTTTTAGGGAAAAGCGCTAAAGGTCTCGACTTTTAGCGGCGTTTTTGGGAAAGCGCCGCTAAAGGCCCTTACTTTAGCGGCGTTTTGTAGCGCCGCTAAAATATCGACTTTAGCGGCGTTTTGGGAAAGCGCCACTAATGACCTGACTTTTAGCGGCTTTTATAACAAACGCTAAAGATCGAGATCTTTAGCGGCGTTTTTGCATAAACACCATAAAAATTTCCGGCGGTAGTATTAGCGGCGTTTTTTGTGGCGTTTGGAAAAGCGCCGCAAATACTTTTTGTGGCGCTTATAAACGCCGCTAAATGTCCAAAAAAAACGCTAAAAGTACATTTCTTTGTAGTGGTTGTTCAGTTTTTATCCTGTTGTTATAATTTATCAAAAGAGAATGCATTAATAGAAAAAAAGAGGGTCGAAAAACTTACTTATTTCATTTCCAATGTTTATATTCTTTTTATAGCGTAATGATGTTGATTATATAAAGTTTGATAATCGTATGATATTAATATTATCAAGTTGCAGACAAGAAGCACGTGTAGGGGGGTGCCATCAACTGATTTTCTTAGCAGATTCCAGGCTGTTTCAAATGCAAGCAAATCGCATGGCCTTCATAGCAAGTGGCCAATATGGCTTTTCAAACTTGGAACAAATCATTTTAATTTTGGATTTTGGATATCATTTACAAGCCTTAATCTTTTGATTCATTTCACCAAATTTTGGATTAATAAAACATTATCAATGATTACTTATGAACAAACAATATGGACATTGATTAATGAAAATTACAAGAAAAAGAGAGAGAAAAAAAAAAGATTGTTAAGTGATGGAGGGTTTGAGCAGTCAGACCAGATGGTTGCCTTTGTTATACGAAAAATGTGAAACATTAATATCATTCCATCCCACTTGCACTTCAACTTGCATATTAAATTATTATCTAAAGCGATAAAACTTATGAATAAAAACATTATTTTGAAGGTAAAAATTATGAATAGAATTAAATTCGAATTATAAATAATATAATAATTGGTTTTAAGGAATATCTTTATTAACACAAATTCTGTGAATTAGTAATAAAGGAAAATAATAAATAGAAAAGATGTTGAAGATTAACATCAACTTGCAATGCTTTGTACCACAAGTTGGAGTTTTATAAGAAATCAAGTTGCATATTTCTAAACCACCTTTTGATTCTCTCTCAAGTACATGAATTTTAAACTTGATTACCGGCTGATTTTAAATAACTATAATATTGTTTCCCAATTTCATATCATTTATGTTTAATAATCATTTTCCTCATTAAAAATCAAAAATCAATTAAACCATTATTAGAAAAATTATTGATTGAACTCAAAAAAATTAAATTATTTTGTTAATAAAATCATCACCGATTGGTTTGATCATTAACGAATGTATACTAACGTGACATACCGCACGCATGTAAAGTCTTAAATATTTTAAAAGTATATATATTCTAAAATGAACTCGAACAAAAGAATATCTAAATTTCTTCAAATTTGAACATACATTTATCTAAATTCGCTTAGATGTGATTACTAAAAATTATAAAATGTTATCTGAAAATCATAAAAAAATTTAAATTTATAGAAATTCAAATAATTTATAAAAATATCATAAAATATAAAAATCTAACAAGAGAGGAAAGCAATTTCAGGAAATACATTGATTACTAAAAATATGTTTTGATTAATACTTACCTACTTAAAATATGTCATATATATCAGCTTCATTAATGGTGAAACTGATGAATAAAAATTTGGGTCAATTGATTACACTTTTTTCATAAAAGAATTGCTGTGCATACATAGCATGTAGGTCAGTGGATTATAGAGTGAAACAATGAAAACCTATCCGTACATGAAAATTCTAAAGATATGGTTTATATTATACATATAGTTTAGCCTATGGAATAAAAATTTGAAAGAAATGATTAAATTGAATATAGTAATGTATATGCCAATTCTCTAACATGTCATACACCGGCCTTTTTCATCTTCTTTATCCATATATAATCTTATATTATATACCCATTAGCCACCCCCATGATCCGTGAATTACTAATTGGAATTTCTATCTACTTTTTCTTTTATTAAGTCAAACACCCTTCTTAAATATACTAACCCAGCTGAAGCTATTGTAGTGGAAATCACATATATATTTGATGAAACAAAGAAGAAAATACATTCATAATTACATTAAAATTGAGTGTGATCATCCAAGCCAAATCTTCACCAGATGGGAAGAAAAAGCTACAAATTACAAATTAAACATTACATCATTGATACCAATATTGTAACATATGTTCACATTCAACTTCATCTATGAATCTCGATACGAAGTCATTAATGGATAGATCCCTCATCGAGAAAAAAAATGAATTGAGAGAATAATATTTTCTTTTTCTTTGGAATAGTTTAGGGGGCCGGTGATGACAATGATTCTTTTGTTGCCATATTTTCAGCCATTTGAGCCAAAGATTGAAGGTTGCAACGTACAATAGTATCAACGAAAGTGCATGTATCTTCTCTGGTATTTCCGGGCGGTATGTCAACGACGAATGATTCCACCACAACTGTCCCGCTACCTCTGTTTGAAGCGTGTAGAGTCGTGACGGACTTGTAATTATTCAACCGATGAACACCTCCGACGACGCTAAAGCTAAGCACGTGATGTTCATCGTCGAGGATTTCAAGCCTCTCGGTGCTGAAATCGGCGGGGAGACCCGATATGACGTGAACTTCACGGAGGCTGCCTACGTTACCGTCACCGACGATGACATGACAGCTTTTGAGGAAGTGTTTATAAGCTTGAGGGTTATCGAAACGGCGAACCACCGACCAGACGGTTTCGACAGGGGCGTTGATGGTTTGAACCACAGCGGAGCAACACTGGTTAGGACCCAAGGTGTGGAAGTGGTAGGCGGAGACCATGTCGGGAACGGAGACGCCGGTAGGAAGAGGGAAAAAGGTCGTGAGAGTGGTAGGGGGTGGGGGTTGTTGTTTTTGGTGGTGGCAGGTGCCAACGGCGGTGGTGGTGGTGCGGTGGTGCTGCAAAGAGGAAGGCATTTGATGGGGGGGTAGTTTAAGAGGGCGAAAAATGAGGGCATGGGATAAAGACCATGGTTTGGAATATATACGATAAGATGGAAAAGGGAGGATTTGTTGGACTTGGAGAGAGAGAGAGAGAGGGGTATATTTTGTTAATAGCAAACAGGCTTACGCCGGACACTGCAAGTGGATCGACAAGTTGAAGCTTCTTTGGACTTTGTTTAGGTAGATTTTCTAATTATTTTATTCAAATTATAAGATTCCAACTTTTCTCATTTTCTTTTTCTTTTATTTCATTTTTGGGTTCTTCTCTTTGTTCATTGTTGAATGTTGATATTAACTTTTAAAGGTTTTTTTTCTTGGGGTAATGAACCTTCAAAGTTTCGTACCCTATTAGTAGATTTATTAAAATATTTTAAGAAATAAATATACATTGACAATCTTTTAAAATTATTTACAATATAAATATTAATTCTCTTAATTAATATATAATAAATTATTTATATGATTTTTGCCTGACCATTAAAAAAATAATTAGGAAAAAGGTATTCTTATCAACATATATATTTTAGGGTTAAATTACATTTTGGAACTTGATTTTAGTAAATTTTCTCATATTAGAGCTTAAATTCTTGTTTGTCCAAGTTAGGCCTATTGTTTTCATGTTGGGGCGTGAACTTTATTTTTATCCAGGTTAGGCTCTGAATTTGGCAAATATTCCCACATTAGGACTTAAACTCTCTTTGGCCAAGTTAGCCCTTGAAAATCCTAAATGTTGTACTCTAGTGTCGAAACAATTGCCAAATTTAGGGTCTAACTTAAATTAAAAAAAGTTCATATTCCAATGTCAGAAAAGTTACCAAACCTTGGCACCAATGTGAGAAGATATTCCCGCCTTCTTTCTTCACTATCATGGTGCACTTGTTAATTCATCTCCCGCGTGAAGCACTTCTTGGTGGACCCGTTTTCTATCGATGGATGTATCCCATTGAAAGGTCTTACTTTATTTGCAAAATATTCCTTCATTCATTAAATGCCTTTATTTCCAACTTTTGATAATGTTGTATATTGTGTTTAGGTTCCTTTCCAAATTGAAGTCATCTTCGCCTTTAATAAGCGTTATCCGGAAGGATCAATTGCCGAGGATACTTGACGGAGGAGTGTATGACTTTCGTTCGAGGTATTTGGAAGATGTTGAAACAAGAATGAATGACCAAGTAGAAATCTTTGGGCTCACAGATCATAATTTGGCGAAACTTATTTATTTCAAAGTTTGAGAACCGTCGGCAGAGTCGAAATTACGTAATTAGACGATAGATCATGGGTCCAAGCACATCGACACGTTCTTTTCATCACGATTCAATGGAACCATTTTGAATCGTTCTACAATTTGATAAATACTCATCAATTATGATTTGTTTGTCTTCTAACAAAATAAAACCTTTTTACCGTAGTGAGTACAAACAAATATTGAGAGCTCGTTCACGATCTCAAGATTAAATCAACGAGAAATTAATAAGTTGTTCGCAGAATCATTCCATGAATGGTTAAGCCAAATGGTATGCAATTTAAATTTTCATTGACAAGTAATAATATTTTCTCATAACATTCATAATTACTCGATTTACTTTTGACTCAATAGGTTTGGAGTCTGAATGAAGTAAATGACGACGTTAAATGGCTTTCACAAGGTCCAAAGCAGAATAGTTAAAAGATATAGTGTCTTCCTCATCAAAGGATCTGATTTCATACAAGGTATCGCGAGAGATTGAGAGAACCCAAAATTGCGTAATTGTTGTTAATTCTTCGATTACAAGTTATGCTAGTGCTAGGGACAAGAATCCCACGAGGAATTTGGAATATTACGGACTTACTACTAGCATCATTGAGTTGGATTATTACGGCAAATGCAAAGTTGTCCTATTTCGAGGTAATTGGGCTGATGTGAATACGGCTCGGAATTAAAAACGATCAATATGGCTTTACAATGGTGAATTTCTCGATTAATTCACACCGAGAACAACCGATGGACGAGCCGTATGTGTTTTCTTCTCAAGTTAAACAAGTTTTTACTCGGAAGATCCAATCGATGAGGGTTGGTACGTTGTACTTCAAACACCCTAGAGACTTCTTCGACATTGGCGGTGGAAGTAGAGATGACATAGTCGAAAGATCCGAAACTTTGCCTTTTCGAACAAGACTTAACGAAAATATCCCTAGTACTAGTCAACAATTTCAATGGGTTCGTCGGGATGTGGACGAAGATATTACTGAAATATGATGTAGTAAGATTTAACGATTTATTATTTATATGTAATATTATAATTTTCATGTTGGTCATGTTATATAATTTAACTATTTTAAATGTCCTATTATTGTTGTTATTTGTTACTAAAATTTTGAACTATTTTATGTGTATTGGGAAAAATGCCTAGAAGGCGATTACGAGATTTAAATATTGTCCATGAAACTCCAAATCCGTAAGAAGCTAATAGTAGTGAACAACAAACGGTTGTTGGATCTTCTACTCTAGGACATAGATGACGAGCACGGAGAATTTGAAAGTAATGTTAAGTTTATTTTACATGCATGTTGAATTTTATTATTGATTCATTTTCAATTTTAATATAATAATATATCATTTTCTAGATGAAGGTGGTGGGACGCGTAGAGGTCGGGGACGACATTACTTAAAGATTTATACGACTTAGAGCCTACCGATCGTGTTAAAGTAAGGAGAAACAATCATGGCCACTGTTGGATCCAAGCTCGATTGTTAGGAGGCTATTTGGGCATTTTAGCACGAAATCCCAATATGTTGCCCATTAACTACTGAATCATGGCATCACATGCCCGATGCCAACAAAATCGTGCTCTCAAAAATATTAAGGTAATAAAACGTGAATGTAATTTATAATACTTTAATTTAATTTTCATTTATATTAGCTTTTATACTTTTTTCTTGAGGTAGATTTAATTTAGAGGTCTCGATGACTATGTTAAGAAGACATTGGGTAAAAAATGGAGAGACAATAAAAGCACGCTCAAAAATAATATTTTAAGAAAGACATAAGCCTCGACGAAAAATTAAGAAATGTTCTATCGGAATGTTGAGGTACCAATGGGAAGATCAAGTTAGATTTTGGAATTCAAAAAAGGAGAGGTATTATGTACATCTAAAATCGTATAAATTATTTGGTTTATAGTATTTACTATATATATAATTCAAATTGCATTATGTAGGACCTGAGCGAGTTAGAATAAGCGTGAGATGAAATGTAAATTCACGCACGGCGGCAGTTCTAGAAGCTTTGCTTGTGTAGTGACGACGAGGTATTATAATTTATTAATTACATCAAATATTAATTACTTTATACTATTAAATTATATTTTACGCTAAAATGTAGGAAACTTCGACTGGTCAAAAAGTTGGACGAGTTTAGCTTTTTAACATTACGCATAGAAAGAAGGATGGATCTCCGATGACATCCGAAGCTGCAGAAATTTTGGTATATTTACTTAATAATATTTTATTTTTTATAAATATTTCTACCGTTTAATTATAATAGTTTAATTCATCGTTTATAGTTTTAAATTTATAATGTTAAATTATGTTGCATTCTTTCTTATTTATATATTTCGTTTCTAACTCTTTCATTGATTTATTAGGATAAACTAAAGGAGAAGAAGGCGAGTATGAAGCGGTGCTTGATCGATAGTTCTGTTAATCTTGAGGAGATTGATAATGTAATTATTACAGATGTTTTGGGTCCCGAAAGGTACGATCGCTTCGATCGATAGTTACGCTAATCTTTAGTATATTTTAATAGAATTATCACCGATGTTTTGGTCTTGAAAGCTATGGTGGGTTCGATTTAAAGGATCTGGTGTTACCGACCCAATATTTTGGATCCGCCTCCCAGAATATATGCCTTAGGGGTCAATCGTCTTTCAAGTTCGAGGCTACAAAACCAGATAGCTCGGATGTAAGAGAGCACGGTTGAGCAGAGGTGACAAATTGCGATGTTCAAAGAAAATATGAAGAACTCAAGAATGACTTAGGCGGATGAAAAAGCACAAGCAAGGAGGAGGCAAGAAGAAGGAGAGAGGCGGCGGCGGCGAGGGAGGCGAGCGAGATCGATGCTAGCGTAACAAAACAGAAAATCTGAAGAGCTCAAAGACCGACTTGAGATATGATGCGAGATGTTTCAATGATCATGAAACCGCCATCTTAGACATTTAGTTTCTCGTTGTAAGAAGTTTTGACATTATTACATTTAACATTATTGTTACAATATTTTCGGTTATCATTCATTTAATTTATTAAATTTCAAGTATTATTTAGAATTAATGTATTCGTGTGATTTTTATGCTAAATTTTTTGTTTTGCGTTGGAATTATATCTTCGTTATTGGTTGGTTTTAGTGCGGGAGGGTATAATATTGAAAAATTGTATTTTTTAAATCAGACAAATTAGCGGCGTTTGTACAAAAGCGCCGCTAAATGTCAAGAAATTTTGCCCCGACTTTTAGTGGCGTTTTTGGAAAAGCGCCGCTAAAGGCCCCGACTTTCTGGCGTTTTTGGGAAAGCGCCGCTAAAGGTTCGACTTTTAGCGCGTTTTTTAAAGCGCTAAAGATCCGACTTTTAGCGTTTTTAAAAGTTACCGCTTAAAGGCCATGGTCTTTAGCGGCGCTTTATCACAAACGCCGCTAAAAGTCGAGGTCTTCTTGGCGTTTTTGCTCATAAACGTCGTAAAAATTTTCGGCGGTTGTATTTGGCGTTTTTGTGGCGCTTATAAACGCCACTAAATGCCCAAAAACGCCGCTAAAAGTGCATTTTCTTTGTAGTGTCATATTGGGGCTTGAACTTTATTTTTATCCAAGTTAGGCTCTGAATTTGGCAAATATTCCCACATTAGGACTTAAACTCTCTTTGGCCAAGTTAGCCCTTGAAAATCCTAAATGTTGTACTCTAATGTCAAAACAATTGCCAAATTTAGGGTCTAACTTAAATTAAAAAAAGTTCATACTCCAATGTCAGAAAAGTTACCAAACCTTGGCACCAATGTGGGAACTATTACTAAGTTCAAGACCTAATTTGGACAAAAAAAAATTTAGAGTCTAATGTAGAAAAAGTTACCAAGTTCATACCCTAAATAGTGATTTAACCATTTATTTTATATATTGGATTTTGCTTTGTTTAATTGATTGAATTGGTGTGAAATGACTCACAACACTATATTAGAGATTTTATAATGTCGAATATAATTTTTTAAAAATTATTTTATTTATTTTTAAAGATGATTTTATAGGATATCAACATTTACAGCCTCTTCTCTTGCTTTTAGCTTGTAAATTTTAATATAAAAATAAGTTAACTTAGGAACTTGAATTTTAAAATATTAGTAATTTCAAATATCAATATTTGCAAATAATAAATATGTTTGGTTAATTACAACATCAAACCAAGTTAGTATAAAAACATAGAGAACTAAAAATTGAGAAAAGGCATTTATAATACGCATACATGTTAAGATTAAAGACTCATATATCACAATTGTGTATGATAAAATTTGATGTATGTAATCCTTTTCTACTAAAATAATTAGAGTGTTGGATATATTCAAATTTAATTTATGTTATTAAGAAAATTAAAACATGAAATAAGGTGTAAGGTAAATGCTTTTGAACTCTTCTTTGGCGAAGACTTGTTCATAGTAATTAAGCAATATATGCTTCAATCTTAAAGTTTGTGATGGAGATTTTTTTTTTTTTGTCAATTGCGATGGAAATCATGATTTAAGAAATGTGAAATTATAGATTTTTAGATCTTTTATTTTACTTTTCAATATATATTAGTTTTAATTACACGTGTTACTAGAATTTTTTGGTCGAATTAAATTGTATATTTTTACAATAGTAAAAATATAATTTCATCATTTTAATAACTTATATCTTTATAATTTTAAAAGGTTACATCAATTTTTATCATTACTAATTTAAAATTTTAAAATTACAAAGAACCTAAATTAAAATTTTACTATTTTAGGAGGCCATGACCTCTGGTCTCTATTACGCTCTACCACTGTACATATAATCATTAACCAAACATAATATATTAAATCTATTTAATAATTTTTTATAAAATATAATTAAATTAATATAAAATTTAAATTTAATTTAAAATATAAAAACTTAAAGTGCCATCAACAAAAAATAAATTTGTAATTTGTCTCTACTTTAATATTTGATATGCTTTTACACGTGAATTTAAACTTTATTATTTAATTTGGTGTAAATGTTGGGAACGTTATTGCTACTCATTCCATGTTCTGCGATGATAAAATGTTTCTGAATAGATTTAATTTGTGCTAATTTCAGTCCATTTGAGTATTGCATATTTGATAAAATTAAAAGTATGGGTCAATTAGGTACTAAGATTCCTAACTAAATTGTTTGGGGTGGTTGGATAAGTATAAAATCGTATTATTAATGTTATTTTTAAAGATAAATATCATATTTATTTAAGAGATTTTTGGAATAATTGAAAGATAATTTATGAAGACTTTTATATGATAAATACTCAAATAATTAATAAGATAATTTCAACTTTTAAATAGGACTTTAAAACCTATCAAAGTACAGTTGATTGACCACTTGAAGAGTCTTATAAATAAGCTATTTTGTGTCGCACATCAAAAATAGTTGTGGATGTTTTTGTTAACAATTTTGTTTTGTTTTCTTGTGGTTATTTTGTAGCACTCTTTTGTTTGCTTTGTTTTGGGGTTGATATTGGGGCTCTAATCACTTCTTTGTATACAAGTAGCTAGATTGAACTTAAGCCAATAGGTGATCTGAATAATTGTTGAATAAAATCATCTATTGAACGAGACCTCGCAGACGTAAGACGTGTCTGAATTGCGTTAACAAAGATCGATTTTGTTAATTTTTTTTCTCTTATTTTTACAGTACTTGTCTTTATTTTGAACTGTCGTTACAACAAACGTTAAGTAAAGTTGATTTATCATATTAACAGGCTAATTGGTAACAGTTTAAAAAAAAATAAGGTTATTAATTGTTAATTTAATTATAAGTAATTTTTTAAAATTATAATTTTTAATATAAATATATTTTTTAATTAAGTATTATATAGATTACTATATTTATATAAATATATTATCTTATACTCTATTAATAAGTTATATAAATTTTACAATTATTAATTTTTATGTATATAATTTATTATTTTATGCATAATATTTTTCACTTGTACTATAAATTATTTATTATTAACTTGACATTTATTTTTAATTGGTTAAAATTACTATTATTCGTTGAAAACTAATTATGACTTAAATATTAATAATTTTTATTCTAAAACATCCAACTTAATGAAATTAGCCTAGTAAATATTATATTACAAATTTTGTATTATTTTACTTTACGTAATCAATAATTAATTGCAGTGGTATCAAAATCAAAATCTACTATTATTACATTTGGATAAACTATGCTATTAGACCCTGTACTTAGAATAAATTGTGGATTTAGTACCTATATTTGTTTTAGTTATTTTCAATCCCTGTTTTTTTAGAATTTTAAAATTTTAGTTTTGGTCAAATGGCCACTATTAAATTCATTAAGTTTTATTATTTTCAAAATTTGATACGTCAAACATATTATCACATGTGTAATGTCATATCAACTTATCATCTCCACATATTACTCACAAGAAACCCGTTAATAAATTTAACGACGGTCATTTATATTAAGACTAAAATTTCAAAATAAAAAACTATAGAGACTAAAATTAAAGTATAGAAACTAAAATTGATCAAATTAAAGTACATGTATTATATCCACGGCTATGCAAAGTAGATCACCTAATAGCAAAATTTGACGTTAAATTTTTTCCTACAAAATTTGTTCTATAATATTAAAATTACTACTATTTATTGTAATGTTACTTATCATATATTGCTATTTTATAATTACATTTTAGTTGTAAAGTTTAATGAATGTTATTGATAAATTACATAGATAATCATTCAACCATTCAAAAGGTTTAAATTCGGTTATCCAACTATTCGAAGTATCAATTTTGGTACTTACATTTCTTTTTTGATAATTGGAGAAGGAGAATGAGGTTTATTGGTATTGAACTCAAATTCTCATGCCTACTACACAATACGGATCATTGGGCCAAAAGATTGTCGACATTTTGGACACTAACATTACTGACATAAAAAATTGATCACCTAACTATTAGATACTAATAATTAAATAAGTGATAGTACCATAACACATATTAGATGATACATAGGAATATCATTTCTTTCAATGTACCACATACATTGAACATGTTCTAATATAATTTTAAAATTTAAATAAAAAATATAATTTTCATAACTTAGTTTTTGAGAATTATTAAACTTTGAAAATTCATAATACTATCACCAAATTTATGTTTGTTAAAACATATTTTATTTTAATTTGATTATCAATATTTTTAAATTTCACTATAATAAATTGTTTTCTTGTTTTTATTTTTATTATGTTATTAATAAAGTACACAATTAATCATTCTATTATTTGAGAGGTTTCGACTTAATCACCCACCTATTAAAATTATTAATTTGGACATTCATATTAATGAAATTTTTTTATCAATTAACCATTTCATTGTTTTACATTAATAAAATTTAATTTTTATTTAAATTTAATTATAAATATATTAAAAATAATATTTTAAAATTACAAAATAAATCGAGTCAAATCAATTTGAGGTGAAAAATTTTAAACCCAAACCTCGTGCATAAACACTTTTAAATATATCATATAACAATATCCATGTAGTAATATAATTTTGAAATTCAAACAATAAATTATAGTTTCAACACATAACTTTTCTATAGATTTTATTTTATATGGAAATTCATAATCTTTGCCAAAAATTATATTATTAATATTTGTAGAAGGCCCAATTTGCCCGGGGTCCGTTTTTCGACCCTAACAAAAAGCCCAACACCAAATAAATAGAAACAAACAAAATAAAAGACCCAAACCCAATTACAACTAACGAGGCCCAATTAGCCCATTACAAACCTTAATCAGAAAAAAAAAAAAAAACAAAATACAAACCCTAGGTGCGCCGCACCTAGGGCCACTTGCCTAGTCTCTGACCCTCTGCCTCCGATGCCGCCAGCAGTCCCATCCACCGCCCTTCCCACTTGCACCGCCACTGGCACCTGCACAAAAGAAGAAAGGACAACAAATAAATAAAGCTTGTAAAAATGGCTATAAAAGCCGATTGAAATCCATTGTAAAGGGGCTTACTTTTTTTTTGATGAATGAAAAACAGATTCGAAAAATTTAGAACACAAAAAGAAATAGGTCCAAACGCCAAAGAGCAGAGAAATACTAAGAGAATAATCCTAAAGATCAGAGCAGAGGCTAAAAAGGTTTCTTTTTTATTTTCGGAGTTCTTTTTTTTTCTGTCTTTCTTCCATCTCCCCTATTTATATGCGAACACATATATTTTATATAAAAGAGGACCAAAAAAATAATAAAAAATAACATTTTACCTTTTTCCGCCATCAGATGCGGTGGCGCAAGCAACGTCGACGACGAGAGGATGTGGTCCGCCACCGAATCCCCACCCCCATTCGAACTGCGGAGAGAAAAAAGAAAGAAGGATTAGATTTTTTTTAAAACAAGCAGGAGGAATGATTTTTTTGCAAAATTTGGGCCTTAAATAGCCCCCTGAAATAGCGTCGTTTTGGGGGCTGACCTTTAACCCCAAAACGACGTCGTTTCACCCATGACCGACCCGATCCGACCCGACCGCCTTAGGATCTGCGTGTTTTTTGGAGGAAGGGCTAATTGCACTTTTAGCCCTTCCGCCTTTTATTGTTTTATAATCAGATCTTTATTACTTTAAAATCTCGCCCAATAATTTATTTCGACTTTCATTTTGGTCCCTATCAAGACGCTGCGTTTAGGAGAAGGGAATAATTTCCATTTCGCCCCCTCCTTTTACTGCGTTTCAAATAGGTCATTCCTTCTTATTTTATTCGAATTGACCCCAAACTTTCATTTTAAATACAATTTGATCCCTTTTAGTTATTTTTCAAATTTTAGTCCTTTTATCATTATATTATTTTTGTTATTACCATTATTATATATTTTTATAATATACACATTTTATTATTATTATTTTGTTTATTAACTTCTATTATTGTTACTATTATCATTATTTTTATAATACAATCATTATTATCTTGATACTATTACTTCTCATTTAGCCCATTACTATTATTACATTATTTTTACATGCATATATTCTTATTTATTTATTTTTATATATATTATTTCATTTATTAATTGCCATCATTACCACCATTTTTTATATATCCATCATTATTATTTTATCGTTATTTTCACTATCATTAATATACGACTATAATCGTAATACTTACATTTTACTACTACCTATATCACTATTTTTACTTTATCATTATTATTGATATTTAGTATCACTCGTATTAGCTTATTATTCGGATTTCGTCGTTATTTTATTATTATTATTCTTTTCTCCTATAACATCGTGTTTTATATTATCATTTGTCACGCTAATTTTTCTCGATGCATCGGTTTTAAATAACCGATATTTAGTGTAAAAGATTTGAGAAATCGAGCCCTAACTTCGGGTTCGATTTTTCTCGTTTAAGTTAAACAACGGATATCCCTTTTAAAATTGCAATTTAAATTTTAAACAAAACACTTAATCTTGGATATTGAAATGCGCATACTAACTTCATTGGACTCGACATCTAGATATTTGAGTTAAGTTTCTTTTCTTTCTTCTAAAATAGAGGCAATATTCCTAATTTGGATTCTAGAAATTAAAGCCCTAACTTCTCGGGTTACATTTTCTCGTTTGACAAATGACGAGAGATCCTCTTCAAATATAAAACCAAATTTTAAAAGCGAGCTTAGTTTGGAGTCTAAAGTATTGTGCCCTAACTTCATCGGACATGATACTTTATCCTCCAAAATAAGGGAGCCTCATCATCCTTCCAATTCCTTCAAATTTTGGAAATAAAAAGTATCGTTTTTTCATATCATTTCAAAGTTTTCAACAATAGGACATCGATCAATCAGTTGGGTACCAATTTTGGGCGTGTCGAAGGTGCTAATCCTTCCTCTCACGTAATTGACTTCCGAACCCATTTTTCTCAAATTTTCGTAGACCAAAGGCATCGTTTTAATAAACTGAAGCGTTTTATTAAAACAAAGGTGATCCGATCGCACCCAAATAAAGATCGGTGGAAACTCCTTTTCTTTTCATTTTCAAACCTCAGTCGACCACGTCGTTTACTGTTTTATCAAAAATGGTTATGACAGCTTGGCGACTCCGCTGGGGACATCGAGAGTCAGGCCATAGATTGATTGATTTTTGTCCTTTCGATTAAAATTGGAAAATGGTTTCGAAAAATCATGTTTCTTTTAATGCACTTTCAATTTTGAGTCTTGTAAACACTTTGGCATTGCATTGCATGACCGTTGTGGTCACACCCTTTAAGTGGGAGAGAGAAGTTTTCACCTCCGCATGGGCTAGTGGATTGCTTTCGGGATACATCCGTACCTATGTCTTCGTGAAGTTTTCACTTCCACATGGCCATAAGGAAATGTATTCCCCTGAACCGAACTCGGTCCGTATGAGCCTATAATGGGTGAGGATCAAAGAATCTGTTGGTTCGGGTATCTCGAACTTTAGAACTCAACCACATGTAAAGAGCCTAAGAACCCACCCTGAGCTGAACTATGCCAAACCTTAGTAGTTACCCAGATAGGCGTTTGTGTATTTTACATGCTTTACATCTCATTTTGTGGTACTAATTAATGATGTTTTATTTCCTCTGTATGTCATTTCCATTTTTAAGAGACATCGATTCACCTTGTCGTTTCGAAAGTTAGAGAGCTGGTTATGGAAAGCGAATTCCTTGATAAAGTAGAAGACAATCGACCGCCCGACATGGTCTGAGCAAAGCCAATTAGAAAAAGGGACAACTTAGTGAGGATATGTGTCAAAATTACGGATTTCACCAATATCGATTACGCAGAATGAACTCGAGAGTTGAAAGAAATATGGGCCCAGTGGGATGACGAGGCAAAGCGCTTGTTTTATAGTACCTACGGCGATCTACCATACCCTTGATGTCAAAATAGATAAGCGCCTATTCCGAGCAATTACTCAGTTCTGGAATGTTGCTTATAGCTGTTTCTCATTCGGGAAAGTAGATTTGGTTCCCACGGTAGAGGAATACATGACCTTGCTACGTTGTCCGAGAATTCAAGTTGATAAAGCTTATTCCAAAGCAGTCAATAGTTTGACTTTCGCGAAGAAATTGATGAACATCACGGGAATGAGTGAACAATAGGTCTCAGCTAGAATGCAAAAGAAAGGCGGGCGTAAATGCATACCTTGGATATATTTGAGGGACCTGATCCTAACACATCCTGATGTGAAGAAAAAGATTGATGTCTTGGCATTGTGTATTTACGGTCTGGTAATCTTTCCAAAAGCCCTAAGACACATTGACGAAGCAGTTATTGATCTGTTCAGCCAATTAGACAAAGGGGTCACGCCTGTTCCTGCCATCTTGGCCGAAACGTTCAGATCCTTGAATGCATGTCAGAGAATAGATGAAGGCAGATTTATAGGATGTGCGCAGTTGTTATTGGCCTGATTCCATAGTCACTTCTGGAAAGTGGAGAAAGTGTCTTATTGGTTTTTGTCGGAGAATTACTCCCCGTTGAAAGAGATAGTAGCTACGCCTAGGAGAGAAGACATGTCCGAAGAAAACTGGATAGCGCTCCTTCAAAACCTTCAAGAAGACGACATCGAGTGGAAGGCTCCTTGGATGATTCCCGACAAGATCCTTTATCGTTGTGAAAACTTCGACTGGGTTCCTCTACTGGGAATTTGGGGTGCCATTGCATACGCCCATTTGCTGGTCCTAAGGCAATATGGTTCAAGATAGTTCGTACCAACAACATACGGGCTGGCTCAATGCGAGTTCTTATATGAAGCGGGGAGCTATAAGAAAAAGGTTAAAGAGATCTCTAGTGCTTGGAATCAGATTCATAGAATGAAAAGGTTATCCGTAGGCCTGATGATGACCCTAGAGTACAGCGGATGGAGGGTTAGAAGGATTAATGATAATGTTCCTGAGCCAAATCCAAAGGGCGCCCGATCAAGAGAAGAATGCCTGCGAGTAGTCCTATCAGAATTAGAGATTGTGAAACAAGATTTTGAACGGATGAGTTCAGAGCTTGGAAAAAGGATAGAAAAGCTGGAGAAAGAAAAGATGTTCCTCCAATTAGAAGTGGACGGCCAAAAATCAGAGGCCGAGAAACTTAGAAAGGAAAAATAGAAGGTAGAGAAAGACCGAGATAGCTTGAAGACGGAATACAAGAAGATGCGTCTGATGATAAAAAATGCTGGATTAGGAAAAACTTCGGAGCAGTGGCGACAAGAGATCCGAGAGGAAAAAGCCAGAGTTAGTAGTTAGGAGAAAAAGTTTCAGGAAATGCAAACACAAAAAGAGGCCTTAGAGAATGGCATGACAGAAAATCAAAAGGAGAAAAAGGGACTAAAATCTAGAATAGCTGAGCTTGGGCGGTCTCTACACCACTATCGAAGTCAAGACTCAGAAAGCAAACTAAAATTAAGTCTGAACAGAATCAAAAAAATAAAGGATAGGGTTGAAGAGCTAGAATCGGCATTACACAGTGGTGAGCTCTGGATTGAGCTTCTAGAAACAAGAGAAAGGCGTTAGGAGGAGGAGCTTCGCCATTCTTATGAGCAAGTTAGAAGCCGGGATTACCTCATGGGTAAAGCGATAATCCAGATTCGAGAGGTAGCTGATCACCTACAGACTTTGGCTGCAGAGGCTGACATATTGAGCGTGAGATATGAGCTACAATCGGGCTATAACCAAGAGCTAATCTCTTTGCTTGAGAAAATCAAAACCTTAGGCCGTAGGGCGAAAGCATATTTGTAGTCTGTTTTATGTAAAAGGGTTTTGTTTTCTAATAAAATTTTCTAAAATGAAGTTGTATCTGAATCGATGCCTTCTTCTTGCATTCATTTGCATTGCATCATATCATATGCATTTAGGTCTAAAAAAAATAGAGCCTAATTAGTTAAAAGTATAACAGAAAAAAAAGAGAATGGGAGAAAGAGAAATCTGAAAACTAAACACCCTTACGGTATACGTGCTAAGTCAAAGAAAATGGATCAAAGGTTTGAACAATTCCAGAAGGACTTGCAGGACCAGATGTAAGAACAAATGAAAAAACTCCAACAAGAAATGAGGGACCAGATGTTAGAGGCTCAACGGAACATGATGGCCCAAATGACCTTGATGATGAATGGGATAACGGACAAAGGGAAAGGCCCTACAGTTAGTACCGGAGAAGAGAGTGAAGGCCATCCCCAAGGATTCACTCCACCTCACGTCCGTGCAATGCAAAGAGGATATTCTTAAGGGAACCGCGGGCTGGAGCAACGACCGCACCACCGCTCATCTAGGGCAAGGTATATTCGCATCGAACCTTAGGGCTAATCCTGCTGATCCAATTGTTCCAGATTTGGATGATCCAGTAGAAATAGCCACGTTGAAAATGGATGATCATGATAAGTACAGAGCTTGGAAGAAAGGCTCAAGGCAATAGAAGGTCTTGAAGTCTTCGCACTAAGTGCCAAGGAGCTTAGTTTGGTGCCGATCCGGTTACGCCTCTCGAAATTTAAAGTACCAGATTTTGAAAAATATGATGGGATGAGATGTCGAAAGGCGCATCTTATCATGTTTTGTCGGAAGATGACTGGTTATGTGAATGAAGACAAATTACTAATACACTATTTTCAAGATAGCTTGGTTGGATCGGCCCTTCGATGGTATAATCAACTCAGCAGAGAAAGGGTCCGATCATGGAAAGACCTAGCATCAGTATTTTGTGAACAATACAAGCATGTCTCCGACATGGTGCCTGATCGACTAACACTGCAGATGATGAAAAAGAAGCCGACGGAGACTTTTAGACAATATGCGCAAAGATGGAGGGATATCTCGGCCCAAGTAGAACCCCCATTAACTAAAACTGAAATAACGGTCCTCTTTATCAACACTTTAAAGTGCCGTTTTATGATAAGTTGGTAGGAAACGTCACAAAAGACTTCGCGGATATTGAAATATCTGGGGAACTTATAGAAAAAGTCATCAAGAGCGGAAGGATGGAAGGCCCTGAGAGTTCGAAAAGGGCAGCACCGATAAAAAAAAGAGGCAGAAACTCATATGGTAGGGACTGAGAGCCACTATACTTCTAATCCGTACCCAACCCAATCACGACCTCAATACCGCCCACCTCCAAACTTCTATTTTCCTCCTCAGAGCCCTTACTATCAAGCACCTCCTCCTTACCCCATTTACACCACAAATAACCAAAGACCATTCACTATATTCCCACCAAATACTATACCTGCTCAAAGGCAACCCAAAAACGAACAAAGATCGACAAAACCCAATCTTGAAAAACCTTAATTTACCCCCATTCCTATGTCGTATGGAGAGCTGTGCTCGAAATTACTAGAAAAACAATTAATATCCCCACATTATATGGCACCCCTAAAACCTCCATACCCAAAATGGTACAATCCTAATGCTAGTTGCATGTACCACGCTGGAAACCAGGGGCATTCTACAGAAAATTGTCTAGCCTTTAAAAGAAGGGTTCAAGGTCTTATTGATGCAGGCATTTTACGATTTGATGGTGTTAGTAATATGGTTGAAAATCTGTTCCCTAACCATACTGAAGGGAACGTGAGTGTGGTGACGAAGGAGGACGGGTGGCGAGTCAAAAGTTGTGTTGCTGAAATAAAGACACCTTTGTGGAAGGTATGGGAAATAATGATTGAGAAGGGTTTGTTCTGTCCACTCAACAGAAGTTTCAAGGAAAAAAGTACAAAAGGTCAAAGTTTTTGTGTCTTTCATGGTATAGAAGGGCATTACATCCAGTCTTGTGAGGAATTCAAAAAATTACTTCAAGACAAGATGGACAATAAGGAGGTCGAGATCTTCAACAGAGTAGAAGAGGCCGATGAAGGAGAAATATACGCCTCTAATAATCAACCATCAGCTATCCCTTATAGTGCCGATCGACCTCTGGTGATTTATTATGAGGTCAAGAAGAAGGAAGTCCAACCAAAAGTAGTGATTGAAGTGCCATCTCCTTTCCCTTACAAGGACAACAAAGTTGTACCATGGAGATATGATGTCAATATTATCATGCCTGAAGGTGAAAAATCCAAAGCTACGACTGGAAGTGTTAGCGAAGTAGGACACTTTACCCGCAGTGGGAGATGTTATTCTCCTGAGGTGGTTGAATCAAAGAAAAAAGTCGTTGACTCGAATTAGAAAGGAAAGGCGCCAATGCATGATGCTGAGGTTGATGTTGAAATACAGTCTAACCAAAAAATTAAAAGACCTGTGAATGAGGATGAAGCATATGAATTCTTAAAGTTCATCAAGCACAGTGAATATAACGTCGTGGAGCAGTTGAACAAGCAACCGGTGTGAATCTCGGTATTATCCTTACTGTTGAATTCAGAGCCACATCGGAATGCTTTGCTGAAAGTGTTAAATCAAGCGTATGTGGCGAGCATCTGTTGAAAAGCTTGATAGGTGGGTGAACAACTTGAATGCGGATAATTTCATCTCTTTCAGTGATGACGAAATACCACTGTCGTAACCATTTTTGGGTGAAACGGTAAACGACGCGGTCGACTCGATTTTTTAAAAAAAAAATAGAAAAGGAAGGGAGTCGCCACCGATCTTTATTTGGTGTGATCGGATCACCTTTGTTTTAATAAAACATTTAATTTACTAAAGCGGTGCTTTTGGTCCACGAACTTTGAGAAAAGCGGGTTGGAGGTCGATTACGTGCGAGGAAGGATTAACACTCTCGACACGCCCAAAATTGGTACGGTCGATTGATTGATGTCCTATTTGTTGAAAACTTAAAGGGGATTCGAAAATACAATGCTTCTTATTTTTAAAATTGGAAGGGACGTTAAGGCTTTCTTATTTTCGAAGAGGTAAAGCATCACGTCCAGTAAGTTAGGGCACAATACTTTAAACTCCCGAAACTAAGCTCGCCTTTTGAAACTTGGTTTTTATTTGAAGAGGATCTTCCATTTATTCGTCAAATGAGGAATCGGAACCCAGTAAGTTAGGGCTCGATTTCTCGAGATTTCAAATACGGAAGATTGCCTCTATTTTAGAAAAGAAACTTATCTCGAAGTATCTAAGTGTCGAGTCCAGTAAGTTAGGGCGCGACATTTCGAGTTTTTGAGATTAAGTATTTTTGTTTTAAATTGCTATTCTAAAAGAGATGTCCCGTTTCTTAACATAAACGAGTAAAATCGGAACCCAGTAAGTTAGGGCTCGATCTTCCGAATTTTCAAATACCGAACATTATCTTTATTTTGAAAACTTGATTGAGTAATATCAGACAAAGTAATGATACTAACAAATTAAGCGAATATATGAATAAATCTAATTCTTATAAACGAATGAGCAAATAAATAATGAAATAAGAATAACAATAATAAAATCATAGAAACAAATAGGATGATAATAATAACAATAACAATAAATAAATAAGAATTTAAAAAGTATGATAAATAGTTAAAGTGCTTTAAAGTATTAAAAAGGTAAAGAGCAATAAGCGAATGAATAATAAGTAAATGAAATGTCAAATAAATGAATAAGATAACAAATAAATAAATAATGAATAAAATAATATAAAACAAAATTCATAAATGGTGCAGATTGAACAATGATAATAATAAGAATACATTAATAATGAAAAATAATAACATATTAATAAATGAACAATGATAAAATAAATAAGAGTAATGATAATAAAATAAAATAATAATAATACTAGTAATAAAGTAATAGTAATAGTAAATAATAATAATAATTAATAATAGAGGAATAAAATAATAATAATAATAATAATAATAATAATAGTAATAATAATAATAATAATAATAATAATAATAATAATAATAATAATAATGCTAATAATGATACTAATATGAAAATATAGTAATAATAGTAATATTATATGAAAAAATGCGATTCAAACTAAGTAAGGATTAGATTGAAAATAAAATGAAATTTCGGGGGCAATCTGAAATAAAATCACAAAAGGGATCGATTTGAGCAGCCGAGGAACAGAGGGACCATTGGCATAAATAATCCTTCAAAGCCGAGCCTTACAAAGGCGGGGAGGACGAAACCAAATCAAATGCTCTAGCCACATTTTAAAAAAATAAAAATTTAATTGAAAATAATAAAGAAAGCGGAAGGACCAAGTGGGCAATTATCCCACTTGGCTAAAACACGTGGATCCTCCCGGGGCGGGTCGGGTTGCTTGAGTCACGGCAAGCAAGGCGTCGTTTTGGGGCCATATGACGGCCCTAAAGCGTCGTTTTGAAGCCTTTATAAATTCAAATTTTTCCTTTTTTTTTCATTCATTTGCGATCTTTAAAAAAAAGAGAGAGAGTTCTCTCCTTTCTCCTCTGCAGTCGAGAGGAGGGTCTCCGGGATTCCTATTTGAATTCGTCCCGACGCGCGTCGCCAAACCCTATTACTACTGTGGTAGAAAAATCGAAATGGTATTTTTTCTTTTTTTTATATATATTTGTTTTGTTTTTTTTTTTTTGCGTTCTTGATTTATTTCTTTTTATTTGTGAAAACCGGAAGAAACCCTCCATTTGCTCCGATTTTGGCTTTGACGACGAGAGAAGACTCGACGACAGCGTCCGGGGTTCAAAGTTAGTCTCCTTCTCTTTTATTATTCAGTAAAATAAAATAAAAAATAATAATAATAATAAAAAATAAGCAGATGAAAAGAAAGGGAAATAAAAACAGTTTGCTATCGGAATGAAAAAAAACGGAAGTAAAAAACAACCTTTTATTGCTTTTTGCTCTCGATTTCTGATGATTTTTGTATTCTAAGTCTCTGTTTTCTCTTTTTTTCGAAGCAAAAAAAGGCTCCTCTTTTACAATGTTTCTTGCGGCTTTATAGCCAAAACTGAATAAAAAAAACAAATTGTTTCCTGCTTGTTGCGTATTTTGTCTTTGTTTTGCAGGTTTCGGGCGGTGGAGCTGGTCGGACGGAGCGGCGCAGAGGCGGTGGGGGTCAAGTCGAGGTCGAGGCGAGCGACTAGGGTTTTTTCTTTTTTTGTTTTGGTGAGAATGGTTTTGGTTTGGGCCATTTGGGCCTGCTTTTTTATTTTAGTTTTGGGCTTCTTGTTTTATTTTTGTAATTGGGCTTGTAATAAATTTTTTATTTTTTGTAATTGGGCAGGGTAATTTGGGCCATCTCTATTGCCCTCTTTGCTCATTGTCGGTATAGAGGAATAGAGCAAAGACATAAAGAAGGACCAAATTTGCCGGATTCTTTGAGTCCTATCTTCTTTGGTGCTTTTCTTCTTCATGTAGCCCCATTCAGGTCTACCGCATCTTGTTACTTCAATCCACTCCACCGCTATGTGGCCTCAATTTGTTCTTCTTTGCGACTCCAATGGGATGTGACTTGTTTTATTTTAGATTGCTCATTGCATCTCCAGAGAGATGAGGTCTTTGGTCTTCAGCCTATCCCACCTCTAGTTAAGGCAATAGGACTAAAGCTTAACGATGCTCCCTACTGGTTAGGGACAGGAATTACAAATTTTTGACCTATTCCGCTGCTGGTCAGGGACGTAGGACAGTGGCCTAAATCATGTTCTCTACTGGTTAGAGAGCCAAGATTCACCTTCGATCTTGCTCCCCTACTGGTTAGGGCGACAAGATCTACAATTGTTGGCCTATTCCACTGCTGGTCAGTGGCAATAGGAGGGTGGCCTAAATCGTGTTCCCTACTGGTTAGGGAGCCATGATTTGCCTTCGATCTTGCCCCACTACTGGTTATGGTGACAAGATCTACAATTTTTGGCCTATTCCACCGCTGGTCAGTGGCAATAGGACAATCTTCAACCTATTCCATCACTGGTTGATGGTAATAGGACAATCTTCAACCTATTCCATCACTGGTTGATGGTAATAGGACAATCTTCAACCTATTCCATCACTGGTTGATGGTAATAGGACCACCATTCCACCGCTGGTCGATGGTAATAGGATAATCTTCGATTGTGTTGCTACACCGTCCTCTAGGGACATATCCTGTAGACTTGATTTTATATGTTTGTGTTTATGCCAAATGGTGAGGATGCTATGGTCAAAATGACTCAAATGCTCCTAACTACGTGTGATATGAATGACACTTATATGAATGCAGAATGTCATGAGAATGATGATTTCTCATTAAGATGCGATAATTGTAATAAGTCAAATGCTCCTGACTAAATGATATTATGGGGGACATTTTCATAAATGCAGATGTCATGAGAATGGTCTCTTTTTAAAAGTTTAGGGCTGTAATTGCTCGTTGGCTCGTCGAGGTCACGACACAGACGCAATTTTTCATCTGATACCTATGTCAGAGAGTCTGGAGAGACAGTCATGATTTTAGGCTCCTCTTCCTTGAACATTTCCAACCCCTAAGTGCGGTGGTTCCTAAACAACAGTCTTGTTTTAGGTTCCTACGCTGTTTAGAAGCTTCCAGAGTAATAGGCGGGACTCGTTTCATAGAAGCATTATGGGTCAATGGGTCGTTATTTCAATTGCAAACAACTCAAAGATTTAAAATAACAATGGAATTTATAAAGAATGGAATTGGATTAATTTAACAAAAGTAAACATTATTGGAGTACAAAAAATGGGTAAAAAGAAAAAGTAGGTGCCCCAGATATCGCAGCCTGAGCTTCACCACCGGATGCCTCCGAAGATCATGGACGTTGGGAGATCTGCAGTGCTTTGTAGATGTTCCGAGGTGTAACATTCCTCCTTTTGCCAATTCTAGGGGAAAAGATTGTCACACACCTCCTTTTTCGTGCTAATTTGAGCCACCCTTATCGGGTTTTCGACTCAAAGCCCCTTTGGTCTCAAAGTGCCCCTTACGGGTTTTCACTTTGGCCTCTCCAATTTTTTTTTTTGGGTCTCTTAGCGCCTCTTTCGGGTTTTCACTTTAGCCTTTCTCCTCTTCAAGCATAATATTTCTTAACTGAATCTGAATTTATGGGATTGGGTAGATTTTTCCCATCCATCTCGGCCAAAATTAGTGCCCCTCCAAAGAAAGCCTTTTTCACCACATAAGGTCCTTCCCAATTTGGCATCCATTTTCCTCTGAAATCCTTTTGTATGGGAAGGATCTTTTTCAGCACGAGATCCCCTTCGTAGAATTCCCTTGGGCGAACTTTTTTGTTGTAAGCTCGCATCATTCGCTTTTGGTACATCTGACCATGACGGATAGCCCTCAATCTCTTTTCTTCAATTAAGTTCAACTGATCATATCGAGCCTGGATCCATTCAGGCTTCATCCAGCTTCACTTCTAACAATACTCGAAGAGAAGGTATTTCCACTCGATAGGTAGAACCGCCTCATCCCATAGACCAATGAGAAAGGTGTTGCCCCAAGAGAGGTTGGACGGACGTTCGATAAGCGTAAAGCATGACGGTAATTTTCATGCCAATCCTTGTAAGTCTCGGTCATCTTCCCACTATCTTTTTAATGTTTTTGTTGGTCGCTTCCCTTGCCCATTCATTTTTAGGCGATCGGTGATGAATTGTGGTGTTTGATGTTGAATTGGCTACAAACCCCCGCTATCGTGCTATTGTTTAAATTCGGTCGTTGTCCGATATGATCCTCTCGGGCATTCCATATCGACAAATGATTTCCTTCTTCAAAAGCGGCTAACGCGATTTAGTGGCGTTGGCATATGAGGCGACCTCTACCCATTTCGTGAAGTAGTCGATGACCACAAAGATGAATCGATGCCCGTTCGATGCCTTGGAGATATTGGCCCAATAGCGTCCATGCCCCACATGGAAAATGGCCATGGAGAAGTCATAACATGCAAAGGTGGCGGGTACATGAATCTTATCTCCATAATCGGCATTTATGACATTTTTAGCATAGTTGATCTGATCTCGTCCATGGTGGACCAATAATATCGAACCTCATTATTTGTCCGCCATTGTGAAACCATTAGCGTGAGTTCCACAGACACCTTCGTGGACTTCTTCTAGGATTAACTTAGCTTCGGTGGCGTCCACACACCTTAGCAAACACTTGATCTTTCCTTTTCTTGTATAAGACTTCTCTATCCAAGGCGTAATCACATGCTAATCTCCTCGGCGCCTTTTTTTCATTCTCGTGGCTTGATCGTGGTACTCACGATTCTTCACATACCGCAATATATCGTTGGTACCATGGTGTGCCAATTTTCCTTCTTCCTCGACATTGTAGCAATGGGGTGGGGCCTCATAAATGCTCATTTGTATAGGTCTCATATCCTCCTTGTTGTTTGCTTGTACCATAGAAGCCAATGTGGCTAGAGCATCGACCATCGATTTTAGTCCCTTGGTAAATAGCGAAAGTGATGTCATCGAACTCCTTGATTAGTTCTTGGACCAATCTTTTGTATTCGACCAATTTGGGATCTCTGTCTCCCATTCTCCTTTAAGTTGATAAATTACCAATGCGGAGTCTCCGTATACTTCCAGCACCTTAATTTTGCGTTCAATAGCAGCACGGATGCCCATGATACAAGCTTCATACTCTGCCATATTGTTTGTACAATCAAAATCCAATTTATAGGTAAATGGGTAATGATCTCCGCTTGGGGACACGAGCGCCCCAATTCCATTGCCCATAGCGTTCGATGCCCGTCAAAGTTTAGTTTCAAGGGCGACTTTCCGTGGTATCTTCTTGATGGTTACTACGTACATTAGGTCTTCATTAGGAAATCAAAGTCCGAGGCTCGTAATCGCGAGCTCTACTAACCAGAAAATCCGCTATTGCACTCCCTTTTATCGCTTTCTGGTTTACATAAACTATGTCAAACTCAGAAAGTAAAATTTTCCATCGGGTCATCCGTCCATTAAGAGTAGTTGACTCCATTAGGTATTTGATGGGTCTAGCCGAGATGAGCTAGGTCGTGTGATACAACATGTCTTGCCTCGATCTCAAGTTGTCCATACCAAGGCACAACATATTTTCTCAATCGGTGAGTACCTTGTTTCACACTCGGTGAACTTTTGCTAAGGTAGTATATTGCTTTTCTTTCTTTCCGACTCATCATGCTGGCCGAGCACACATCCCATTGAATTATCATGTACCGTCAAATAGAGGATTAAAGGCTTCTCTGGATTAGGCGGTGTCAATACTAGAGGATTGGACAGGTACTGCTTTACTTTGTCGAAGGTCTTGACATTCCTCGCTCCACACACTGGGTTGTGTTTTTAAGAAGGCGAAATATGGGATCACATTTCTCGGTCGGTTGTGAAATGAACCGAGCAATGTAATTTAATCTTCCTAAGAAACCTCGAACTTCTTTTTGCGTGTGCGGCGGAGGCAATTCTTGTATAGCCTTAACTTTGTGCAGGTCAACCTCAATCCCTTTTCACCGACTATAAATCCTAATAGTTTCCGACCGGCTCCAAAGGTACACTTTGCGGGTTAAGCTTGATTGGACTTTCCTCAACCTCAAAAATAATTTCCTTAAGACTTGGATATGCTCCTTTTCAGTCCGAGACTTGGCAATCATATCGTCGACGTAAACCTCGATTTCCTTGTGCATCATGTCATGGAATAGGGTTACCATGGCTCTCTGATATGTTGCTCCCGTATTCTTCAACCCAAATGGTATTACCTTATAGCAAAAGGTCCCCCACATGTTTATGAATGTGGTTTTATTCATGTCTTCAGGAAGCATCTTTATCTGGTTGTATCCTGAGAAGCCATCCATGAACGAGAACAATGAATAACCCACCGTATTATCCACTAAGGTGTCGATATGAGGTAACGGAAAGTTGTCTTTCGGGCTAGCTTTGTTTAGATCTCTGTAGTCCACACACATCCGTACTTTCCCATCTTTCTTAGGGACGGGACGATATTGGCTACCCATTTCGAGTACTTAACCACTTGCAAGAACCTGCGTCAAGCGCTTCTTGACCTCTTCTTTTATTTTTAGTAAAACATCGGCCTCATCCTCAAAGTTTACATTGGGTGGCTTGTATTCTTCTTTTATGGGCAAGCGGTACCGCGATATCGATGCTTAACCGGGCATGTCTTGTTATGACCATGCGAAGACATCCTTGAATTCTTGGAGTAACTCAATAAGGTCTTGCTTTGTCTCTGGTGATACTAGCTCCAATCTTCACTTCTTTCTTTTCTTGCCCATTTCCTAGATTCACTATTTCCACCGATTCTTTGTGAGGTATGATTTGTTTCTCCTCTTGTTCTACCATCCTTATGAGTTCAGAGCTAAATCACACCTTGGTCATCTCCAAAATCACGAAAATCTTCCGCACCCATATCTTGCTCAAAAGGACATTACGAGTCATCGGTGGCGTTACTCAAATCATTGATATCGGAGACTGTTATGGAAATGAATAAAGGCTCATAGAATCATAGAATCTTGGCATGTTTATTGGTATGATAAATGAAGAATAGAAATGTTTAGAAGAATATTTAAAGAAAGAATAATGAATGAATGAAATGAACATAAAAGAAAATTTGCTCAAAAGATAGCGGAGATGTATTTCATTGAAAATAACGATGGCTTATACAAATTCATGTTTCACAAAAGGGTTCTTATTGCTTCTAGACTTAAAGCAATAAGTGTGTTCCGAGTATTACTCTAAATAAGTTCTAAAGGCTATAGGAATCTCCTCCGCATGATCAATTGTTTAGAACGCTACCGGCTCATAGAGGCGGATGCCATTCCGATTTTCTTCCTCAATTTCCCCCTCGAGATCTGACATTGACATGCATGATTTCTTTATTTTGTGTTTCTCGTCCCGGATGGATAACCCCTCCTGATATAAAAGTCTCACGAATATGAGGAATTGTCATCGGTTGCCATTTCATCTCATCTCCCCTCGACGTGCCTTCCTTCTTTCTTGTTTCTTCTCCAACTCTTCTCTTTTTTGCTTTGCGTTTGGCTTGAATCCTAGACCGAAGAAGTCTCGCTTTTCTTTTAGTCTTGGGACCTCGATTTCTCCTTGGAGGTACCTTCCAAGTCCTTTTCCTGGCACAGCTCCATTCCCGGCCATCAGTTGTAGACCTATTTTCATGGTTTTGGATAATTACGGTACTGGGACCTTATTCCCCTCGGCGACGAATGTTGCGTTGACAAATTCCAAAGAACGGAAGGAACATTCAAATTGCTTCATCGTTAGCTTCTAAATAGGGTGCATTGTTTGTTCTGATTGCGATGATATCCTCTTGACATTTATGGTTACTAGGCGGCCCTCCGAGATTAATTTCAACTTTTGGTGCAATGATGAGGCCCTTGCCCGAAAGTGTATCCAAGGTCTCCCAAAGAAGCGGTTATAAGGCAATTTGGATATCCATCACAACAAAGTCCACCTCATATGTGCTCGGTCCGATTAAAGAGGTACTTGATCCTTCCCATGACTTTCCTCTCGGTTCCATCGAATGCCCTTACTATGTTGTGGTAGGCCTTCATATGAGAACTATCAACGGGTAATCGATTCAGTGTCGATAGTGGTAGAACATTGAGCGCTGATCCATTGTCGACTTGTACCCCTGGTAATGTGTATCCCTTGCATCGCGTGGTAATTTGGAGAGCCTTGATGGAACCCGTACCTCTCGGAGGAATCTCATCATCGTTAAAGAAAATGAAATTATCAGCACTTATGTTGCTAACCAGGCGATCCAGCTTGTTAACTGTTATATCATTTGCAACATAAGTTTCATTCAACACCTTCATCAGCGCGTTACGGTGTGCTTCAAAACTTAATAGTAAATCCAGCACCGATATACGAGCCGACTGTTTATGTAGCTGCTCTACGATACTGTATTCACTATGCTTGAAATTTTAAGAATTCCTAGCTTCTTCCTCCTTCTTGGCTCGTTTATATGTGTCTCTTGGTTGGTCCCTTTTCTTTCTTACATTCGCTCATCAAGTTTTTCCCTATTGAGTGCTCCGTCTTTGTGTTTGACAAGTCGTGGCGCTTTCCACTCTGGCGATGTAGGAGCCTTCCTCTTGGTTTTCTTTTGTAGTGTTGGCGAATCTCCTCTCGTGAATCGTCACATTGCGCTTATAGTTCGGGGACCTTCTTGTCATCTTTATATGAAAAGGTTCTGAGTTTTGGATCACGATCTTAGGATATTCTGGCTCTCTTTTGTGGGCGGACCCCTTTTTGAGAGTCGTCACGTTGCAATTATAACCCCCGAGAGTCTTTTGGTTGTCTTCAGATGAAAAAGTAGTAGGCTTTCGAATCACAATTTTTACTCCGTCGCCTTTTGATCGGGAGATGGTGACTAAAGGATGGCTCACCTCCGAGGCTTTTGCTGCTGACTCATCCTCCAACGCGCAGATGTTACCCTCTTTCCGGCCTTCATTGCTTTCAAAGAATTCTAGCTCTTTATTGTCCATCATCAGTACAAAGATTACGAACTCGGTGCAACTTTGGATTTCGTGCCTTACGAGTCATGAAATTCACGACCTTTCGTGTTTCTTCATGTTCTTCCTTGGACATGTCACAACCAATCCCCTTTTATCATTTCCTTTCGGACTGTTTTATTGGGGTTTCACATCGAAATATCCCTTTAACTCTCCTTCTCGCATCTTCGCCTATCATGTTGACCCGTGATTAGGTAGCGGGTGCCCTTGCAAGAGGTGTTATCGACTTCTATAACTCCCATCGGATCGGTCTTTCCACTAGTTTACGAAAGCGAGGCGATGTTGTTCTATAGAATGCCCCACGATTCTGCATGGTATTCGTGACCGTTCGCATCATACCACTGGGGTGCAGGGGTTGCAAGGGTTTTAAGTAATGGGGAGACAACGTGTGCGTCAAATAATTTCGTACATTTCCTTGTATGGGACTGGGATAGGCGTAAATTGGATTTTCTCCGTATTTTACCTTGTGTTGGACTCCTGTCTAAAGGGGCTCTGATGATCGGGGGTCATAGTCCTTGGCTGGCTCATAGTAATAGGTTTTGAATAACCTTTACCTATGTTGTTTATATCACTCTCCTCTTCTTGGGATTGTCTTTCTAGTACTTTCTCCACCTCTATTTTACCGCTCGATTGCATTCTCGATCATTTCCCCAAAGACAATATCGGAAAAACTTTTGTGGCACTTCCAAGCATGTGATTAATGAAGGAGCTTTTCGTATTGACAAACAACATGGTTGTCTCTTTTCTAAAGCGGTGGTTGAACTTGCATGGCTACTTCCTCCACCATTGGGCATACCGCCTGAAACTTTCGTTTGGCTTTTTCTCTATATTTTGGGCGTGATTCGTCGGGAGCTATATCGACTACGTGCAGTATTGTTTCGGAAGGCTGTGCTAGATCCTTCCATGACTTGATCTGGTACAGTTGAGCGGATTGTACCACTTGGCTGCGGCCCGGCCAAACTATCCCGGAAACAATGAATAAGCGGTTGATCGTTGTTAACATATCCCCATCCGCCGACGAACATCGTGATGTGCACTTGTGGCAACTGGTCCCATTGTATTTTTCAAAGTCCGGGTCTTGAACTTTGGCGGAAGTATGAGGTGCAGGACTAGGCTCAAGTCCTTAGCGTCCACTCCGTAGCGATGGTCGTGCAGCCTCTATTTCCTTAAATTTTCTTCTAACCATTTGCAGCGATCCTCGAGTTGTGCAGGAAGGTTCGTTTTGCCTTATCCATTTCACCA
Organism: Gossypium rotundifolium; assembly: GCA_025506655.1. Classification (NCBI taxonomy): domain Eukaryota; kingdom Viridiplantae; phylum Streptophyta; class Magnoliopsida; order Malvales; family Malvaceae; genus Gossypium; species Gossypium rotundifolium. The sequence continues at coordinate 13,449,379 of CP106727.1, forward strand.
TTTCATCAAAGTCGGGGACTATAGGGTTAGCGGACCTTCTCCGGATTCTTGCTGAACCGGTCAAAAGTGCTTGGCATTGCGGTCTCAACTTTGCTGCTGCGGCACGATAACAAAAGGCGTCCTTTGGGGACCTATTTACGGTGGTGCTTGGGTATTTGGTGGGGTAAATCCGGAGGTAGCGTGGTCGTCATTATTCCACGAACTAGTAGCGGCGCCTTTTCCTCGTTCATTGGCTAATAGTTGCGCCGGTTGCTCATCATGTTGTTTTGGGACTCTTGCATCCGTTCTATCATATCTTCTTTGGAGTTTCATCATTTGCTCTGCATCATTCTTGCATCTCCTTACGAAATTGTTCAAATCTACGATCCATTTTCTTTGTCTTAGCACGAGTCCCGTAGTGATGTCCAATTCCCAATTTCTTTTCTTCTCTCTTGTTTCTCTTTTGTTTCTCTGTTAATCTTAACCAATTAGGCTTCTTTTATAAACTTTAATGCATGTAATATGATGTAATGCAAATGCATGAATGCGAGGAAGAAGACATCGATTCGATCAACTTCATTTTAGAAAACTTTATTAGAAGGCAAAACCCTTTACATAAAGTAGATTACAAATACGTTCTAGCCCTAAGACCTAAGGTTTTGATTTTTCCAAGCAGAGAGACTAGCTCTTCATCACGACCCGGTGGTAGCCCATATCTCATGCCCAATATGTCAGCCTCCTCAGCCAAAGTCTGTAAGTGATCAGCTACTTCTCGAATCTGGATTATTGCTTCTCCCATGAGGTAGTCCCGGCTTCGAACTTGCTCGCAAGAATGGTGAAGCTCTTCCTCCCAACGTCTTTCTCTTGTTTTCGAAGCTCAATCCGGGCTCGCTACTATGTAATGCCGATTCTAACTCTTCAACCCTACCTTTCGGTTCCTCTATTACATTTAGGCTTGACTTTAGTTGGCTTTCGAGTCTCGACTTGGTAGTGGTGCAGAGATCGCCCAAGCTCAGCTATTCTAGCTTCTAATCTCTTTTTCTCTTTTTGGTCTTCTGTCCTGCCCTCCTCAAAGTCTTCCTTTTGTGCTCGTATTTCATGAAACTTTTTCTCCCAACTGCTAATTTTGGCTCTTTCCTCTCGGACCTCTTGCTGCCACTGCTCCATAGTTTTTCCTAATCCCGTATTTTTATCGTTAAGCGCATCCTCTTGTACTCCATATTCAAGCTATCTCGGTCTTCCTCTACTTTCCGCTTTTCCTTTTTGAGTTTCTCAGCCTCTGATTTTTGACCGTCCACTTCTAACTGGAGGAGCATCTTTTCTTCCTCCAACCTTTCTATCCTTTTCCCGAGTTCCGAGCTCATCCGTTCAAAATCTTGCTTCACAATTTCTAATTCTGATGGGACCACTCGCATGCATTCTTTTCTTGATCGGGCGCTTTCTGGGTTTGGCTCAGGAATGTTATCATTGACTCTCCTAGCCCTCCATTCAAGGTATTCCAGGGTCGTCCTCGGGCCTGTAGACAATCTTCTCATTCTGTGAATCTGATTCCAGGCACTAGAAATTTCTTTAACCCTCTTCTTATAGCTTCCCCCTTCATATGAAAACTCGCATTGAGCTAGCCCGTATGTCGTTGGTACAAGCGCCTTGAACCATCTTGTCTTAGGACCAGCAAAGGCGTGGCGGTGGCACCCCAAATTCCCAATAGGGAACCCGGTCAAAGCTTCATAGCGATAAAGGATCCTGTCGAGAATCATCCAGGGAGCCTTCCACTCAATGTCGCCCTCTTGAAGGTTTTGAATGAGCGCGATCCAGTTTTCTTCGGACACATCCTCTCTTCTAGGCGTAGTTGCTATCTCTTCTAGCGGGAGTACTTTTCGACATGAAAGCAAGACACTTTCTATTTTCCAAAAGTGACTATGGAACCAAGCCAATAACATTGCAAGACACCCAATAAACCTACCTTCACCTCTTCTCCGACATGCGGTCAAGGATCCGAATGTTTGGCTAAGATGGCGAGAAGCAGGTGTGACCCTTTGTCCAACCGGTGAATAGATCGATAATCGCTTCATCAATGTGCCTTAAAGCTTTGGGGAAGATTACGGCCGTAAATACACAAGGCCAAGATGTCTATCTTTTTCTTCAGTGTCGAGATGCGCCGGGATCAGTCTCTCAAACATATCCGGTATGCATTTACCTTCGCCTTTCTTACGCATTCTAGTGAGACCCATTGTTCACTCATTCGGTGATATTCATCAACTTCTTCGCGAAGGTTGGGCCATTAACCGCCTTTGGAATAAGCTTTGTCAACTTGAATTCTCGGGCAATGTAACAAGGTCGTATACTCTTCTACTGTGGGAACCAGATCCACTTTTCGAAGGAGAAACAGCTATAAGCGGTATTCCAGAACCGGGTCATTGCTCGGAACAGGTGCTTGTCTATTTTGACCTCAAGCGGTGAGGCGAGGTCACCGTAAGTACCATAGAACATTTGCTTCGCTTCATCATTCCATCGAGTCCAAATTTCTCTCAACTCACGGAGCTCGATTCTGCGTGACACTAATATTGGTGAAGTTAGTAGCTCTAACACATACCCTTCGACTAAGCTATCTCCTTTTCTATTTGGCATTGCTCGACCATATGCGGACGGCCGCATTGTCTTCTACTTTATCAAGGAATTCGCTTTCCATAACCAGACTTCCCAACTCGTAAGCGGACCGTGAATCGATGTCTCTTTAAAATATGAAATGATATGCACAAAAGAAAGAAACACAAAAGTTAGTACCATGGAATATAAAGTAAGTAAAATAAGCAAATGCCTATCTGGTGACCACTAAGGTTTGCCATGGCTCTACCTAAGGTGGGCTCTTGGGGTTTGCTATATGCTGACTTAGTTCTAAAGTTCGAGGTTCCGAACCAGTGATTCCTCGATCCTCACCCATTATAGGCTCATGCGGACCGAGTTCGATTCGGGAATACATTTCCTATGGCCATGCGGAAGTGAAAACTTCACGAAGACATAGGTGCGGATGTATTCAAAGCGATCCACTAGCCCATGCGGAGGTGAAAACCTCACGAAGGCATAGCTTCTCGCTCCCACTTAAAGGTGTGACCACAACGGTCATGCAATGCCATGCCAAAGTATTTACAAGACTAATATTGAAGGTGCATTAAAAGAAGCATGATTTTTCAAAACCGTTTTAATCAAAAGGACAAAAATCAATCAATCTATGGCCTGACCCTCGCCTCCCCAGTGGAGTCGCCAAGCTCGTCGTAACCATTTTTGGGTGAAGCAGAAGCGACAGCGGTCGACTCGATTTTTAAAAAATATAGAAAAGGAAGGAGTCGCCACCGATCTTTATTTGGTGTGATCGGATCACCTTTGTTTTAATAAAACATTTAATTTACTAAAGCAGTGCTTTTTGGTCCACGAACTTTGAGAAAGCGGGTTCGGAGGTCGATTACGTCGAGGAAGGATTAGCACCTCGACCGCCCAAAATTGGTACCGATCGATTGATTGATGTCCTATTTGTTGAAAACTTAAAGGGATTCGAAAATACAATGCTTCTTATTTTAAAATTGGAAGGGCGTTAAGGCTTTCTTATTTTCGAAGAGGTAAAGCATCACGTCCGAAGAAGTTAGGCACAATACTTTAAACTCCGAAACTAAGCTCGCCTTTTGAAACTTGGTTTTATTTGAAGAGGATCTTCCATTTATTCATCAAATGAGGAATCGGAACCCGATAAGTTAGGGCTTGATTTCCGAGATTTCAAATCGAAAGATTGCCTCTATTTTAGAAAAGAAACTTATCTCGAAGTATCTAAGTGTCGAGTCCGATGAAGTTAGGGTGCGACATTTGAGTTTTTGAGATTAAGTATTTTTGTTTTAAATTGCTATTCTAAAAGAGATGTCCGTTTCTTAACATAAGCGAGTAAAATCGAACCCGATGAAGTTAGGGCTCGATCTTCCGAATTTTCAAATACCGAACATTATCTTTATTTTGAAAACTTGATTGAGTAATATCGGACAAAGTAATGATACTAACAAATTAAGCGAATATATGAATAAATCTAATTCTTATAAACGAATGAGCAAATAAATAATGAAATAAGAATAACAATAATAAAATCATAGAAACAAATAGGATGATAATAATAACAATAACAATAAATAAATAAGAATTTAAAAAGTATGATAAATAATTAAAGTGCTTTAAAGTATTAAAAAGGTAAAGAGCAATAAGCGAATGAATAATAAGTAAATGAAATGACAAATAAATGAATAAGATAACAAATAAATAAATAATGAATAAAATAATATAAAACAAAATTCATAAATGGTGCAGATTGAACAATGATAATAATAAGAATACATTAATAATGAAAATAATAACATATTAATAAATGAACAATGATAAAATAAATAAGAGTAATAATAATAAAATAAAATAATAATACTAGTAATAAAGTAATAGTAATAGTAAATAATAATAATTAATAATAGAGGAATAAAATAATAATAATAATAATAATAATAATAATAATAATAATAATAATAATAATAATAATAATAATAATAATGCTAATAATGATACTAATATGAAAATATAGTAATAATAGTAATATTATATGAAAAAAATGCGATTCAAACTAAGTAAGGATTAGATTGAAAATAAAATGAAATTTCAGGGGGGCAATCTGAAATAAAAATCACAAAAAGGGATCGATTTGAACGCGCCGAGGGAACAGAGGGACCATGCATAAATAATCCTTGGTAGAGGCTTCTGACGAATAGGAGGACCAAATTGGAAGCCAAATCAAATGCTCTAGCCACATTTTAAAAAAATAAAAATTTAATTGAAAATAATAAAGAAAGCGAAAGGACCAAGTGGGCAATTATCCCACTTAATCTAAAACACGCGGATCCTCCGGAGGCGGGTCGGGTCACGCATGCGGGTCACGGCAAGCAGGCGTCGTTTTGGGGCCCATATGTCGAGCCCTAAGCAGCGTCGTTTTAAGCTTTATAAATTCAAATTTTCCTTTTTTTTCATTTGCGCAGATCTTTAAAAAAAAGAGAGAGTTCTCTCCTTTCTCCTCTCAGTCCGAGAGGAGGGTCTCGGGGATTCCGTTCGGAATCCGGCCACCGGCAAATCACACCACCACCGTGCAGTGGTCGGAAAATCGAAATGGTATTTTTTCTCTTTTTTATATATATTTCTTTTTTTTGCGTTTCTTGATTTATTTCTTTTTATTTTTGAAAACCCGAAGAAACCCCCATTTGCTCCGATTTTGGCTTCGACGACGGAGAAGACTCACGACAGCTACCGGGGTTGAGTTAGTCTCTCTTCTCTTTATTATTCATAAAATAAAATAAAAATAATAATAATAATAATAAAATAAGCAGATGAAAAGAAAGGGAAATAAAAGCAGTTTGCTATCGGAATGAAAAAAGCGAGTAAAAACAACCTTTATTGCTTTTTGCTCTCGATTTACGATGATTTTTGTATTCTAAGTCTCTGTTTTCTCTTTTTTGAAGCAAAAAGGCTCCTCTTTACAATGTTTCTTGGCTTTATAGCCAAAAGCGAATAAAAAACAAATTGTTTCACCTTGTTGCGTATTTTGTCTTTGTTTTGCGTGTTTGGTGGTGAGTGGTCTGACGGAGGCAGAGGAGGCGTGGGGGTCAAGTCGAGGTCGGAGGCGAACGGCTAGGGTTTTTTGTTTTTTTGTTTTGGTGAGAATGGTTTCCTCCGTTCCTTCAAATTTATCAATGCTACATTTATTACCGAAGGAAATAGCATTCCGACACCCAAGCTGTCAAGGAATACCGAGATGAGAATTAAGTCGATTGTGGAAAAGGAGCCCGAGCGAAGAAAGGTTTGGGAAGAAATCAGCAAGGATGGTTAGAGCACTAAAATCGATACATCACAAGGCTCGATGCGGTTTAGGATTCAAAATTTGGATATCGACAAAGAAGAAAAGCATTATAGAGAGATCAAGAAAGGAGGATTGCAAGAGCTTCAGGTCAGGATTTGGAATGGGAGCCCATAGCGTATCCTCCTTTGTCAAAAATATTTACATCTGCAGGAATGATGTACCCGGGGTGAGATAATACACAAAGCACGATGTTATGGATTGAAAGAGGTCTTTAGAATGTCAGTATAAATGCTGTTGACAAAGAGGATAATGCAATTGAAGATGTTTGAATGATACGCCCTTGTCCTCTGGATTCATTTTGAACAATTGGACTACTGTGGATCTTCTTATAGTTTCTGAGTCCTCTCCAGAGTAATGCTCAATGTTAACTCTCTTTTTGTTTGCCCCCATGTAATAGTGGGATTCTTTTGTAAGAGCTTATGTTTTCTCTTTATCATTGGAATGAACATTAATGGAGATGCATTTTGTCATAGTCTTTTCATTCTTGTAAACTTCATAATTATTCCCTTTTCTCATAGCCTGTCCTTACATGTACCTCATATCATGCCATAAAAATATGTTTGTTTGGTTCCAACACTTTGATGCTCCTCTATAGTTCTATTTTTCATTCACCTTTCAGGTGCTCAGATACCAACGACATGAATAATCTCGTTATAAGTCTTGAAATCGATTTTGAGAAAGCTATTTGTATAGGAGAATGTGAAGTTGAGGAAGATGCTAAAGATTATGTCTCGTCTCCTGACTTACAAAGAATGACAGAACAAGAAGATAAACAGATTCTACCCCATCAAGAATCTGTTGAGATAGTAAATTTGGAAAACGAAGAAAAGAGGCAGGAAGTGAAGATTAGGACCTCCATTTCAAAGAAGACCAAACATGATTTGATCGCCTTGCTTCGTAATTACAAAGATGTATTTACATGGTCGTATCAGGATATGCCAGGGTTGAACGAAGATATAGTGGTCCATAGACTCCCACTGAAACCAGAATGCAAACCCATTCAACAGAAGCTAAGACGAGTAAGACCTGAAATGCTGTTAAAGATAAAAGAAGAAGTCAAGAAATAATTTGATGCTGGCTTCCTACAAGTCGCCAAATACTCAGAATGGGTAGCTAACATAGTCCCAGTACCAAAAAAAGATGACAAGGTACGAATGTGCGTGGATTATCACGATCTAAATCGAGCAAGTCCTAAAGATAATTTTCCCTTACCACACATTGATACATTGGTTGATAACACAGCAAAACATTCATTGTTTTCTTTCATGGATGGATTCTCGGGTTATAATCAAATAAAGATGCCTCCTGAAGATATGGAGAAAACCACATTCGTGACGATGTGGGGAACATTCTGCTACAAGGTGATGCCATTTTGATTGAAGAATACCGGGGCAACATATCAGAGGGCTATGGTGATGTTGTTCCATGACATGATGCACAAAGAGATAGAAGTCCATGTCGATGATATGATTGCGAAATCTCAGGGGGAAAGAGAGCATGTTGAGAACCTCAAGAAGTTGTTTGAAAGGCTAAAAAAGTTTCAGCTGAAGCTTAATCCAACCAAGTGTACGTTTGGGGCTACCTCGAGAAAATTACTAGGCTTCATCGTCAGTGAGAGGGGTATTGAGGTTGATCCAGATAAGATAAAAGTCATATAAGAACTACCACCTCCGCGCACACAAAAAGAAGTCAGAGGATTTTTAAGGAGGTTGAACTACATCGCTCGGTTCATTGCTCAACTTACCAACCAGTGTGACCCAATTTTTTGACTCCTTCGAAAACACAATCCTGGAGAATAGAACGATGAGTGCCAAGTGGCTTTTGATAAAATAAAACAGTATTTGTCTAGCCCCCGGTGTTAGTACCACCAACTTTCGGGAGACCGTTAATATTGTATTTGACTATATTCGAAAACTCAATGGGTTGCGTGCTGGGGCAACATGATGAGTCAGGGAACAAAAAAAGGGCAATTTACTATCTCAGCAAGAACCTCACGGAGTATGAAGCAAAGTACCCGTCAATTGAAAAATTCTGTTGTGCTTTGGTCTAGGTAGTTCGAAGGCTCAGACAACATATGTTGTATCATACGACATGGTTAATCTCAAAATTGGACCTAATAAAATACATGATGGAATCACTTGCACTCTCAGGAGAAATGACACGATGGTAGATCCTACTATCAGAGTACGACATCATATATGTATGTCAAAAGTCGATAAAGGGGAGTGCGATAGCTGACTTCTTAGCAACTCAAACAATAGAGGAATACGAGCCATTGAGATTTGATTTCCCAGATGAAGACTTGATGTGCATTACAGAAAAAGAGTGTTAGTCGTCTAAAGAGAAATCATGGAAGATGAGCTTGACGGTGCATCAAATGCATTGGGGCATGGGATTGGAGCGATCCTAGTGTCACCGAGAGGGAACCATTATCCGCTCTTTGCCAGATTAAATTTCTTACGTACCAATAATGTTGCGGAATATGAGGCTTGCATCATGGGACTTCGTCGACCATTGAACGAAACATCAAAATCTTAGAAGTGTACGGGGACTCAGCGTTGGTGATTTACCAAATCTGTGGAGATTGGAAAGTAAGAGATTCGAAGTTGGTCAAATATCACGATCTTGTTGTAGATTTGGTCAAAAAGTTCGAAGAAGTGACTTTTAATTACTTTCCGCGAGAAGAAAACCAATTGGCTGATGCCCTGACCACTTTGGCCTCAATGTTTAAAGTAAATAGATAAACGGAAATAATGCCTCTCCAAATGAGCATAAATGAGGTCCCTGCACATTGTTTTAGCATTGAAAAAGAGGTATATGGACAGCCATGGTTCCATGATATCTTAAAATATGTTAAGAATCAAAGATATCTCGAGCAAGCAAATGAGAACGACAAAAGAACGATCAGAATAATGGCGGTGGGATTTGTTCTCGATGGGGACATCCTATACAAAAGAGGAAAAGATCAAGTGCTCCTGAGATGTGTGGATGCTGTTGAAGTCAGGAAAATACTTGAAGATGTCCATGAAGGAGTTTGTGGAACGCATGCCAATGGTTTCACTATGGCTAGGCAGATTATGAGACTCGGTTATTACTGGCTGACGATGGAAAGCGACTGCATTAGTTACGCACGAAAGTGCCATAAATGTCAAATTTACGGCGATAAAATTCATACAGCCCCTTCGCCCTTTCATGTCATGACTTCTTTGTGGCCTTTTTCTATGTGGGACATGGATGTTATAGGGCTAATTTCCCCAAAAGCTTCTAATGGACACCGATTCATTTTTGTGGTCATAGATTACTTCACAAAATGGATAAAAGCCGTTTTTTTTGCTAATGTGACGAGGATCGCAGTTTGCAAGTTCTTAAAGAAGGAGATCATATGTCGATACGGTTTGCCTGAGAGAATCATTTTAGATAATGCTTCGAATCTAAACAACAAGATGATGAAGGAAGTGTGTGAGCAATTTCAAATAAAGCATCATAATTCCTCACCCTATCGCCCAAAGATGAATGGAGCAGTAGAAGCTGCTAACAAAAATATTAAGAAGATTATTGGGAAAATGACTAAGGCGATAAAGACCGCACGAGAAGCTACCATTCGCTTTATACGCATATCGCACATCCGTATGCGTACATCTACGGAAACAACTCCTTTCTCTCTGGTCTATGGAATGGAAGCTGTGCTGCCATCGAAGTTGAGATCCCTCTCTACGAGTCTTAATGGAGTCGAAACTAGAAGAATCAGAATGGGTTCGAGCTCGATATGACCAGCTAAATCTTATCGAAGAAAAACGCTTGAAGGCGATCTGCCATGGACAAATGTACCAGAAGAGAATGATCACGGCCCATGACAAGAAGGTGCGACCAAGAGAATTTTGCGATGGAGAACTTGTACTGAGAAAGATTCTCCCAATACAAAAAGACTTTCGAGGAAAATGGGCACCAAATTGGGAAGGGCCATACGTCGTAAAGAAGGCTTTCTTAGGTGGAGCTTTGCTTCTCACTGAGATGGATGGGAAGGAGTTACCAAATCTAGTGAACTCAGATGCTGTGAAGAAGTACTATGCCTAAAAAAAAGATCAAGATGAAAACCGGAAAGGGCATCTTGGTGGAAAAAAGAAAAAAAAGAGAGATCAAGATGAAAACCAGAAAAGGGCGTCTTGGTAAAAAAAAGAAAAAAAAGATCAAGATGAAAACCCGAAAGGGCATTTTGGTAAACAAAAGATTAGGATGAAAACCTGAAAGGGCATCCTAATAAAGGGGGTTCAGACATAAAGAGCAAGACGATTTGAACAGTGAGTCAAATGCCGAGATTATAATATTTGAAGCAGATTCGGAAGCTCAAAATCTTCTACACAAGAAGCTTTGCTCGAAAAGATCCAGGACGAAGAAACGTGGAGAAGTTCATGCGTTGGATATCTAGAGCATTTGCGACAATTGAACCAGCTATCATTTCTTCATAATGTTTTCTTTATTGAAATATTCCTTGTCAATTTTCTTTGCTTATTGCTTTTGAAATAAATATGAATGTGAGGTATCCATTTCATACCTATTTTGCCATGCATCTCATGTTTGGTTCATTTAAATGATAAATAGTGAAATTACATACTCTAAACAAAAGGAATGTTGAGTATTACCTGGATAAGAATTGGGTAAGTGCAAGAGCCTCAAAGCAAGGACAAAGTTCAACAGGGGTGCAAAAGGGTGATATACGAGAAACGCAGATCACTCGTAAAGCCTGAGGACTGGTACAAAACCTGAAAGGAAAGTCAAGAATCTAAGTAATGAATGTAGGTCATCATGAAAAACCATAATGAAAAGGGATATATGACAAACCAGCCCAGGGCGCATGGCATAATCATGTAGGCATAAAAGCATTTAAGACAAACACGTGTATATCATGATAACATCATGCATGACACATACAGGCACACCAATAAAGCAAGAAGTTTTGATGATAGTTGTACCAAACCAAGGAAAAAGAAGACATCCGAGTTCCACCAGATGATATGTTTTGAAATTCTGATTGCAAAATATCAACTTATAATATGAGAAGTGAGTTGAGCCTCAGGTCACACCCTGAGGTGTTTTTCAATTTCTGTTCAAAAATCAACCCATAATACGAGAGGTGAGTTGAGCCTCGGGTCACATGTCGAGGTATTTTCAATTTCTATATTTCAAATTCTATTTGTTTCAAAAATCAACTCATAATGCGAGAGGTGAGTTGAGCCTCGAGTTACTGCACGCCGAGGTATTTTAATTTCGCTTTTCAAATTCATTTGTTTCAAAATCAACTCATAATGCGAGAGGTGAGTTGAGCCTCGGTCGCACTCGAGGTATTTTTAATTTCATCTTTCAATTTCGTTCAAAAATCAACTCATAATACGATAGGTGAGTTGAGCCTCGGTCCCACGCCGAGGTATTTTTAATTTACGTCTTTAAATTTACATTCAAAATCAACTCATAGTACGAGAGGTGAGTTGAGCCTCGGATCGCACGCCGATGTATTTTTAATTTCTATCTTTCAATTTCTATTCAAAAATCAACTCATAATGGGAGAGGTGAGTTGAGCCTCGGGTCACATGCGGAGGTATTTTTAATTTCTGTCTTTCAATTTCTGTTAAAAAATCAACTCATAATACGAGAGGTGAGTTGAGCCTCGGGTCACAGGCCGAGGTATTTTCAATTTCTGTCTTTCAATTTCTATTCAAAAATCAACTCATAATACTAGAGGTGAGTTGAGCCTCGGGTCACAGGCCGAGGTATTTTCAATTTCTATCTTTCAATTTCTGTTCAAAAATCAACTGATAGTATGAGAGGTGAGTTGAGCCTCAGGTCACATGCCGAGGTATTTTTCAATTTCTGTTTTTCAATTTCTGTTACTATTTTTCAAAAAAACTCAACTCATATTGGGAGAGGTGAGTTGAGCCTCAGGTCCCACGCTGAGGTATTTTCAATTTCTATTTTTTAATAAAAAATCAACTCATATTGTGAGAGGTGAGTTGAGCCCCGGGTCGCACGCTGGGGAGCAGATTGAAGATAGCAGTGCAGTATTCCCGATATTGGGAGGCGGATCGAGTTAGCAAGCTTGGCATTCGATGTCGTGAGAGCAGATTAAAATAGCGATTTAGCTTCACGAAGTTGTAGGAGGCGGATCGAAAACATCGAGTTTTATCCCCCTAAAGTTGCAGCGGAGCAGATAGAAGACAGTTAAACCCATCTCTCTGAAATTGCAGGGGAGCAAATTGAAGCTACAGATCCTAGCCCTTTGAAGTAGTGGGGAAGTGGATCAAAACAATAAGATACATTGGGCTGGAATGAAGCTACCTGAAGAAGAGGAGCACCAAAGAAATCAGGATTCGGCAAGACCGGGCAAAATTGACCCTTCTTTATGTCTTTGCTATATTCCCGTTGCATGACAATGAGCAAAGAGGGGCAGCTGTAGAAGGCCCAATTTGTCCGGGGCCCTTTTTCGACCCAAACAAAAAGCCCAACACCAAATAAACAGAAATAAACAAAATAAAAGACCCAAACCCAATTACAACTAACGAGGCCCAATTAGCCCATTACAAACCCTAATCGGAAAAAAAACAAAATACAAACCCTAGGTGTGCCGCACCTAGGGCCACTTGCCTAGTCTCTGACCCTCTGCCTCCAATGCCGCCAGCAGTCCCATCCACCGCCCTTCCCACTTGCACCGCCACTGGCACCTGCACAAAAGAAGAAAGGACAGCAAATTAATAAAGCTTGTAAAAATGGCTATAAAAGCCGATTGAAATCCATTGTAAAGGGGCTTACTTTTTTTTTGATGAATGAAAAATAGATTCAAAAAATTTAAAACACAAAAAGAAAGAGGTCCAAACTCCAAAAAGCAGAGAAATACTAAGAGAATAATCCTAAAGATCAGAGTAGAGGCTAAAAAGGTTTCTTTTTTATTTTTGGAGTTCTTCTTTTTCATCTTTCTTCTATCTCCCTATTTATATGCGAACACATATATTTTATATAAAGAGGACAAAAATAATAAAAAAATAACATTTTACCTTTTTACAGCCCATGCGTGTGGTGGGTGTGGCGATGTCGACGACGAGGACAAGTGGTCCTGCCACCGAATCCCCACCCCCATTCGAACTCAGAGAAAAAAAAGAAAGAAGGATTAGAATTTTTTTTTAAAACAAGCAGGATGAATGATTTTTTTGGAAATTTTGGGCCTTAAATAGCCCCTGAAGCTGGCGTGATTTGGGGTGACCTTAACCCCAAAACGACGTCGTTTCACCCATGACCGACCTGATCCGACCCAACCCGCCTTAGGATGTGCGTGTTTTTTGAAGGAAGGGCTAATTGCACTTTTAGCCCTTCTGCCTTTTATTGTTTTTTAATCATATTTTTATTACTTTAAAATCTCACCCAATAATTTATTTCAACTTTCATTTTGGTCCCTGTCAAGACGCTGCGTTTAGGAGAAGGGAATAATTTCCATTTTGGTCCCCCCTCCTTTCACGCATGTTTCAAATAGGCCATTTCCTTCTTATTTTATTCTGAATTGACCCCAAACTTTCGTTTTAAATACAATTTGATCCCTTTTTAGTTATTTTTCAAATTTTTAGTCCTTTTATCATTATATTATTATTGTTATTACCATTATTATATATTTTTATAATATACACATTATATTATTATTTTGTTTATTAACGCTATTATTGTTACTATTATCATTATTTTTATAATACAATCATTATTATCTTGATACTATTACTTCTCATTTAGCCCTTACTATTATTACAATATTTTTACATGCATATATTCTTATTTATTTATTTTTATATATATTATTTCATTTATTAATTGCCATCATTACCACCATTTTTTATATATCATCATTATTATTTTATCGTTATTTTTCACTATTGTTAATATCGACTATTACCGTAATACTTACATTTTACTACTACCTATATCACTATTTTTACTTTATCATTATTATTGATATTTAGTATCACTCGTATTAGCTTATTATTCGGATTTTTCGTTATTTTATTATTATTCTTTTCTCCTATAACATCGTGTTTTCATATTATCATTTGTCACGCTAATTTTTCTCGATGCATCAGTTTTCAAATAACCAATATTTCGTGTTAAAGATTCGTCCTAACTTACTGGGTTCCGATTTTTCTCGTTTAAGTTAAACAACGGAATATCCCTTTTAAAATCGCAATTTAAATTTTAAACAAAACACTTAATCTCGGATATTCGAAATGCCGTGCCCTAACTTACTGGACTCGACATCTAGATATTTCGAGTTAAGTTTCTTTTCTTTCTTCTAAAATAGAGGCAATATTCCTAATTTGGATTCTCGAGAAATTAAAGCCCTAACTTACTGGGTTCTGTTTTCTCGTTTGACAAATGACGGGAGATCCTCTTCAAATATAAAACCAAATTTTAAAAGGCGAGCTTAGTTTCGGGAGTCTAAAGTATTGCGCCCTAACTTACTGGACATGATACTTTATCCCTCCGAAAATAAGGGAGCCTCATCATCCCTTCCAATTCCTTCAAATTTTGGAAATAAAAAGTATCGTTTTTTCAAATCATTTCAAAGTTTTCAACAATAGGACATCGATCAATCAGTTGGGTACCAATTTTGGGCGTGTCGAGGGTGCTAATCCTTCCTCGCACGTAATTGACTTCCGAACCCATTTTTCTCAAATTTTCGTAGACCAAAGGCATCGTTTTAATAAACCGAAGCGTTTTATTAAAACAAAGGTGATCCGATCGCACCCAAATAAAGATCGGTGGCGACTCCCTTCCTTTTATTTTCAAACCTCGAGTCGATCGCGTCGTTTACTGTTTTATCAAAAAATGGTTATGACAATATTTAATCTCTATTTTTAGTGATTCATTGTCAATATAGCTTTCATATCAATTTAATCGCCAGATTTGCTTAAATCCATTATAAGAAATTATTTTTATATTAAAATATTTGAGATAATAATTAAATAAGAATTAAATATGAGATATATATCTATCATAATTTTCTATTTTGTTAGAAATTATTAAATACTTTGTTATCCATATTTTAAATTATTTAATATTATATTAGTCATTTTCAATTATTTAATTTAAATATTATAGTTTAGAATAATTTTAAATATGGACTAAATAATTTACAATGCATAATAGTCATTTACTAGAAATGAGCCATTTGATAATTTAATTACAATAAAGTTGTAAAATAAAAGTATAATTGCAAGTTATGTTAAAATTTGCAATATTTTAATTAGAACACACAATATTTTAAATAAAAGTGTAAAAATGTGATATTCTAATTAAAAATATAATACTCGTATACAAATTAACATGTATTTATTACTATCATTTTATCCATGAAATTATAAAATCCAAACTTTACTTCTAATTTTTTTATCTAGAAGTCTAGGGTTTAATTGCTCAAATAAGTTAAACTATTAAGTTTTTTTACTTCAAAAAAATCTTCTTTAAAAATATATTTTTCTCAAATTTATTCTCATTGTAACAGCCCGTTTTTCAGTGGTGTCAGAAATAGTGGTTTCGGGGTCACCAAATCGACAAGTAAGTTTGTAAATATTATATTTAATATTTACAAGTTAATTGTGATTTTTAAAAAATATTTTTGATATAGTGATTTTTGTTGTATAAATAATTTATTATGTTCAAGTGGTTTTAGAAATTGAGGTATCGGGACCTCAAAATTTTGTTGAAAATTTTATCGTTTCGATAGTTAATTAAGCAAAAAGAACTAAATCGTAAAAGTCAAAAAAGTTAATTGCTATTAGTTTAAAAGTGTTAATTAAGTAAAGAATATTAATTAGGTGACCTTATTGTGTAAACTAGCCATCCTAAAGATAGTGGGGTGGCTAGATGCTTTGATTTCTTTTAATCATAAAGTTTTATATGTTATTTTATTAATAAATAAATAAAAGGTTACAAAAAAATATAAAGAAAACATGATAGTTTTCTTCCCCAGTTTGTTTCGTTCTTCACCGAACCATCATAGGAGAAGCTTCAAGTTTCGGTTCTTCTTTGGATGATGCATGGTAAGCTATTTCTCATATATTTTTAATAATTTTTATGTTTTTGAGATCGTTGCAACTAAGTTTAGCTAGCCTATATCTTCGATTTTGAAACTGTTAAATATTTTGAATGTTTTCATTTATGAATCCTGTGATTTTTTTATGTTAGATGATGAATTTGGAATGTTTATTTATATTTAAAAGTAATTTGATGAAAATTTTCGATTAGGGACTAATTTGTTAAATTAATAGAAGTACAATGATTTAACGTGAAATTGCTGCATAAATGGGCTTTTTTAGATACCATGAACATTTAGATAATCTCAATTCTAGGTAAAAATGGTTAATTTGTATGTTTTGGGCTCAGGGACTAAATTGAATAAAAGTAAAACTTTAGGGGTAATTTTATAAAAAATGTCAAAAATACCAAATTGTATGAAATGAATTGTTTTATTATATAAATTAATATATTTAATTAAATTATTAATTTAGATGAAGATTGGGTGGAAAATCGAGAAAAATAGAAAATTACCAAAATGCCCCTAAACTTTAGTATTTCTACAATTTAGCCAGGTAAGTTCGTATGAACTATACTATGTATATTTTTGATTAAATTGAATTTTATTATATGAAATTTTATTGAAAATGAATCGATATATATATATGTGTGTGTGTGTGTGTTATTATACAATTTAGCTTATAACAAAACGAGGAAAATTCAACGACGCACGACGACTATCGAGTCCTGTTTGAACCTTAGGAATATTTAGGATACAAATGACATGTCATTAGGGGTTACCGTGTTTTGGGTGCTGGTCTCGTACGTCCTACCGGTGGCTGAGTTTCGACATTTGTTGCGATTACTTGACAGGTTATGTAAGCAGCACCATGTAGCTACGTCTTGAATAACAACTTGTATAAGTAAACCCATTTATGGCTCGAGAGAGAGCATTGATATGAGATATGAGATAGTAGTAGTTTTGACCACATGTTGAACGACAGCTTGTGTAAGTAAACCCATTTATGGCTCGAGAGAGAGCATTGATATGAGATATGAGATAGTAGTAGTTTTGACCACATGTTGGCACATAGTGTACGAGATTCCCGTATATCCGATATTATTCTAGTAGTTCAACGATAAATGTTCTATTACGAGATGATATGAGTTCGATACAAACTAATACATGTATATATATGAAATATACGGAAATGATGGTACATGATATCTTGATATATTGAAATGGATTATATATATATGAATAAATGGTAAGAGAATGATATGTATCATGACATGTACATATATTAATATCTTTGATATGTTGATACATGGAAATTATGCAAGTTGAGACAAGTAATAAACTCAAGTGTGACATGTTGAGAAAATAAGGTTATCAATGTTGAATTTATGTGAAATATGTTCAAGTAAACTAACACGTGTTGTTGTTTGATGCTTAGGCAAGTGCCAAGCTGTTGGTTGAATGGTATTTTGTTTACTTGTAAGTTGCATTGAAATGGTACGTGCTCAAATGAAAATATGCTTGTGCTCATGAAAAATTGGTAAGGTCTAATTATGCAATTTCTTATGCAATGGTTTATCATGTGATTAATTCAAAAAGGGCTGTGTTTAAATGCACTAGCTTGTGGCAATGGTTGATGATATGCTTGTGTCTTATGTATTATACATATTAAATGAGTGATGAAAAAGGGAATGATGAATTGAATTGATGATGTTATCTAAGCTAAAGAAAGTAAATATAATGGAAAGTAATGACATGCAAATGAAAGGAAGAAAATTGAAAGAGATTTAAAGTTTTTATAAAATCCTACTTTGTTAGGGATGATAGGTATAAGTGATGCTATGAAATTATTCAATTTGTGAGTTGTTGAATTTGGTTTCATGAATTGTGTGGTATCAGTATATGATTATTCTTGATATGTATAAATTTTATGTTAGAAATGGATTGATCTGATTAAAGTTTATACGAGCTTACTAAGTATTCATTGCTTACGTAGTTATTTTTTCTTTACTTTTTAGATTATCGGAAGCTCGATCGGGTTGGAAGCTAGTCAGAGTTATATAACACTATCCATCGATTCTATCAATACTTTCGAATGTTTTGAAATTTTGGTTAAAATGGCATGTATAGGTATTTTGATTCATATTGGTCTATGTGTTTGAATGTTGTAATGGCCATTTGACTTGGTTGAGTTTTGGTATATTGATGGTATAATGGCAAAGTTTGGCATGTATATGAGTAGCCTTGTTATGGTTAATGTTTGGCTTGTTTGCTTAAATGATAAAAGATGAAATGGTAGTTGAATATGCATATGGTATATGTGCTTTATGATATGTGGTATATGTGGTGATTTGGTACCTTGTTATGTATAAGTATTTTAGTTAATTAATATTAGTTAAAGAATGGCATTTGGGTTCCAAATGGTTTGTGTTTTGATAAATATTATTTATGGTATGTATGGATGCAAATCAAATTGGAAGTTAGTTGTTTATTTTGACCAAATGGAGTACTTGGTGATACATGTTTATAAGTTGTTATTGGAGATGCCTATGTGCATATTGGTTGAGTGTGGCTATACTATATATATAAAGCTAGATTATGTATGATTTTGGTGCCCTGCTATGGCTGGTATACATGTGCATTTTTTACTGTAGGTACATGCCTTGTTGGGTGAGAAAAATGGCTTGTAAAATAGCCTATTTTCGTCCACACGGGCAGAGACACAGGCGTGTGTCTCAGCCATGTGTGATACATAGCCAGGCAGCACGGCCGTGTGCCCCCTGTAGTTTTCAAAGGGTTGCAAGTCAGGTTTTAAATGGCCTAGCACACGGCTTGGCACACGGGCGTGTAAGGTTATTTCTAAGGGTATACGGCCTGGCACATGGGTGTGTGGATTGGCCGTGTAACCCAAGTCAGTGAGTTATAAGGGCACGGACACGGGCTGGGACACGGCCGTGTGTCTCTATTTTGAATGCCCACACGACCTAAGACACGGACGTGTCTCTTGGCCGTGTGAGTCACATGGCCTAGCCACACGGTCGTGTGGCCCCTGCAGTTTGTAAATTTTCATCTTTTCCTTGAAATTTTTATATGTTTATGATTTAGTCCCAATTTGTTTCTAATGTGTTTTCAAGGCCTCGAGGGCTTGTATAAAGGACAATATGTATGTTATGGATTGGTTTTTTTTGTGATTGATGATATGAATTAAATGTTTTAAAATTTTTAATAGTTCTGAAATATAAACTCCGGTAATGCTTTATAACCCTATTCTGACAATGGATACGGGTACGTGTTTTACACTCATAATACATTTTTTTAAGGTTAGCTCAATATTAATGTGTCAAGTTCAATGGTTGTACTTAATTCATACAGTATCTTTCAAGAAGAAAGTACCCTCAAAATATATAAGTGTTGAGTTCAGAAAATCTCACTTTGACCATAGAATTTATAAATGATATATAATGGGAAATGGTAACCTCAGTTTTTTCTATTTTTTGAGTTCGGTCCTTCCTATTAGGCTCGATAATATTAGAGAATAAATTAAAAGAGAAGTGAAACAACATGAATACACAAAGATATTAAAATTTATATAATATAACATAAAAAAATCATTTGATTCATTTTAGTAGACTTTTATACTTCACAAATAGGATTTTGAAGGTGATACATACCTCATTTGGGGTATAATAAAAATAAAAATAATAACATGTGATAGTATTTTGAATCCTCCTTGTATTATAAACATATTTCGATAACATTGTATAAATACTAACTCTAACCTAAATAATGTATTCACATGCCAATATTTTTATAAATATATAATATTTTAAACAAGATTATAACTTTATAACATAAAAATTACACAATAATCAAATACTTCAACATCTTAAACATGCATGGAGATTATTCAATGAGAAAAGTTGGTTTAAAAAAGAAACCTTAATAAAAAAGCATTGCACCAAAGATAACATCGTTCAATATCAACCAAAAAGGGGATACATGACTTGGAAGGGCATTTTAATGGGCAAGGAAGTGATAAAAAATAATATCGCTTGGCAGATCGAAAATAGATAGAGTTCACAAAAAATTATAAAGTCATAGATTCATTATATTATCAGAGGCGGGATAGGAGAACTATGTGATCGATAGTAAATTTTTGTTAGAGGGTCTTGTGCAACGTAAATGGCAACACATGTGGGATGAGAATTTCTCGATAAGGTCAGTTTACTCACAGATTCTGAATAACAAACACTATTAGGTTCAATATTACATGGTCTCATTATTTCATTGAGAATTTGGAACTTTTTATGGACGTTGAAAGTTAATTTTTAAAGTGATTATATTTCTTTGGAAACTCCTCAATAATGACATTCTTTGTAAATTTGAGTTAAAAAGGAGAATTAACACTACTAATCTAGAGTGTGCTTCATGCCAAGGAGAAGGGGACATAAATAACCTATTCTAGGAGTGTGATTTGGCTAGAGAAGTGTGGTTCTGGTCGAAATTTCATCTTCGTACGAGAGATAATAGTTCGTTATCTATGATAGATTGGAGCATACAATTGTTTGAAGCAGCTAGAGAGAGGGATAAAGTCTTGAAAGATGAGATTATGGAGTTAATCATCACTTTATGAAAATTTTAGGGTCATAAAAACAAAGTTATTTTTGAAAGAATCAACCTAAATCCGCTGTCATTAAGGAAATGGAGGAGTACATCAAAATAACGAGGAAAGCTCAAATGGAATAGGTTTCATCCAACTCAAAAAGGAAAAATATTAAAGGCATGAGGGGGCTGGGCAACTATTATTCATTATTATTGCATCATAATAGGTTGTTGTAGGAAAAAAAATGAAGAATTTGAATGGGCACTTCACATTAGAGACCTGAATGGAAGGTCGGTTAAGATGCATCAAGAAAGAATACAACATGATAATGGTATAATTAGGAAATTGTTAGTGCTAATGATTGCATTGGTCATAGCAGTTAAAATAGGCACCTTCTGGTGTGCTTTTAAAATCAATGATAGGTCATTAAAACGTATCATTGGAAGGAAGATCTATTCAATTCATTGGTCCAAAAAACTTGATGCAGTCGTAAACCAACTAAAAATTCGATTAAGGTAAGTGCACCTATCAGTTAATAGTATAGATATGGTAAGCAAAGATATCGTTCCCACGAGGATTAAAAGTATTAGTAATTACCGTCTTTCTATTATTTAAGCGACAAATTGGAGTGATTGATTAAAACTAATATGAACTAAATTAATTAACTAAAGAACACGACAAAGAACAAATCAAGAAAATAAATGATTAACAACCAAGAAACGAGACAATACCCAGGAAAGAATCCACAAAGACTTCATCTGTCATTATTAATCTATATTATGCAATTTCTTAATTTAGTATCTTGATCCATAAAAATCCCTAATTATGCTAATATCTCTCTTTAAGACTAAGAGCAATTGACTCAGGTTGATTAATTGAAATTTCTTTCTAATTATAACCCCTATTATCATATTTACTCGATCTATGGATTCTCCTATTAGATTTTACTCTAATCCGATAGATTTATGTCATCCTATTTCTAGGATTGCATGCAACTTCACTCAATTACGCTAGATCTACTCTTAAATAGGGTCTATTCCTCCTTTGATTTAAGCACATCGAATATTGTAACACCTAAACCCGGCCTAGACGTTACGACCGAATCTGACTTGTCACATCGAAGTGTTTTTCAAAATCAGGCTTGTTGAGAAAACTGTTTTTAAACGATTGCCATGTTTGTTACTGTTGGTTTTTTAGTTGGTTAAAAACCCACGGAAGCTACTTTAATGAATGTCATTTTGAAGTTTGAAAATGTGTGTTTGTCTTTTAAAACAGTTATTATATTTGAAAACTTGTTTGTATCAGTTTGGCAGTTTCAAAATAAGAAATTAAACCCAATTAAAAGAAATTAAAATCACCAGAGGCCTTATTACATAAATATCAACCCAATATAAAAATTTAAATAACTAGGTCTAAAATAAAATATTAGCAAATGTGTGGCCACCTCCGAGTCCCTCGCAACTCCAAATCATGTAAGGTTGGGGATTACTTGTACAGTTAAAAGAAAAGGGTGAGTTATGAGAACTCAGTGTATAATCCCCTATCATGCGAGAATGATATGGGCTGAGCCCTATTCAAGAATCATGCAGTGTGGGCCTTAGCCCATTACAATAATCAATGTGGGCCTAAGCCCAATACAGTATCAGTATGGTGCAAATATGCAACCCACCCCAATCCAACCAACACACCACCGTACCAACCAACACACCATGTGGGGATAAAATCGACCCACCCAGCCAACACACCAATATTGCAGGAAAGCTGCCAGTAATAGTAACGTAGTAGAGCTTCGAAGAATGATATATGTCACAAAACCACCGATATGATATTGCGGTAAAGAGAGTTAGTATTAGTATCGCAACAAAGCCGCCGATAATGATATTTGTGGCGGCTACCGAGAATGATACACTTCCTCCATAACAGTATCCCAACCCCATGTAGTATGCCATGTCATAAATATCTCGTGTATGCAGTATGTCCTACTTAGTACAGTCATACAATAATATGCATTCATTAGTCGACTTACCTCTAGGGGTAAAATGGTAATTTCTATCTATTAGGGGTAAAGTAGTAATTTTACCCTTTAGGGGTATTTTGGTCATTTTACCTATTGTAGGGTTTCAGTGCAAATAACGGCCTTTTTAAAGGTCCACAGTCGCCTCGAGCGACACAGATAACCCATATGATTAAAGTGATGTAAATGGGCCCAAGGTCCAATATTTGACCCTAGTGGGCCCACACGCTTGTTTGGCCCATTTAGACCATATTCAGTCATGGCTAGGCAAACGATATAGCCCAATCCAGTATTTTCCACTTATCATAGATTTATTCTATGTGGGGCCTAAGAGCCCATTGGGCCCAAATGACTCATTTCTGCCCAATAAGGCCCATAACAGCCTAAGAGCATGAGAGCGCTCGTGGTGGCCTCTACAGTTTATTGCCCATTATTTGTGGGCTCGATTTACCATACAAGTGATCGCACGCTCGTGAGGCCTCGAATGCTGAAGTTTTGGCTTTTCAATTTTTCGGCTTCTGCCGATTCACAGAGGAGATAGTGTGATTACACACCTTTTTCACGAGCTACCGAAACAACTCTTGGCACCAACCTTCATTGATTCGAATATTCGATCAGCCTTTCAATAATGGATATTTTCAAGTACTTAACCACACTTAAACAATCACCTACCACGATTGAATGAAATATGGCCTACTCTTTTAAGATTATTGGCCAAGCCATGGTTCCACGCTCTTGATGATTATCTGTTTAAGCAACAATTCTTATTAGATAAATCTATTCATTAGGATGTGATTTAAAACAAACCTAACACCAACATCATAGTCTAAATGGCCCACCTTACCAAACTTACCCCAATGATCAATCAGTTGGTGAAGAAGAAGATTTGGAACACCTCTGTACCCTAGAGACTCCTCCTTTCTCTTCTAGAGAATTTAGAACCCTAAGAACAAAATAAGCATGGCTTAGGAACACAGTGCTAATGAAATAACTCACTTGGAAAAAGTTGGAAGACTTACCAAAATTGATGATGATGGAATCGGTTGGAATAGTTTAGGTATATTCTGTCAAGCACAATAGGGAAAGATGATAAACTGAACATTCACAAAAAGCCTTATGAAGAATTCGACTATGATTGGAAGGGAGTGGGAAGCAGAGAAGAAGAAGATGGAGAGTAGGTTGATTTAGAAAGGAGGCTAAGAGGAGAAAGATTCAGGAGGAAAAGAAGAAGCAGAACCAAAAGTGAGAGGGAAAGGAATTAGGCAAAGAAAGAAAAAATGAGACAAAAAAGAAAGTTACCTCTTCGGCAAATGTAGGAAGGAAGAAAGTAGTAGAAATTTTAGTCACCTCAATAGCTAAAACGCAATGCTCAAAAGAAACCCCGAATGGTAAAAATCCTAAAGAAAATTCGGCATTCTCCTTCCAACCCTCTCAAAACCGAACAAAGAAATGCCTACTGAAAATGCTCCCTATTTTCCCCTACCCGAATTCCACTAAAGTCTTAGAATCCCAATCGGCCACAACACCATACCATCCTCCCATTTTCAAAATTCCTTGATTTTTTCCCCAATCTCCTCCTTGACTTGCTTCACAAATCCCTCCATGACCTGTTCAAACTCCTCTCAACAGTGTTTCAGTCCAACTCTTCCACTTACACTGCACAAGCAGCAAAATAAACATTCCATTGTGTAACCCAGGACTTGAACCTCAAGCCTCTCAGTTACACCACACGCCACCTTGCCACTACACCACAGGCTCTTTTTTATGTCATAAAACAAGCATTATAACTAATAAGGCCTAAGTGCCAGTGTCCAAGTTCATTTAAGAGAAAACTAAAAATTTTGCAAAGGCCAAGACTTGAACCCAAGCTTCTCAAACACTCTCATACACACCCAAATCACTTAGTCATTAAAGCAGATAAGCAATTTGTGTCAGAACATGCAAAATTACAGACACTAAATTTTTGGGGCGTTACAAATATGGATTAATAGTCTAGATATATTAAACCAAGAATTAAGCACACATAATTGAGAATAAGATCCAAGTATTTATTGCATAAAATTAGAAATCGAATAACAAAATCCATCCTAGAGTTCATCTCCCTAGGTATTTAGAAAACTAGATCATGATAGCAAATAAAAACATCCCAAAGACAGTATAACCACAAGAAACAAAGAAACTCATAATAAACTTCAAAGAAATCAAAATGAGATATTCAATCTTGATGGAAATATGCTTCAGAGTCAGCTTCAATCGTATTTTTCCGGTTGTTTTCTTGAGTATTTTATGACGGCTCCATCCTATTTTCTTATTTTTGTCATATATAGATCTCAGAATGCCCCTAAAAAAACCTAAAAATTGTGTTTCTCCGCTATTTGGAGTGCAAATCCCGATTTTGCCACAGTCTAGCACACACCCGTGTGGCAGCCTGTGTGGCTACACGACCGTGTGCCTAGCCCATGTGGGAGAGTCCAGCCCGTGTGACCTCTACACCTTGCTTCGATTTTTGATTTTTGCTCATTTTGCTCCCAAATGTTTTCCTAATAATAGAAACATGAATTTAAAGGATTAGGAGCATAAAATTCACCATTTTACATCGATTAATTATCTAAAAACACAAACTAAAATATGTTATTTTTATCAAGTTCTATAAACCATTGTTGGATGATATTTACACCTTGAGAGAACTAATATAAAACACAGGTTGGTCCAACGAGGAAGATGATTGGCTAAAGTGGATGATAAAGAAAGCCAAACCCGCAATCATAGTTTTGGCTTAAATTTTTTTTCTTTTTTTTTTATTTGATCATTGTATAAAAAATTTACCAAATTTCATTTTATAATAAAGGATACATAGAATCAGTCTTGAAGATCGAGGATTATGAGTATTCACTACTTAACTAAGCAATTCGATCTGATTTAATTAATTATCACTTTTACACCACAAATAACTCTTTAATGTTTTATACAATAAGGATATTATTTTTAGTATATAAGTTAGTAATAAATTAATTCAATTGATAAAATTTAGTCATTCCGCTAATTTATCTTTAGTAGAGAGAAAGATAAATTTACACTTATTTTGAAACGATTTTATTTTTTTATAAATATTTTTACTCATCTTTCTATTTTCAAGTTTAAACTTATACTAATTATTATTTATTTTAAGTCTAACTATTGTAATGTATATAATAAATATTTTTTTCTCATATTATTACACTAGAAATTAAACGAGACGTTATATTTATATGAATGTAAATTAAATAATTGTTTTTTAAAGAAACTGTTAAATTAAGTTATTATAAGAAGATATAATTAAATTTATAGAATAATGAGGGTGGAAATTCTTTGCCAAAATTAATACAACAAGCTATTATCATAAGTATTTCAGTCCATTTGTGGTAGAAAACAAACATCAAAGCCCCAATTCCAACAACAATGTCCACATCATATTAAGATAGCCACCAAGGTTGATTTTATTTATTTATTTCTTTTAATTTTGGTAATTTCAATTTTCAACTTCCTTGCCCACCTGGGCTTCACTTAATTCAGTATGTAAGTATTTTAATTTATTTTTATTATTTTTACAAAATATTATTTTTAAAGGAAATTATTTGGTATAGTAATATATTAAAATATGCCGTAAGTCTATCTGTTTTTAAAATTTTAGAATTTAGGAATTTTATTATTTTATACTTTTATTTTTAGGATTTTAGTCTCTTTACGTTTGGATTTCAAAATTCAGGTCCAATTGTTAATAATATTAATTTTTTTTGTTAATTTGAAAAAGTAAAAGACTAAATTTTAAAAAGTATAAGAACATATTTCAACCTATTTTTAAAATACACACTGAATGTCTCAAATACTAACTTATTTTTAAAATACAAATTAATTACATTGTTTTAAAAAATTATTAACTTAAGCATTAATTTCTTCTAAAACACTTGAGCATTAATTTATATTCTACTTTAAAGAATATTATATTAGTAGATATATTTTCTAGATGCATGGAAATTAATTATGATTTATGGAATATTTAATATAAATATTTTATAAATAGTAAATTAACTTTCCTTAAAACATTTTATTAACAAAAATATTATTGCATAAACATCAAAGGGGTCCATCAACTTCAGATATCAAGTTGGTTGTATTGTATCACCCACCTTTAGTTTTAATGGATAAATATCCAAGAGATCCCTAGACCATAAGGCTAGAAGTAATTTGGTCCCTTCCAAAATAAAGGAAGCAATTAGTTTACGTACTACTGGCAAGTGATCGAATAAGACAATAATCAGTTCCAAAATTATAAAATACTTTGAAATTCAAAAAGGTTATAATATTCAGTTCCAAAATTTTGAAAAAAAATTAAAAATGTTTTTTTAATTTAAAAAATTCTTCAAATAATATTTAAAATTTTGGAATTATTTTTATTTTTAGGATAAACTACACAACAAATCACTCTAATTAAAACAATTGCTCAAATTGTTCACTGTCGTTAAAAATTTCATTAATCCACTATCGGATTGATGACATGACATTTTTTTCACATTTAAATAAAGCTAAAAACTCTCTGTAATTAGTCTAAAACAATCTCTTTTTTTTTGTTTATTTGCAATATAAGACTAAAATTTGTAAGTTTTCTATTTTTCTTCTTATTCTTGTTTGTTTGTTGGGAAAAGTAATAGAGAAAAATGATGATAGTTTTGACTCTTTTAAAACAACCCAATCCCACTCTCACCCTCAACTTAAGTCTAGTTTGGCAATGGTTTTGAAAAATGTTGTGTAAAAGTGCTTTTGAGAAGTGTTTTTGAAAAGTTTACTTTAAAATTTGAGTGTTTAGCATTGCTGTCAAAAAGTGATTTTGAGAAATAAAATGTCTATTTTAGACATGTTATTATCAAGTAATAAATATGCATTTAAATTAGTTAATATTATTATATTTTAGTAAAAATAAAAAAAAAATTATAACTAGTTAATATTTTAATATATGAAATATAAATTTTAAATATTTTTAAGTAATAAATATTAATTACTTATAAAATTTAATTAGAATATATAAACTACATTTTAAATATTTAAATATAACCATTAAATATTTGTAATTATTATTTTAAAAAATATTTTTTATTTTTAATTAATGATTTTAATACATTTGTAATTAAGCACCAAAAAAAAAGAGAAAATATTATGTTATTGGGGGGGTGAAAAAGTAATTAAGCACTAAAAGTGTTTTTGGGAGAAAAAGCTAAAAATTTTAGTTTCTCCTTTTCAAAAGTGCTTTTGAAAATCACTTTTGAAAAGTTAAAATTTCAACCAAAAATAATTTGTTCTGCACAACTTTTCTTCCAAAAATACTTTTGGAGCCAAAAGTGTTTTTGAAAAGCACAGAAGAATTGCCCTTAGCATCCTTATTGTCGTTTCTCTTAGCCATTGATAAATCACACTCATCTTGTCAATTCAATTTCTAAGAAATCAAGTAAATCTTAACAATCTAGTATACACAAATAATTTCATCTTAGCAATAGGTTGTACCAAAATCAATTATTTTACTATAATTTTTTTAAAATATTGAAATATTGTAAAAAAAAAAAAATGTACTGAGTGGCAATAGAGAAAATAGCATTAAAATCAAAGGTTTTAAAATCTAAAATGTCGTTGCTGCCATAGGAAAAGCATCGGAACAATTGGTAAATGATAATTCCACATATGATCTCCAACCACATTCTCAACTTTTTTTTATACTTCGAAAATTAAAAGGAAATTGATCGAGTTGAAGATAAATCGGGAGAGTTTTTCTTTACTTTTATTGTCAAAATATTAATTAAAGAAAATTTTGATGTTTTAGTATTTTAATTTTTGTTTCCTGTGAGCCTAATACTAATTTTACTAGCTGGCATCCATGAGATCGTGGGGTTGTGTTGTTTTAAAATAGTCAAAACTATCTTCATTTTAGTCTATTTCTTTTCTCCATAAACAAACAAGGAGAAGGAAGAAAAAAGAAAAACTTACAAATTTTAGTCTTATGTTGCAAATAACAAAAAAAAATGTATTTTGAATTAATTATAGAGAGGTCTCTAGTTTTAATTAGAAGTAAAAAGAAATGCCACATCAACAATTTGTTAGTGGATTAAGGGAATTTTTAACGATAGTGACCAATTCAAGCAATTATCTTAATTAGAGTAAATAAATTGACAAAATAAAATTTAAAGTGATCAAAATAGAAATAATGCTATTTTAAAGTGACATGTAATGTAATTTACCCTTATTTTTAACATATATTTTTGAACTTTATATTTTTAGAATATTGTATAATGTTTTTTAAATTATCAATTATGTGCAGGTAGATGTTTTTAACAATTGTATTTATCTTTGTTATTTTACCAAGTCAACTTTTACGTGGCTAATACCATGCATAATCATCTTTATTGCTTACATTTGAATGGTATAGGGGTTAAATTGTTCTCGTTTAATTTGAAAGAGATTAAGGGCCAATTCTCCATTAATGTTACAGTTGAAATTGCCTTTCAAAAGTATTTTTAAAATTTTTGAAAAGTGTGGTTGATGTGTGTTTTCCATGACTAACTAAAAATACGACAAAGGCAAGTGCACCTATCGATAAATAGTGTAGCTACCATGAGTAAAGATATCGTATCCATAATGACTAAAAGTATTAGTAATTACCGTTTTCTTATTATTTAGCCGATAAATTGGAGTGATGGGTTTTAAGCTAAAATTACTAAACTAATTTAACTAAGAACTCAACAAAGAATGAATCAGGAAAATAATCGAAAGATAACCAATGAGTGAGATAATGCCCAGGAAAAAATCCGTCTAGACTTCATCTATTATTATGAGTCTGATTTAAACGATTTATTAACTTGGTGTCTTGATCCGTAGAAATTCCTAAATTATGCTAATATCTCTTTCGAGAGTAAGAGCAATTGACACTAGGTTGATTAATTGAAATCTCTTTCAATTAAAACCTCTATTTGTCGCATTAACTCGATCTATGGATTCCCTTATTAGATTTGACTCTAATCCGGTAGATTTATGTCGTCCTATTTCTAGGATTGCATGCAACTCCACTCAATTATGCTAGATCTTCTCTGAAACAAGGACTTTTGCTCCTCTGATTAGGCACATTAAACATGAATTAAAATCCCAAAAATATTAAAACAAGAAATGAGCACATATAACTGAGAATAAGAATCAAGTATTTATTGCGTAAAACATAAATTAAATAATAGAATTCATCATGGGTTCATCCTCCTTAGGTATCTAGGAATTAATTCATAATTTTGAATAAAAACATCTCAAAGTCAGAGAAACTATAAAAAACAAAGAAACTCATAAAAATTTCAAAAGAAATTAAAAGGAGGTTGATAAACCATAATTTATACATATTTTAACCCCATACTTGGCTTATTTTTGGATTAATTTTCATTAGATTTGATGAATTCGATGCTCTTAATCCCTTAATTTCATGTTTTACACTCAGGAGAGCTTAGGGAGTCGAAAAGAACGATAAACGGGCCAAAACGGGACAAAATGGGCCTACCTTAGGAATCAACACGGCTGGGCTATCAAACACGGCTGTGTGTTACGATCAAAAGCGAACACGGCCTAGATCAACGTACACGGGCAAACCACACGGTCGTGTGTGGCCAGTAGAATCTAGCATGGGCGTGTCACACGGGCGTGTTCCTGCTATATCAAAGTTTAATTCTATTCGGAATAGGCCACTTGTGGGCCAAGAAAGGTGTTCCAAAGCCTATATAAACACCTTAGGGGGCAACCTAAAGTAGGAGGCCGAGTAGAATGTAGAAAATACTCGAAGACAGCCATCGGGACTCGGAAGAAGGATCTTTATCAAGACTGAAGATCTCCTATTAATTTCTCTTGAAGTTTTTGAGTTTTCTTATGATTTGTTGTTTTCCTTATTTTAAGATGTTTCCTTTTATTAGTATGAACTAAATCCCTTAGATACCTAAGGGGATGAAACCTAAGACGGATCTTATTATTATTTGATTTATAAGATAAATACTTGTTCTTATTCTTAATTGTGAGTTCTTATTCTTGTTTTGATAATTCAAGTTATTGATTCAAGTCGAATGTGCTTATTTAGAGTAGCAAAAGTCCCTGTTTAAGAGTAGATCAACATAATTAAGTGGAGTTGATTACAACCCTAAAAATAGGGCGATGAAAATCTGTCGGATTAGAGTCAAATCTAATAAGGGAATCCATAGATTGAGTTAATGCGACAATAGGGGTTTTAATTAGAAAGAAATTTCAATTAATCAACCTAGAGTCAGTTGTTTTTAGTCTTGAAAGAGATATTAACATAAATCAGGGATTTCTACGGATTAAGTCAAGTGAATAAATCGTATGAATCGAAAGTAATAAGTGAAGTCTAGGTGGATTCTTCCTTAGGTATTGCCTATCTCATAAAGTTGTCTAAAGTATTTTCTCAATTCATTCTCTGTCGTGCTTTTAATTAGTTTAGTTTAAAAAGAAATCACTCCAATTCTTAGGCTAGATAATAAAAAGATAGTAATTACTAGTACTCTTGGTCCTTGTGGATACGATATTACCGGTCTTACCATAACTATCCTATTGAACGATAGGTGTGCTTGCCTTAATTGTGATAATAGTTAGTTAGAGACACATCAGAGGTATTCGATCTTGATGAAAATCTGCTTCAGAGTTGGCACCAATGGTGTTCTTCGAGTTATATTTTCGATATTCTCTGATGGCTTCTTCTTCTCTTCTTCTAATTTGTATTTATAGACTTTAGAATGCTCAAAAAGCTTAAAAATTGTGTTTTTTCGTGCATTTGGGATTCAAGTTACGAAATTGACACAGTCTGGCACATGATCGTGTGTTCAGCTCGTGTGGAAAGGCCCAAGCCATGTGGCTCCTGAAAACAGCTCTATTTGTCCGATTTTGGCTCATTTTTCTCTCCTTTCGCTCTAAATTGCTCTCTTAAGTATAGAAAAATGAATTTAAAGGATTAGGAGCATCAAATTCACCAATTTTCATAAATAATCATCCAAAAACTCATTAAAAATGATATTAAAATATGTTACTTTTATCGTTTATTAGTGGTAGAAAATGCCATGGAAAAGTGTGGTTGTTAAATTTTATTATTTTCATTGCCACAAAAATTATGGTTAAAAGTTAAAATATGTATTTAAGACATGATAATAAAAAGTAAAAATTTAGTTAAATTATATGATATTTAAGTCATTTAATATAATGATACATGAAATATTTAAATAATAATATATAAACTAATCTAATTTTTTCATATACCTTTTAAATAGTTCATATAAATCAGGATATTTGGGTAATTTACCAGAAAATGCCCTTTTTTAAAAAAAATTTATGGAAAAGGACCTGGTAATTAATTATTTATCGAAAAGGTTATTTCCCGAAAATGCGTCCACGTCGGTAGCGTTTGTGGGATGCAAGATGAATGGCGTCCACGAGGAGTGTTTTGTGCCACATCAGCCAAAATCGCGTCCTTGAGGGCGCTTATCGATGTGGCAAAAACGCCCTCAGGACACGTTTTGCCTATTCAATAAATACTTTTTTTGACCGCTGGGCCTCCAACGGTCCAAAAAAAATATAAAACTCCCCTACCCTTTCATTTTTTTCACACAAAGGTCCTTACTCATTTTTCTCTCAAATTTCTCTCAAATTCCTTTAAAGTTCCTCTAAAATTTCACAATAGTCCTTTAATTTTTACAAAAAAGCCCTGTTTAAAAGTTTTTTTAATTTTTTTTGTTAAATTTAAAAATATTTGATCGTATTAGAAATGGCCGGAGAATTAATTCGTCTCGACAATAAATACATCTCCGTTGATCAAATGACAATGGTAAGTTATAATTTTAATTTTTCAATACTATTTAATATTTTTTAGGTTTATGCAATTTTAATTAATTTTTATTTTATAATTTTTTAAACAGTCTGTAGATCGGGTGTTGCAATGTTATATTTGTAATATGCCCGGTATGTCATCACCGTTGATCAAGAATTACCTGCGAGAAGTGGTTTTTGGCATGTGGCCACTATAGGCCGGGGGTGCAAGTTGGACCCGAAGCTAATCAGTGCGTTGATAGAGTGGTGGAGACCCGAGATGCACATTTTCCATCTTCCATACGGAGAGTGTACTATCACTCTGGAAGACGTGCATTTGCAATTGGGATTGCCGGTGGATGGGTACGTAGTCACCAGGTCCGCAACTTCTGGTGATTAGGCAGCCGTATGCTACGAGCTTTTGGATGCTATTCCGAATAACATTTACGGAGGTCGGATCGAGATGGGCTGGTTACGAGACACATTCTCGGAGCCGGATAATGATTCGACTAAAATAGAAAGAATACGGTATGCTCGGGCATACATTCTTGAGATGATTGGAGGCTATCTGATGCCGGACTTGTTACGAAACCTCGTACATCTGAGGTGGCTGCTGAAACTCATTGATTTTAGAGCAACCGGTGAATTGAGTTGGGGGTCTATCGTGCTAGCAAAATTGTATTGGGGATGTGCGGGGCGACGCGGCCGAATAAAGAGAAAATTGGAGGTTGCCTATCACTACTGTAATCATGGGCACGATTTCGATTTCCATTTTTACGTCCTCGAGTCGACCACCCATATACTTTCCCACTCATAACGAGGTAAATTTAATATTAGATTTTACAATTATTACGTAGATTTAAAATATAATTGTATGATAAAAATTGTATTAATTAGGTAGAACCATTCGGAATACCTACATCGCTTGAAGATATACGACTTCTATTAGAGCAACGGTCGGAAGCACAAGTAAGTATTAAATAAAATATTTTCGTAATAAAATAGTCGTTTCGTATTTCGTATTTAGTATTTAGTATTTAGTATTTAGTATTTATAACTAATATTTTTATCATGTTAATATAGTTTGAATGGACACCATATGAGGATCCGTCAATTCGGGCAGTAATTCCGGATGAGTTCTTTCAAAATCCGAACATTTGGCATGTGAAGGTCTCATTGATCAACTATGCCATCGTGGAGATACACCAGTCAAATCGGGTTCTACTTCAATTTGGATTCGAAAAACTGATTCCCTTGGCACTTGAGGTGCTCGATGATGAGCACAAAGTCGACTTACGGCAGTTGCATACAGATTGACCAAGATTTTGGTCAGCATATATCGAATTGTGGGAAAACCGGTATGATTATATACCTACTTGGGAACCGATCATCGTTCCTGAGTTAGCGTGTGTGCTAGAATACATGTCATGGTTTAGGATCCATGGCAAACCGTATTTATCGTCAGAAGATGAGAGACGACGACAACTTCGTGGACAAAGGGAACGACGGGGCCCTTTAAATCCAAGAAGAAGGGGTGATGAGACGGGAACATCAACATCGCTGGCACAACCACCGGACCCATAACAACGCCCACACAATCACCGAGCCTAACACTTCAGTTGATGACACCCACATCACAGCCTTTTCCGGTTATGCCAGGTGCGTATCCTAGCCCTTATATGTATCCTAACCCTTATATGTTTCCTTTTCCCAGTCCAATGGCAAGTTGGAATGCATGGCCTGGTTCAAGTCCGTTCCCGACTACTCTGACTGGCCAGCCGATCTATAGGCCGCCATCACATGAGGGATCGCACGAGGCCGTCGGGGAGGTATTCTTTTTACCAATCTCCTTCGCCTTATGAGATTCAGACACCTCGGCCATGGGTGATGCAAACACGTCCGTAGTCAATATTTTATCAAGGTGGGTCATCCTCCCAACACCCACAACCAGACCCCCTGTCGGAGGAACCAGAATGCCTGCCTGAGGTTCCACAACTCCCGCCGGAAGCTAGAAGAAGGAAGAATCCAGCGCGTAACCTTCGACCACCCCCATGTGGCACTAATTCGACCGACACCAACATTGATTCGACCGTCATTATTTTATTTTATTTATTGTAATTTAATTTATTTATTATATCTTAAATAAAATAAAAGTTGTTTTTATTTTTTATTGTAATTTATTTATTTTATATATTTAATAAAATAAAATAAAAGTTTTTATATTTTTTATTGTAATTTATTTTTTATATCTTTAATAAAATAAAAGATATTTTTATTTTTATTGTAATTTAATTTATTTCTTATATCTTAAAAAATAAAAGTTGTTTTTTATTTTTATTGTTTTATTTTTATATATTTAATAAAATAAAAGTTGTTTTTATTTTTTATTTTTATATCTTAAATAAAATAAAAGTTGTTTTATTTTTTATTGTAATTTATTTTTATATCTTTAATAAAATAAAAGTTTTTTAATTTTTATTGCAATTTAATTTATTTCTTATATCTTAAAAAATAAAAGTTGTTTTTATTTTTATTGTAATTTATTTTTATATCTTTAATAAAATATAATTTATTTTTATATCTTTAATAAAATAAAAGTTTTTATTTTTATTATATTTTAATTTATTACTTATATCTTAAATAAAATAAAAGTTGTTTTTATTTTTTATTGTAATTTATTTTTATATCTTTAATAAAATAATTTTTTATTTTATTTATTGTAATTTAATTTATTTCTTATATCTTAAATAAAATAAAAGTTTTTTTTCATTTTTATTGTAATTTATTTTTATATCTTTAATAAAATAAAAGTAGTTTTTTATTTTTATTGTAATTTTATTTTATTTTTATATCTAGAAACTAAGAAGAAATGAATGAATTAGGACTAAATTGAATAAGTGAAAAGTATGAGGGTTAATTTGTAATTTTATCATGATGGATGTTGATCCAATGTATGAATTTTGAAGGATTGTAAGGGGTAAAATAATCATTTAGCACGAAAGATAATTTTGAAGAATAATGATGATGGTGATATTTTAGATTAATTGAATAACTTCTTTTTTTGTTTTGCAACTTAGTCCTTCTACAAAAGTTTACCATTTTCATCAAGAAATTAAAATAATTTTCATAGCCACCAAAAGACAAAAATGATAAGGAGAGACACGAGCAAGATGTATGGCCTAGGTTTCTACACCATCCACATAACTTCCGTTGGTTGTTTGTTTCTCAGATATCCATATTGTTGCGTAGTCTAGTCGAGCAAGGTTGACCCTTTGGTTTGCGACGCAGTTTTCTATCGAGAACAGCTTATACGGAGCAAGTGATATAGATGGCCACTTACGTTCATCTGAGACTAGTGAGAATACGTGTCTCCACACGTTGTACATGTATTCTATTTTATACACTTCGTCGACATAGCTCATGGGATCCAGACGGAGATTCTGACAAGCCGCAATTACATATGCGCATGGATAACGAAGTGCATCAAATATCCCAAAGTCGCAGGTCATATTTCTCAAGTGTACACGATATTGCCCCCAACAATACGTTGGTTCGATCTGTCAAACTCCGTCACACGAAACCATAGGTTGTCGCGATCGTGACACACTATGTGCATGGTGTTGGCTCGTGCCTTCACCTTGTTAATTTCTCGCAATACCTTCGCGCACCATACATGGCCTCCTACATTTGGCCTTTATAACTCACTGCTCGCTTCAGAAATAGTGTCGCTAAACGAAAATATGTCTCGCACAACCGATGTTATCGGTAAATGACGCATTCCTTTTAGAACAAAATTTATGCTTTCGGCCAAGTTTGAGGTCATATGACCATATCGTAGGCCGCCGTTGTATGCTTGTGTCCGTTGTTCGAAAGGTATGTTGCATAGGTAGTTTGCGCCTTCTTCGTTAACTGAGTGCAAACTCGCCAACATCTCGTGAAAACGGTCCTTATTGATCTCGTACCCTGCCAATATAAGTTGATAGCGAATATTACGTACCACTCTTCAATTAAGAATAAATTGAATATTACAAACGAAATTATATTATAGATATTACATACCCATGTTGGTCACTTGTTGTCGCTCACTTGTAGATCGATGTTGCCCGTGGTAGTTGGACGCAACATGCCTTAAGCAATATCGATGGTGTGTGCGATGCCACATGTTTCTTGTCGCTCTATTGTGGCTAGTATTCCAGGGCCCCGATCCGATAGAACGCATATATCAAGTTGGGGCAAACATGCCTCCTTAACCTAGATAGAAAGAAATCCCAGTTATCAGTTGACTCCCCCGGTGTTATTGCAAACGCAATTGGAAGGATTCTCCCACTGCCATCCTGTGCAACAGCTAGCAATAGCCGATGTGTATATCTACCATACATAAAGGTACCGTCCATTTGTACCAATGGCTTGCAGTATAGAAATGCGTTTTGGCATTGCTTAAATGTCCAGAACAAACGCTTGAACACTTGGCATCCACGGAGTAATCGATCGTTGTAGTGTGCTGGTTCCGTTTCAAGGTCTGTTATCTGTTTGGGACATATCTCTCTAGCACCTGACAGCATTGCCACACTTCATTATATGAAGCGTCCCACCGACCATGCAATTTTTCCAACGCCTTCTGCTTAGCTATCCAAGTCTTTCGGTAAGAGGGCGTGTACCCTAATTGGCTACGAATATTGGCAATTAAGGCCGGCATTTAAGTCTTGGGATCCGCCTTCACCGTCGGTATTATTAAGTCAGCCAACATCTCCGAATCCATCTTGGGATGATCTTGTGAAACACCTGGCAATGAAGTGCGTTAAATAATGCAACATTACGTAATATCAATATTATTCAAAAACCTTGAACACTTAGTGATCTTGCATCGGCAAGACATGTATGTGGACCTTGTATTTTTAATCTCCCACAAGCTCGTCCTTTTTCTCAACGAGGCCATGATTTTCCATGAACATGTACCGTCTTGACTGCACACTTGGCCTCGTACTTATCGAGTTTGGATTTAACCACGTTGTAGTTAACCCCGTTCTTGATGCTATATTGTTTCAATGCACCAAGAAAACTATCTTTGTTGGAAAACTCTTTACCAACTTCTAATTTTTACCCGAATCCAACGACGAACTTGTACGGCTATACCTTCTGTGTAGTAGTTTAGGAAACTCCAATGCATCGTCTTGAGATAAATCGACATTATGCATGTGGGCTGGAGGCGAGTACGCCCTAAATCACGAATCTTCTTCTTTTTCATCTGAACCCCCTTCAAGATCTTCAGGTACGGTTGAAATAGGCTCTGGTTCAAAAAATAATGCAACTTCTACACCATCGAGGCTGGGCTCTCGAGGTGGATCCATATCGGACTCATCATCTGACTCACCTTCATCTGCAACGAACGAGGTCCCCTCGTTGGTGGATTTCGTGGGGAGTATATTAACCCTTCTTAAACAACTTTCGTAACGCCCTCAATCATATGTGGATTGTCAACCACTAGAAGTTGATGACGTTCCCAAATATGCATTTCTAGCATCGAACGTCGAATGAAGGATATACATGTCCCATCCACCAACCGAGTGTCGTGCAGGGGTTGTGTTTTCCATACCACCATAAAACACGGGCACTTCCGTATTCTGCCTCCCACTAACAGAGTGTCGATTTTGGGTCGTGTATTTCCCTTGAACAGTAGTAGATATTGATGTAACGCCCCGAATTTGGGCCTAGAATTATTAGGCCTATTGGGCTTTAGGCTTTGGGCTTTGGATCTTAGAAAATGTTTAAGTGAGCGAGAAAATGACAATTGGCATGTGGGCTTTGAGGGTTTAATGAATTTGGAGTGTCTAGGTGTGTTGGAGAAGCTCTGGGTTTGAGTTTTATGGTGGAGGATTCTTAATTTATTTAATTAAGGAATCAGGGTTTTGAGTAGTGGGATTTTAAATAAAAATAAGTGAAAAATGGCAAAAAGAAGCCTGTGGTGAAATGGCTAAGTGACGCTACTAGGGTGTAAGGCGGTGGCGACATATGCATACAGGGAGGTCTGAGGTTCGAGTGCTAGCTTAAGTTTTATTTTGGAGTTTAATTTTAGGCTTTTAGAAGGCTGGAAGTGGCGTGTAGAGGGACTCTAAGGAGAAGTGATCAGTAGAGAGAATTTAGGAGAAGGATAAGGGAGATATCATGGAGAAAAATTAGGAGATAAACAGTGGATGAAGTGGTGCCGAATTGGACTCTAGGGATGGATAAGTTTTGGCTATAGGCTATAAAAGGAGGGGGCCGAATGCTTGAAAGGGTCTTTGAGTATTCTTTAGTTTTTTTTCTCCCCTCTCAATTGGTTTCTCCTATAGCTGAATTTTTTTCCATTTGCCGAAAAAGAAACCCATCATTCTTTTTGCCAAAAATTCCTATCAGAGTTGTGTTCTATTTCTGTCCCTCAAAGCTGAATACACCTTCTTATCTTATGGCTTCACTTGTATCGATTTGTAGTTAGTTCTCCTTCATCACAATCGATTGCTACCCACTTTTAGTCAATTTGAATCTTGTTCAGTAGCGATCTAGGTCGCAGGATCAAAGGAGGGTTTCGGTAAGTGTTTAGTAAATCTTTTAGTAAGTTTTTTTATAAGCTGAAGGGCTATCTAACCTCTCTTTGTTGTTAACTTTGGTAAGATTCAGAAATCACAAGCGTGGTAGGTAAGGATCGTTAGCAAGGAGGTAAGTGTTCTCAACTCAGTTTTGGTTTAGTAAATGGCCAAATGTAATATGGCTTATAGGGGTGACTTATGTGGAATATGAATCACTTGTTTTTGATGATACATGTTTGGGTGCAGATTTGGAGGATAATCACAAATAGTAGCGAAGGAAGGCCTACTAGAACGTGTGGCACACGGTAAGGGTATGGTGAGGTTTGATTTTTGATAAGTATGTGTTAAAGCTTTGGTTAATAGCTAGTAATGTCGATTGTAGGTTCGTGACTAATGGGTTTGCAGCACGTGATGTTACCAAGTGTGTACAAACACTACACACACGATATCGGCCATGCCGAAAAGTCAAAAAGCCGAAAGTGGCTAAATGGGCCTGATGGGCCCTAAGGCTAGGTTTGATGAGTTCGTTTGGTTTGGTGTTTGAATTGAGTCAGTTAAGCATAATTCATAATCTAGAATTGTTTTGGGCTTAATATGCCATAATGATGTGATTTGGGCCTAACGGGCCGTAGGGATGAAATTTGGGTTTGATGGGCTTTATGGGGACGTAGGCAAGTATGCTAGGGTTTATGAAATTTAGGCCTAGTTTGAACAACTCTTAAATTTCATAAGACTTAATCTAATTAAACACGTCCGTGAACAAGTCGCTGGGTTAGGGTGTGGCAACAGACATGCGCATGTCTAGGATTGGATCTAGGGAGAGCTTGGTACTTAAGCGGTCCTAGTGGCCCACCTCCTCTTCTCTGGAATCCTACCTGGTGCGTTGTGTCTGCTCACTTTAGCCGCGAGGACTTGTTGATGGGCCAAAGTTCACAACTAAAACCCGAGAGGGACTAAATACCCTTATATTTGTAATATAACTAAAATACCCTTATATTTGTAAAATTACTAAAATAACCTTATATTTGTAAAATTGATAAAATACCCCTAGGTATGTAAAATTACCATAATACCCCTATTTTGCAAAAATACCAAAATACCCCTATTTTGTAAAATTACCAAGATACCCCTAATTTGTCAAATTACCAAAATACCACTATAGGGTAGAATTATGAAGATACCCTTGGGTAGTGAAATGACAAAAATACCTCTATGTAACAAATATAAGTTTGTAGATGTTACTCATGTGTTTGATGCATTCATATGATAATCTGCTTAGGATGCATATGGATGGGATTTATGGTATGGAGGAAGATTTGAGGATCGCATAGTCGTATGGCCATGGATCCACCAGTAGCTTTAAGCCCATTATATGATTAGTAGCCTTGCTGTAACGTTTGGTAGTACCGCAACCGGGCTACCTTTGGTGTGTAGAAGATGGGTGGGTTGATTTAGGAATCCCCACAAGTGTGTAATGGTTGGAAGGGAAATGGTGTGTGTAGTGGATGGATTATTGGGATAGGTTTTGCATTATCTTGTTTGTATATGATACGATATGTTATGATATGAGGTCATTGTGGGCTAAGGTCCAAGACCACCGATTTTTGATAAGGCTTAGGACCAATGTGAATATTTGTATGTGATTTGATTACCAAGGGTTGTACACACTGAGTTTCGAAACTCACACCCTTTAATTTATTGTTTCAGGTAATCCTGAATAGACAGCTCGATGTGGGAGAGGACTCGGAGATGGCCACACTACAAACTGATCAAACGTTTTAATTTGCTCAAAGGAATACGTTTTTAAATACTTTGTTTTTTCATTGGATTGTAATAAGGCCATGTAACTCCTAATTGACTTTAGATTTCGGTTTTATTATTATTGTTTCAACTATCGCTTAATAAATTTCATAAAAATTTTAAAGTTAGTATGGTTTTCGAAATAACTCAACATATGATCGTTTTTTTTTAAGTTTGGGTTTTTCCTCTTAACTTAACAAGATACAAGGGTTTTGGGATTTTGGGCCTTAAATTGTTAAATTATAAAGTCGTTTTGAAGTGTGCCTTTAATGTGACATTCCGGGGTGTTACAATTGAAGTCGAAGGAAGATCACTTGGCGATGAAAATTGTACATATACCTCAAGATAAGGTGATCCACTGACAAGATGAGTCTCCACCATTGCCTACAAGCTCCGAAGACCTTTGATTTCGAATGAGTCATATCTCATGGGATCAATCGAAGCACAAAATCTATACTTAATAGACTGAAATTTCATTGGCGTTGTTCCGAAGATTTTACGCCTAATTCTTTTGCGAAGTTCTGTCAAATCTATGTTTTGGTTAAAAACCAGTCGCACTGTGCTCTCTAATTAAAAAAATAACACCGTTTTTGGTGTCACAAACCTCACCATCATAGTAAATAATAGCACTAATACGTTCACTCATCTTTAGTTTCTATTTACTTTTGCCTCAATTTCTATTATGCAACCTGAGAATGAAATTTGACTCATTTATAGTCTAAGGATTGCCAGAGACTACTGTAGCAAAAGAGCGTCCACGTGAGAGCTTTTTTCAGTACTCTTGTTGACAGTGCATCCTGCTTGAAGCGTTTTGGTCACTATTTGTTTAGAAACGTCTTCTCAAAATTATTTTGCCAGAGACTACTTTAGCAAAAGAGCGTCCACGTGGGAGC
Source organism: Gossypium rotundifolium (assembly GCA_025506655.1). Classification (NCBI taxonomy): domain Eukaryota; kingdom Viridiplantae; phylum Streptophyta; class Magnoliopsida; order Malvales; family Malvaceae; genus Gossypium; species Gossypium rotundifolium. The sequence goes on from CP106727.1 coordinate 13,491,087, forward strand.
TTTTTTCAGTACTCTTGTTGACAATGCATCCTGCTTGAAGCGTTTTGGTCACTATTTGTTCAGAAACGTCTTCTCAAAATTATTTTACCAGATACTACTGTAAAAAAAATAATTTTTATATTGCTGATATGTTTTTTTCTAAAACCTTAAACCTTAAATTATTTTAATTAATTAACCCTAAACTCTAAATCATTAACTTTCCCCTAAAACCCTAACCCCTAAAAACCACTAAAAACACAAAACCCTACCCTTAAAACCCTTAAAACCCTAATCTTAACCCTAAAAACACCTAAAAACCCTAACGGAGGGAAAGGGCAAAAACGCTTCCTTGAGGGAGCGTTTTTACCACATCAGCAAAGCGCGCCCTCAAGGACGTGATTTTGGCTGATGTGGCACAAAGCGCTCCCTCGTGGACACTTTCCTGTTGCATCCCCTGAAAACGCGCTGACATGGACGGATTTTTGGGGGAAATGGCCCTTTTCGATAAATAATTAATTACCATGTCCTTTTTCATAAATTTAAAAAAAACGATATTTTCTAGTAAATTACTCAAAATATTTAGATAATTTAAACTTCTAAAACTAAAAGTACATTTGTGTTTGAGTGGAGAATACCTTTTTTATCACACTTTTAAATTTAACTCTAAAAGCCAAGTGATGTTTTTTTTTTTAATGTATTCATCAAATGCATTTTTCTCTCACATTCTAATAATATAGGGATTGAATTCTCCTCTCAGTCGTTGAGAAATTTATTAATTAATGAGATTTCACTTTAAAATTTTGAAAATATCTACTATATAAATTTATAATCTAAACAGAATCCTATATATGTTTGGTTGTAACGAGTTATAATTATATATGTGTGGTATGTTTAAGTAATTATTATAATTAACGATAAGTAAAATTAAAATTATGTTAAAATTACATTTTGTTAAATTAAAAATTAAAAAGAATAATATGAGGTGTAAACACAAATAAATTACTTGCAACTTTTGATGTTGGTTCCTTTTCATGGGTTCCCACCAACTTCAACCAACTTGGTATATATTGGCTTAGTTTGAAAAAATTAACCCAATCTTTAATCACTACTTTTTCTCCAATTCTAAGAAGAAATAAAAGAAAATATTGTATTGGTTCCATTAAAGCTTGAAACTATATCATTGTCTTCATCGTAAAAGAAGGCTTTTTGGAAAGAGAATATCGGGAAAGATAGAAAAAGAAAGCATATACCTAAACCTAATTCAAGAAGAAAAAAAAGTAGTTCTATTCGTGGAATTAATAAAAATGCATGTTTGGTAGATAAGGTAATAATTAAATTCTCTAGTAGCCAAGTTGACTGATGTGGGAAATATAAATAAGTAACTGGTCAAGGTAATGAATGTGGTAGGGTCTAAGTATGGAAGACAATGTTTCTAATTTTCTTTTTTATTTTAAATTTATTTAAGGTTGCCAATTTGTCATTAACCTTGTTCGGTCATGGAAGCTTCTGCACACAACTTTTTTTCTTTTCTTTTTTTGGATAGAATTCTACAAACAATTTAATCCCTAGAATACATGGAATTGTTATTAGTTTATGAGAAATTAATTTTTGAATTCTTTTGCTTTTCTAAAAGATATCATAATTTAAGAATAAAATTCAAATATGGTATACTCATTAAGATCGATAATTTGGAGATGGTCAAAACTTTATAAGGTAGTGTGACGGTGGATTCAAGAATCACAGTGTTTAAGAGAGTCCAACAGATTATGAGAATTGAAAGACAATGATGGATTAGGTATGTTTTTAGAGAGGTTAATCTAGTTGCTGACTATTTAGAAAACAAGCTTACATGTTTATAATAACGCCCTTAATGAAGTCTTAAAAAAATTCTACAAGATAAAACTAATGGTGTTTTTGAACAATTTAATTTGAGGTAACTTCGTTATTTGTTTATCACCAAAAAAATAATCCAAATATACTAAATACTATACCATAAATGTAATTGCACGTTAAATTTCGATTTTGTGATGGATTGAATTGTAAATATTGAAAAACACCCAAATATACTAAATGTACAATGTTATAAAGGTAAATTATATGAATTAGTTTATATATATATATATAATCAGCTGAATTAAATTTAAACTTATATCATCTCTTAAAAGCTAATTCAATCAAATTACGTGATTTAATTAATTTTAAATTTCGAAATAATATAAACACCTTGGATGATAAATATTATTTTGAATTGATAATCTTACATTTTTACAATTAATAGTAATTTCACTATCAATTTTCATTGTAAAATTTCAGGATAACCTTTACTTTTTTTTAATTATAATTTTGATCAATTTTATCCTTTCATTTTATGATAGTTTTATATATTAAGTAAAAAAGTTATCTGATACTTTGCTATTGGAGTTTGTTTAGAGTGAGTTGAAAAGGTGTAGTAAAAGTAAAAGAAATAATTATATAAATAAATGCAACACTTGTCACACTTTACTCTATTAGGTTAATATTAAGAAGACTGACAATGTATTTTATTTTTTTATTCTACAAGCAACATTTAAAAATTAACATATGTGTCTTTCTTAAATATTTATTTTCAAAAATTTTACTAAATTTTTATAAGATACTTATCAACCCTAACTTTACTTATGGAGTTTAAAAACTCTATAGTACACTCGACAATGTTGTTTTTTAACTCCACAAGCAAAGTTATAAATTTGCCATGTGTCTCATTTATTTTATATACTATTTTTATTTTGTTTTACTATATCTTATATATACTTGTCATCAACCTAACCTTGTTTGTATACAAATATTTTTAAGGGTATAGTAAGATATTAAAATAAATATTTAAAGAAAAAGACACATAAGATATTAAAAAATATTTAAAGAAATAAAAGATACGTTTTAAGGCTGCTTGTAGAATGAAAAAAGTACACTACTAGCATACCAAATATTAACATTTTTAAAATTATTATAATATAATATTTTAACTTAATCCTTTAATAAAATTAGTATCATTTTTAATATAAATAGTATATTAATCAAATTTAAAATTTATCTAAATTACTTTTATTAAAAAGAAAATAATATGTACTAATAAATTTTAAATTTCAAATAATGGGATAAAGTTTTTTACTTATATAAATGATATAATATATTAAATGTAAGATTTATGTTTTTATAACAAAAATGAGAATAGAAATTTTAAAGTCAAATGAAAGTTGCAGGTTATAAAAAAACTATGATAAAAGACATTTTAATAAAATTTATTTTAAATAATTTAAAATTCTTTCAATCAAATAATAAGAAATTTACGTTTTAATCAAATAAACCAAATCAAATAATGTACTTGTAAGGCCCAATTTTAAACTCGGGGCCCAAAGCAAATAAAAGTCCCAAAATTTCAGTCCAAATGCACAGCCACAAAGCCTAAACAGAACAGAAATAAAAAAAGAGAGGAAACCCTAGCAGTTGATCAGCGCCGCAAGCCAGTAGCCTTACTCCGCATTGTGCGCACCCCCAACGCCGAGTCACGCCCACGTCGTCATACCTGCGAAAAAAGGGGAGAAGAAAGGCAACAGCAACAAATAGAGTTCTAGTTTTTAGGGGATCTTCCGAAAAGGCTATAAAAAGCCTTCGAAATCGTTGTAAAAGGGGGGTTCACACCGAAAATACAAAGGAATACAGAGCATTTTTTTTTACTCAAAGTCAGACAAAAATCAGTAGAGGTCTATTTTTATTTTTTTTATTTTATTTTTTTCCCTGTTGTAGTTCATTCAAATTTGGGTTGTTGTCTTTTATCTTTTTTTCCCCTTGTGTCATTTTTTAAAAAAAAACTATATTCTATATATATTAGCATTTTGTTCTAAAAAGAAAACGAGGGGAAAGGAACTTACTAGGATACCGGTCTGGCGTTCGTGGTCGGACACTAGATCGATAGCGTTGAGGTGGTCGGATCTACGTTCCTTCCTTCTGCAGTTGAGGGATTAAAACATATGGGGCTAGGGTTTAAGTTTTGAATTAGGAAAAGGTGTCTTTGGGTTCTGGTGTTTTGCAACAGAGGGGAAATGAAGGGAACTTTATTTTTTTATTTTATTAGCCTTTAAAACCTGGATAAAAGGGAGGGGGAAGGCCCACGTGACCACTTGCTTGTGCAAATGGGTTTGTGTATTTTCACCCTTAATGGGTAAATTTTGCCTTTGGTCCCCCCAGTCTTGCGCGCGCTTTAATCCGGTCCTCCCCTCCTATTTTATTTCTGATTTTACCCCAAAGCCTCTGTTTTCGATCCGATTTAATCCTTTTTCACTATTTTGCTATTCTACTATTAAAATTAATTATTTTTTTTGTTAATATCTTTAGTACTGTTAATTTTTTTATTTTCATATGGATATTATTAATTACAACTATATTCTTTCATATATTTATTATTATACATATTATTACTTACCTTTTTTATGATAGTATATTTTTTACTATTACTTTTTATTAGCACTTTTTTTAATTATATAGTATTAATATATCTATATTTTTATTATTTAGGACTATTTCTACTATACTATACTTATTATTATATTTATCATTATATTATTTTATTACTAATATTCTTTCTTTATTATTTTTATTTTCATACTACTATATCTATTATTATATCTATTATGGTTTACTTTAGTTGTCTTATTATATATGATTACTTTTACATCTATTATTTTTATTATTATTAAGTATACCCTTATTTCTTTTACTTTTTTTATTACTGTTAATACCCTTACTTTTTTATATATTCGTTATTTATTATTACTTTTGCATTTCATTACCATCCCTATTTGTTTTATATGTTACATATCATTTTTATAATTGTAATATTCTGTTTTTTTTTTTTGTATTTATTGTTATTCCTATTATCGTCATGTCTATATTTCTACGTTCTTATTTTTTTTTAAACTTGAAAATGTTTCACAAAGGGAATTTTGTGTATTTGGAAGTTCGGAAATCGTGTCCAATCGTCTTTGGGCTTCGATTTTTCGTTCGTCTAGATCGCTAAATATCCTTTAAAAATTTTATCGTGTTTTTAAAATAAGGCAATGTTTTGTGTTTGAGAAGTTCGAGAAATCGTGTCCAATCGTCTTTGGGCTTCGATTTTTCATTCGCTTAGATCACTAAATATCCTCAAATATTTTTTATCGTGTTTCTTAAATAAAGGCAATATTTCATGATTGGAAATTCAAGGAATCGTGCCCAATCGTCTTTGGTTTCGGTTTTAGTTTGGCTAAATAGTGAAATACCCTGTTCAAACCATAATACATGAGTTTTGGAAATCATGAAATGATCTTAATATCGAGGGTTTGAAACATCGTGTCCTATCGTGCTGGATGTGATATTTCACCTTTTCGGGACAAGAGAATTTCGATATCCAATTGAGTCATTCAAACAATTTTTTTGAAAGATTCATATTCTAAAATATCTTCTAATTTTCGATATTAAGGACATTAATCAATCAATACGGTACCAATTTTGGGCGTCGCGAGGGTGCTAATCCTTCCTCGTGCATAACCGATTCTCGAGCCCGTTTTCTTAAAATTAGTGGACCAAAACATTTTCTAAAGTGGCCCAATCACACTTAAAAAAATGATTGGTGGCGACTCCGTTTCTTCTTTTTAAAGTCGGCCCGTTTTCCAAACAAAAAAAATGGTTTCGAGAGCTTGGGAACTCCATTGGGGACCAATAAGAGAGTCAAGCCGTAAAATTGGTTGATCATTGTCCTTTTTATCGAAAATAAATTTTTTATTTCCATTTGCATGAGTTTGTGTCGCATCATATATCTGCTTTAGTTTGAGACACATAGAATATTTTTGCATTCATATTGCATGACCGTTGTGGTCACACCCTTAAGTGGGAGCGAGAAGCTACGCCTTCGTGAGGTTTTCACCTCGCATGGGCTAGGGGACTGCTTCCGGAGTACATCCATACCTATGGTTCCGTGAGGTTTTCACCTCCGCATGGGCTAGGGGACTACTTCCGGAGTACATCCGTACCTATGGTTCCGTGAGGTTTTCACCTCCGCATGGCCATAGGGAAATGTATTCCCCTAAACTGAACTCGATCCGTATGAGCCTATAATGGGTGAGGATTGAGGAATTTGCTAGTTCGGGTACCCTTCCTTGAGAACTAGACCACATATAGTGAACCTCAAGAGCCCACCCTAGGTAGAGCCATGCTAAACCTTAGTGGCTACCTATGTAGTGGTTTGACATTTTTTTACTTGCTTTGGTTACTTTTATGCGATACTAACTTGTTTTATTTTGGCCATGTTTGCATATCATTTCATACTTAAAAGGCGTCGATTGCTGTTTTGATTACTAAGTTAGAAGGCTTGTTATGAAGAACGAATTCCTTGATAAAGTAGAAGATAATGCGGCTGTGTGTATATGGTCAGACTTGAAAAGGGATAGGCCGTATATGTGACTCTATTTTATGTAAAGGATTTTGTTTTTTAAATAAGTTTTCTAAAAGAAATTGAACCAGAATCGATACTTTTTATTTTTGTATTCATATCATGCATTAGCATCACATCACATCATGTACATTTAATATCATAAAAGAACCCTATTAACTAGAGGTCATATTATAGTTATCCTGGAACACCGCTATTACACTCGAAAAAAGACGAGAGCAATGGATCAAAGGATGGAAAGGTTAGAACAAATGCAGAAAGAGATGCAAGACCAACTATAGGCTCAGATGCAAGAGCAGTTAGCCAAGATCCAACAGGATATGAGGGATCAAATGCTGGAATCCCAGAGAAGCATGATGAGCCAGCTAACACAGTTGTTGACTGGAGGACTTGGAAACGAAAAAAGGCCTATGGTCGATACTGGAGAAGATAATGAAGATTTTGCTTGCCCTCCGGGCCTGGCTCCGACAAGTTCCCAAGTGCAACCACCAAGATTATTGGTCAATATCAAACCTCAAGACCAATTGATTGCTCCAAGACTCGAAAACTTCCTCGCAGGCTCGAGCTCTAACCTCAAGTCAATTTGGTAAAACCAATAGTCCCGATCTTGATGAGGTGGCGAAGGGAGGAAGTAAAAGCGAGCTTCCAAAAGAGTTCAAGATCGATGCAAATGGTGGAGGAGAAGTTTGAGCATTGGAAAATCTTGATCACCAATGCAAAGTGGATGCTAAGAAGTGAGTCTAGTCCCGATTTAGTACTTCCTCCAAAGTTCAAGATGCGAGTTTGAAAAGTACAACGGGACTAGCCGTCCCGAGGCCCATATTACGATGTTCATCGGAGAATGACGGGATATGTCAACAATGACCGATTGTTGATCCATTACTTTTAGGATAGTCGATTGAGCTACGGTAAAATGGTACAACCGGTTGAGTTGTACCCAAATCAAATCGTGGAGAGATTTGGCACGAGCTTTCATCAAGCATTACGACCATGTGACCGATATAGCACCTGACAGGATCACGTTGCAAAACATGGAGAAAAAGCCAAGTGAAAGTTTCAGAAAGTACGTCCAAAGATGGAGGGAGGTCGCTACGCAGGTCCAGCCACCGTTACTAGAAAAGGAAATGACCATGCTCTTCATCAATACCACAAGGCACCTTTCATTAACCACATGTTAGGAGGCACGACTAAGAGTTTAAATGAACATGGTGATGTCAAAGAGATGATAGAGAACGCGATCAGGTGTGGGAAGATAGAGGCAGGAGAGAGCACAAGAAGAGCGGCGCCGAAGAAAAAGGAAGGTGAAGTAGGAAATATAAGCTCGGGTTATCCTAAACCTATTACTATTACCCAACCGAGAGCGGTAGCTGTGGGCCAGCAGGCCCGACCAAGACAAGAGCCCAACATGAGGCAAAGGACTGAGAAATTCAATTTATTCCTATCTGGGTGATGTATAAGGAGTTGTATAAAACTTTATTAGACGCACACGTAGTAGCCCCTGCTCTACTCTCGAATCATTGCAACCCCATATCCTAAATGGTACAATGCAAGCACTCAATGTGAATACCATGCAGGATAGTGGGGCACCCGATAGAAAATTGCTTTCCTTTCAAAAAGCTAGTCGAAGGCTCATTAAAATGGGCATTGTGGAGTTCAATGATGTGCTGTTGTAGAAAATCCGTTACCCACCACATTGATAATGGGATGAATGCGATAATCGAGAGCGCAGAAAAAGAATCAAGTTGAAGCGTGGCGAAATAAGAACCCCGATGAGAGAGGTCTGGAGAAGAATGGTGGAAAGAGGTTTAATCATACAAGACGTAAGGGGCAAATCCCAGGATACGAGGAACTATTATGAGTTCCATAACAAGGAAGGCCATGAGATCCAACAGTGCAGTGAATTCAGAGCCCTAGTACAAGGGTTAATGGATAATAAAGAGCTGGAGTTTTTTGACTTTGCGGGAGGGGAAAACGTATGTACCATAAAAAGTGAGTCAGTAAAGAAGGACGCCGAGGTCAAATGGGGATCAATTACTTTTCCATATATATCCAAGGTATTCATATCGGAAAGAATTATTCCTCCTAAACTGGGGATGACAAATGAAGAAATGGCCGAAGACATGTTAAAGCCTTGAGTATCAAAGCCGTATTCGAGGAGAGATCGAATAAAGGAAACCTAGGAGGCGTTCACCCCTACGAGCCTGAAAGTGTTTTGAATAACTGGACTGTGAAGGAAACTTCTGTAGTTTTTAGAGCTAACACAGAGTAATGTTCAAAACACACTTGTTGTTTTAAGCCTAGAAACAATAGGAATCTTTTGTGAAATAGGTTCATGTTCAAACATCTTTATTTTCAATAAAATGCATGTTTGTGTTTCATGTCGGCGAATATTTTCTCATTTTTTCCCATGTCATACTATATATTATGTTGTTCTTTGGAATGTTCTTTCATTTTCATCCATCATTATAAATAATCATCTTCGAACCGTTTATTCTTTGAATTTACCTTCGTACCTACAATAGGTACCGGATATCGGGACATGAGCAACGCCATTATGCACTCCTTTTGAGTGAAATATGGGTCTAAAAGGATCTGAATATTTTAAAGATGTCGAGAGTACAACTTACCCATTGATCATTAAGGATGGGAAAACAAAATGAAAATAGACTCTATCGTACAAAGGGTCAGTGGACATTGTGAGTCTGGGAAAGGAGTGAAGATCGAAACATTGCCTACCGTAGAAACAAAGCGAGACGACATTGAGTTATTCAAAGAATTCAAAGATGTCTTTGTGTGATCACATCAAGATATGCCTAGGCACGATGAGGCTACCATGAAAGGGAGATTTCGTCAGTATTGCCGTAAATGCCAAATTGAGAAGACATGACTTATATGCTTTTTCTATACGTGGGGCATAGATGTTACGGGGATGATTCATTGTCAATTATTCTACTAAGAGGGTGATGGTCGGTTCTATAACAAAGTTACAGGGTCAATCATCAAGTTCAATTTCAACTTCGAGTTCAAGTTCGATTTTTTTTTAAAAATAAAACAAAACAAAAGAAAAAGGAAAAGAAAGAAAGAAGAAAAGAAAAGAAAGAAACCATCCAAAAAAAAGATTTTGAAAGATGATGGAAACCTGTAAATATTGGCATAGACTAGTTACCATTTACCCTCTATACTTCTCGAATGTTGGCAAGGACGTCCGCCGAGGCAACATCCTTCTCATTGGTTTATGGATGGATACAGTCTTGCCTATCGAAATTAAAATTTTTACTCTTTAGATTTCGTCGGAACTGAAGTTGGACGAAGCAGAATGAGTTCACTCTCTGTATGACCGATTGAAACTGATCGAGGAAGTGGCTAAAAGCCATTCGCCATGGTCAAGCTATGCGAAGCGGATGATGCGAGCTTACAATAAGAAAGTCCGCCCCAGAGTATTCCATGAAGGAGACTTGGTATTGAAACAGATCCTCCATATGCAAAAGGACTTCGGAGGAAAGTGGATGCCTAATTGGGAAGGACCTTATGTTGTAAAGAAAGTCTTTTCGGAAGAGCTTTGATGCTAGCCAAGATAGACGGCAAAAGTCCGCCAAATCAATTAATCTCGACTCGGTCAAGAAGTACTTGCTTGAAAGTGGGCCAAGATGAAAACCCACAAAGGGCATCTTGAATCCAAAAAAAAAAATGGAGAGGCCAAGGTGAAAACCCGCAAAGGGCACTTTGAGACCAAAGGGCTTTGAGTTGAAAACCGAAAAGGCGGCTCAAGTTGTGATCAAATCATGATGGGGCATATAGAGGTTTACCACGCTTGAATTGACAATGAGGAAGTATGTTACATCTTGGGGCATCGACAAAGTACTCGAATCCCTAAACACATATTGAGCTTAAATGGTCCTCAAGAAGTTTGAACAAAGAAGCTCGGTCGACGATATCTGGGCCGCCTAATTGCCATCTTACCCATTCTAAATTTGCTCGTTCCAAAATAAACTACCAATAAATTTCCTTCTTGATTGCATTTGCTATCTTATTTGTTTCGAGCTATGCTCTTAATTAATTTCTCTCTAGTCCATTATTATGATCTTCTCCAATCATTTTTCATTGAAATAATGATTATGGAACTAATAATGCTTTCACAAAAGAAGTTTTGTGTATTACTCTGAAAGTCTCTAGATAATACAAGAATCAAACAGGACAATTATTTAGAACTAACCAGCTTAAAGGGCTCGGAGCACTTGAGAAAAGGGACTAGCGGTGACAACATCTTGATTCTCTGTTAGAAGTATCAATTTGAACAAAGAAGACATACGTCAGGATATCACCTTAGTAAACAACAAGCAATAATGACCCAAGTGTTAAAATGGATCATTCTCATGACATTTGCATTCATTCATAACATTCATAATACACATAGTTAGGAGCATTTTCATGACATCCTAATCATTTGGCATAAACATATACCCCATGAAATCAATTCTCTGGTAGGTTCCCCATAGGACAATGTAGCAAAATTGAAGGAGTTCTGAAAATTAGACCTTATCCCACCGAGGTGAGTGCAACAGTCGAAAACATTGAGCCTCAATTCCCCTAGCAAGTAGGGTAGTAGGCCAAAAATAAGCAGATCTTATCCCACTGAGCAGGAGTGGAACAGATCGAGAACGACGAGCCTTAATTCCCTAAGCAGTAGGGTAACGGGCCAAAAATATCAAACCTTATCCCACTGAGCAGGAGTGGAACAGGTTGAAAACATTGAGCCTCAATTCCCTAGCAGTAGGGTAGTAGGCCAAAATAAGCGATCTTATCCCACCGGCGGGAGTGGAACAGATCGAGAATGACGAGCCTTAATTCCCTAGCGGTAGGGTAACGGCCAAAAATATCAGACCTTATCCCACTGAGAAGGAGTGGAACAAGTCGAAAACATTGAGCCTCAATTCCCTAAGCAGTAGGGTAGCAGGCCAAAAATAGCAGATCTTATCCCACTAAGCAGGAGTGGAACAGATCGAAGTCGATGAGCTTAATTCCCTAGCGGAGGGTAACAGCTAAAGATAGTAGACTTTATCCCACTAGCGAGGAGTGGAGCAGTCGAAAACATTGAGCCTCAATTCCTAGCAGAGGGATAATGGGTCGAAAATGTCGATCTTATCCCACTGGCGAGTGGAACAGATCAAAGTTGATGAGCCTTAATTCCCTAGCGGTAGGGTAACGGGCCAAAATATCGACCTTATCCCACCGCGGCGGAGTGGAGCAGTCGAAAACATTGAGCCTCAATTCCCTAAGCAGAGGGTAGCAGCCAAAAATAGTAGATCTTATCCCTTGGCGAGGTGGAGCAGATCGAAGTCAATGGGCTTTAATTCCTAAGCAGTAGGGTAACAGGCTAAAGATAGTAGACCTTATCCTACTGAGCAGGAGTGGAACAGGTCGAAAACATTGAGCCTCAATTCCCTAAGTAGTAGGGTAGCAGGCCAAAAGCAGCAGATCTTATCTCCACTGAGCAAGAGTGGAGCAGATCGAAGATTATAGCCTTATCTTCACTGAGCAGGAGTGGAGCAGGTTATCTTATCTCCACTGAGCACGAGTGGAGCAGATCGAGACAAAATTCCTATACCACTAAAGATGCAGTGGGTCAATGCAATGCTACCTAAAGGAAAGGAAGCATCAAGAGGTCAAGATCCAACGAGATGGGGCAAAATTGGCCCTTTCAAAAGTCTTTGCTTTATTCTCATTACACGATAATGAGCAAAGAGGGGCAGCTGTAAGGCCCAATTTTAAATTCGGGGCCCAAAGCAAATAAAAGTCCCAAAATTTCACCAAAGGCACGACCACAAAGCCTAAAAGTAGCGAAATAAAAAGAGAGAAACCTAGCAGTTGATCAACAGCAAGCCAAGTAGCCTTACTCGCATGATCGCGCACCCCAATGCCGAGTCACGCCCACGTCGTCATACACTGCAAAAAAGGGAGAAGAAAGGCAACAAAGAACAAATAGAGTTCTAGTTTTTAGGGGATCTTCAGAAAAGGCTATAAAAAGCCTTCGAAATCATTGTAAAAGGGGGGTTCACACCGAAAATACAAAGGAATACAGAGCATTTTTTTTTTACTCAAAGTCAGACAAAAATCAGTAGAGGTCTATTTTTATTTTTTTTTATTTTATTTTTTTCCCTGTTGTAGTTCATTCAAATTTGGGTTGTTGTCTTTTATCTTTTTTTCCCCTTGTGTCATTTTTAAAAAAAAACTATATTCTATATATATTAGCATTTTGTTCTAAAAAGAAAACGAGGGGAAAGGAACTTACTAGGATACCGATCTGGCGTTCGTGGTCGGACACTGGATCGATAGCGTTGAGATGGTCGGATCTGCGTTCCTTCCTTCTGCAGTTGAGGGATTAAAACATATGGGGCTAGGGTTTAAGTTTTGAATTAGGAAAAGGTGTCTTTGGGTTCTGGTGTTTTGCAACAGAGGGAAATGAAGGAACTTTATTTTTTATTTTATTAGCCTTTAAAACCTGGATAAAATGGAGGGAAGGCCCACGTGACCACTTGCTTGTGCAAATGGGTTTGTGTATTTTCACCCTTAATGGGTAATTTTACCTTTGGTCCCCCAGTCTTATGCGCTTTAATCCGGTCCTCCCTCCTATTTTATTTCGATTTTACCCCAAAACCTCTTTTCTATCCGATTTAATTCTTTTCACTATTTTGCTATTCTACTATTAAAATTAATTATTTTTTGTTAATATCTTTAATATTTATTAATTTTTTATTTTCATATGGATATTATTAATTATAACTATATTCTTTCATATATTTATTATTATACATATTATTACTTACCTTTTTTATGATAGTATATTTTTTACTATTACTTTTTATTAGCATTTTTTTAATTATATAGTATTATTATATCTATATTTTTATTATTTAGGACTATTTCTCTTGTACTATACTTATTATTATATTTATCATTATATTATTTTATTACTAATATTCTTTCTTTATTATTTTTATTTTCATACTACTATATCTATTATTATATCTATTATGGTTTACTTTAGTTGTCTTATTATATATGATTACTTTTACATCTATTATTTTTATTATTATTAAGTATACCCTTATTTCTTTTACTTTTTTTATTACTAATTAATACCCTTACTTTTTTATATATTCGTTATTTATTATTAGTTTTGCATTTCATTACCATTCCTATTTGTTTTATTTGTTACATATCGCTTTTTATAATTGTAATATTACTGTTTTTCTTTTTGTATTTATTGTTATTCCTATTATCGTCATGTCTATATTTCTACGTTCTTATTTTTTTTTTTTTAAACTTGAAAAATGTTTCACAAAGGGAATTTTGTGTATTTGGAAGTTCGGGAAATCGTGTCCAATCGTGCTGGGCTTCGATTTTTCGTTCGTCTAGATCGCTAAATATCCTTTAAAGATTTTTATCGTGTTTTTAAAATAAGGCAATGTTTTGTGTTTGAGAAGTTCGAGAAATTGTGTCCAATCGTGCTGGGCTTCGATTTTTCGTTCGTCTAGATCACTAAATATCCCTCAAATATTTTTTTATCGTGTTTCTTAAATAAAGGCAACATTTCATGATTGGAAATTCAAGGAATCGTGCCCAATCGTGCTGGGTTTCGGTTTTTAGTTTGGCTAAATAGTGAAATACCTGCTCAAACCATAATACATGAGTTTTGGAAATCATGAAATGATCTTAATATCGAGGGTTTGAAACATCGTGTCCTATCGTGCTGGATGTGGTATTTCACCTTTTCGGGACAAGAGAATTTCGATATCCAATCGAGTCATTCAAACAATTTTTTTGAAAGATTCATATTCTAAAATATCTTCTAATTTTCGATATTAAGGACATTAATCAATCAATACGGTACCAATTTTGGGCGTCGCGAGGGTGCTAATCCTTCCTCATGCGTAACCGATTCCTAGCCGTTTTCTTAAAATTCGTGGACCAAAACATTTTCTAAAGTGGCCTAATCACACTTAGAAAAATGATTGGTGGCGAGAAAAATGATTGGTGGCGACTCCGTTTCTTCTTTTTAAAGTCGGCCCGTTTTCCAAACAAAAAAAATGGTTTCGACAGTACTATTTTCAATATTCTATCATCAAAGATAATCTTTTATTTCATGAACCAAATATCCTAAAAAGTAAACTTCGAATTAGTAATTTGCATTTGTTTATTGTAGAGGTCATGGTATACCAGTAACTTTTTTATTATTATGTAAAATTAGTGTGTTTGTTTTACAAAAAATGATTTACGGAAAATGTTTATATATATATATATATATATATTGTATGTTTGTTTTATGAAAAAAAACTTGGTCAATGAAAATGACTTATAAGTTAATGGAAAATGAACTTTCTTCTTAAAATTGACTTACTCTTTTGAAAAATATAAGTCATTTTCTAAAAAAGAGTTCATTTATGGGTAATTTTATTTTATATAAAAATTAACTTGAATAAAGCCTAATATTATTATATTAGTAATAATTATCCTATTTAATTTTAAAATATTTAAAATATTAAAATATTAAAATCAAATATTATTAAATATGCATATTTTATTATTTATACTTAATAATATAATAAATTATTAATATAATTGATATAAATTATTATTCCAATAAATTTATTTTATAAATAATAATAAATCTTAACAATTATAATTTTAAAATTTAAATGATATTCTTAATATATTATTTAAAAATATTTATATCAATATTTTAATAAAAGTATACAATATAATTTATAAATATTTAATAGTATAAAACATGAATATTTTAATTACATAAATATGAGTATTTGTTTAAATTATGTTCAACTTTATTTATCCTTCCAACTCTCACCTCGTACAATTTTTAATTAGGCACTATTTATTATTAAGTTTATATAAGATATTAATTATTGTAAAATAAGATAGTAAAAAAAAATGCTACTATAATATATTGTAACAAATATAGTTATCTTGTAGTTTTTTGCTAAGAATAACTTTAGAAAATGATTTAATGCAACTTTGTTAAACGAAAAATATTTTAAATAGGCCTATCAAAACATTAGAAAATATCAGTTTTTCTAGAAAGTTAATCCATTTTTCAAAAAACTATTTTCAGTGAAACAAACACAATCTAAGTATTTTTCAGATTCTTTTTATAATTCATAGAGACTAATCTTTTCCAGATTTATAGTGACCTCTCTTAACCATGTCAATTTTAAAGTTTAAATGCATGCATGATAGTATCGCTTGTAAATTTTGAGAAAAAGAATTGTAGCATGCCTGGTTTCAAGCCCCAAACCGGGATTCAAAACCCATACCTACTAAAAATACCATCCCTTAATTATTGAGGACATGGTTTTGTAGTTAATTTTATTGACATTTAACATTTCTTAATCTCTTTCTATATGATTAAGTAGAGTATAAGAAAACCTTTTTATAGTGGCATTCCTAGTACTACTCTCACTTTACAAACATTATTTTTAGATGGCATTGCTTCCGATACGATTTTCATGCATTTAAAGGACTATATCTCCACGTCCATGTTTATCTATAGGATACATGGATGCTTTATGGAAAAAAAAAAATCAAAGCAAAAAAGTTATCTTTGAAAGAAGGGAACTATGAAACAGCAGGAAAGTTGTGCCATTTTACAAGTTAAAAAGTTGCTACCTGTAGCAAGCACAATTATAAAACATAATACAAGCAAGCTGAAGAGAAAACAATCCAAGTTTGGCCTACCTGTTGCTCTCTCTCCTTAAACATCAAGTCTCGAGGTCTGAGTTCCTCCTCCCTAGACTTGCTATCTACGAAAACGAAAAAAAAAAAACAATTAATTAAGCTGTAGAACAGGTTGCAGTTTTGATTCACTGTACAGTCTTTCCATGAATCCAGTATACATATTCATGCATAAAAAATAGATATGTACATATGCATGCATGCATGCAGGGAGTAATTAATTTGTAACAGAAGATGACAAGTTTCTTACAGTTATTACTGTGGTGGGAAGCTATTCTCTGATCATCAACCTGTAGAAGCCTTTTCGTTTTTCATTATCATATGAAATGACTTAACTTTGTCCTCTGCAACTATCTCTCTCAATACATCATCTTCGATCTTTTCTGCTTGCCACTGAGACGGATCTTCCACGAATGCTTCGCTAAAAATCATACTGGATACCCATTCTTTCCATGTGGTCCTACGATACTTGTCCTCTTCGAGCGTGCCAGTAGCTAACAGCTGATATACATAAACAACCTTTTGCTGACCAGGCCGGAAAGCCCGTGCAATAGCCTGCTTTGTCTTGGAAGGATTCCATTCGAATCCAATAAAATCACCCGAGATGCAGCTGTCAAACTAATGCCTTCAGCACATGCGGTAATTGAAGCGAGAAGTACCCTTGAAGCACCACCTGGTTCCTCAAACTTGTCCATCACTCTTCCTCTCTCGAATAGCTCCAAGTCTCCTGTAAGGACCAATATTTCTCTACCCTTTCGCCATCGGAAGATTCTTTCAAACATTTCCGCAAGCAAATAAATGGGGGCAATATTGTGGCAGAAGATGAGAACCTTTTCATTCTTGATGATTCGATAAACAAGGTTCAAAACAAACATCACCTTGGAACCTTTTCTAAAATCGAATTTGATCTTCTCAAGTTCCAGCAACTCTTCTGTACTGAAAAATTTAGCACTACAGTTTGAAGTCCGGACCAAACTAGGATGTATCGATGCTAGTGTTATCAAAAGCTCCAATTCCAATGGATAGCCAGTATATGTAGACATTATTTTGTGGAGTTTTACCAAAATCTCATGTTGTATGTCTGTTGAGTTCATCATTAAGGTGTAAATTTGTAAACCAGGAAGGCAGTCAAAATTCCCACCTTCGTACACATCAATAAACCCGTTGGTGATTTTCCTCAACATGTTAAGCCCTTCCATCCTCTCTTCTCCGATGCTAGCATCGATCTTCCTGGCAATTTTGTCTAGGAAGAGTTTTCTTGCTCGGTTTTCTAACAAATTGCGAGCTTTGTCAAACCGCTTCTTTCTCTTGTATTTAGGGTCTAATCGCCGCAAAACTTCAAACACGAATTTCGGTCTTGCGAGGCACAGGGTGTTAAAATATTCACAGAAGTTGTTCTGAAACAATGTACCTGAAAGCAATATCCTCAGATCTGTCTCAACTTTCATCAAAACCTTTCTCAATCTCGATTTAGTACTTCGAGGGTTGTGGCCTTCGTCCAATACCAGGAGGCCCGGACTTTCACGGAGAACCTTAGCCATAAATTTTCTGTGCTCAAACTTCGAATCTTCTCGCATTAACGTCAAGAACGAAGTGTAGCCCATGACAAGAACACTTGGTTGAGCATGCCACTTTTGTATTTTATCTAGACAATCCAAAACATGCATAACATCTTGACTAGGTCTCGGAACTCCATGAAACTTCACTGCATTCTTCTTGAAGACTCTATAACTTCTACGGCCATGAATTAAATGAACGGGCACAGGGATTTCCCACTTGATAAATTCCTTGTACCAAGTATATAGAGTTGTCTTTGGAGCAAGGACCAAAGGCCGCTTTCCTGGGAACAACTTCAAGTAGCTAGCAAGAAACGCAATAATGAGAAAAGTTTTCCCAGATCCCGGTGAATGAGAAACTACACAACCGCCTGTTTTTTTCGATGATGGTTCCATTAGTGCAGGTATCAAAGAACCCGCGATATTTAGCCATAGGAATTCAAAGGCCCGTTTCTGGTGGAAATGTAACTTCTTCCTAAGTTCAGGGATTAGTGCCCATACATTGTCACTTTCTTCAGATAATCGTGCCTGTATAGTAGTGTAATCACAGAAAAGATTCAGGCCCTCTTCTCCGTCTGCTTTGTTCTCTGTCTCATCTCTGTAGCACGAATTACCATCTGCTACCCAGGTTTTATGTTCCAGCTAGAAAAATGGAGAACAATTTAATCACACATCTAGTAGAGCAATATAAATTAATAGACCGCCACAGTCCGATAAACTGAGCAAAAAGGAGACAACGGTCTAAAGTTAAGCGAGCAGGAAAACTAGTTCCCCAAGTAAGCTTATAAAAGATGCCAACAAAGATGGTACATCCAAATATTGGCAAAGCATCCATGTGGCCAACACCAACACCAACACCGGCACAACCACATATTTGACAATTATGAGAAAGAAAAAAGAAAAAATTGTGGCAATGCAATGTGATATGATGTTGTCGGTGCTTATAGGGGACAAACAACATTAAAAAAGAAAAAAGCAGTGACAGGAAAAGCTTGCAGTCTTGAGTTTCGGACTTACGAATGGTGCAGAAACATGTTTTATTTCAGTGCTAACAAAGCCACAGATACGACATAGAACCCCGACTTCATCATCCAATTTGAATTCATGCTGACAATTTTCACTAGCTTTCCGGAGAGACTCAGCAGATACTCTAGCCTGAAAATCATTTAAATAAATTAACCATGGAGAAGAGAAACTTAACTGGGAAACAAAATTTCCTCATTTGGTATAAAGGTATAAATGCATCAACAACAATTAAACCTACATACTTCAGGTTGGGGTGGGGCGAAAGGGTGTTTATATAAATTTCAGTTACTCTTACCTCATCGTCATCAAAGTATGATGATGCCATACATATTTCCATTTCTCTCCACAGCATTTCAGTTTCAGACATTTCTTCCTCCTCCTCAACTGGTGGTTCTTCTGGTTCTGTTTTCCTATTCATGTCCGTGGACGTTGCTTCCTTAAACTGATTCCACCGGTCAATGATGTGTGACTCATCTTTTACCGATGTAGAATCGATGTTCTTCATATACGAATTTATAAGTTTATTGTATGCACCTGCACTCAGAGTTGTCTTTTTGTAAGTTTTCAGTTCATCAAAATCTTCCATTCGTGTTTGAGAAGACCTATAACTTTTACTCTGTGCTTTCGTTGGTTGAGGTCTTCCCTTCCACCCAGTTCCATAATCTAGATACTCTAAAGCAGGAATTTTCTTCTTCTTGTTAGCAGTGTAGCGTTTCATATTATAATAATGCAAAGAGAGTTGTTCAATCTCTTCTGATAAATTCGTCGGAGTTCTCTGCATATGACAGTTTCCAAAGGCTGGATCACCTGTTTCCGAAGACACAGGAACAATAGCAAGTGTATTTTCATCTTTCCTTGGATTTTTCACACTTGGCCTCCTGGGATATTTCACACCTGATCTGCTCGGATTTCCCACACTTGGTTTCCTCGGAGTCGTCACATCTGATTTGACCTCCTTTGATACATTCTTACTTTTGGACATGGTATCTCTTTTTTCAGACTGGGTAAGCTCTTCCGTTGGACTTGCATTGATGCATAACAAGTGTGATAGCGGCATGTTCATATCGGCTTCTTGTTCCTCTCCCTCTTCTCTCCAGTTGCTAGTTCTACAAGCAGCTGTAAGATGCCAGCTAGTATCTGTCCCTCCAGGTTGATCACAACCAACAAAACGCTCAGGTTGTACAAACCTGCGTTTAGAGCGTCGCAAGTTCATAGCATCATAAACTGGCCATTGATTGGTTTCATCAACACTATAAACTGCATCAGCTTCATTATTTCCAAGGGGGTCAAATTGGACCACATTGGATACCGAAATACCATTCTCCGATTTGATATTTACAGCATGGAAATAATTATTATATTTTAAGGGACTGTCATCATCTTGATCTAGAATTTGATAGACAATCTTGTTCTGCACCGATCTCACATCGAATGCAATCTGCTTCAAAACAGATGTAACAAGCAGCCATGATATATCAGATGAGAATTTCCCCAAAAATATCTTAGTTCGTTTCAATGTCGAGCAGTCCTCCGAGAAATTCCACCTATAGTGCTGATCCTCACATGCATTCTTTTCAAGCTTTTGGAGGATACAAATATCATTGATTCCTATTACTTCAGTCTCTTTGCTAAGAGTTCCTTTCTCAGAACCGAGAGGAGCACGGTTATCATACAAGTTTATGTAAAACTGGCACGAGCATTCAGAGTCATGAGGCTTCCTCTCAATGGAACTTATTTTAGCATCAACCCACACCTAAACATGAACAGAACTGTTTGATCAAAACTGAATGCCAAAATCACAACTTTCAATAGGAATCATCTATGTCAAAAAAAGCTAAGTAAAGCATTAAATGAAGTTCTTTTAGCAAGAAATTAGAATTAAAATATTTGGATAAGCACACGACCTATCAGCATTCAATTTCGCCCACAGTGAGCATCTTATAGTTAATTTGTGAAGGGCAATTAATTTACTTCGTTGTCCGACATTATACCAGTGAGCTTGGCAAGGGATGAGAAATAGAGAATAGAGTTATGTTGGTCTGACTCTTCATTTTTCTTTAAGTACTCTGGACATAGGTACGAGGATATGATCCTCCAAGGATTCCCCAAATATATACCTTTGTCAGACATAACAATGCCCGACACTCACAACAGAGTTCGAGTCATGTAGGAATTCCAAATGACAGATATCAGCAAAAGCTGCAATATTTAAATGAATTAATAAATTTTCAAATTAAGATGCTTGGATTGCTCAGTCTAAGAAAGCATAGCTTACAGGCTCCGGAGTCTCTTCATCTAGACTTTCTGTCTCCTGAGGGGGAGAAAAGATGCATATATCTATACCAGGCCTCAAAAAGCAAGTGCAATCGGGCAAAGTTGCCTTCCGAGACTTAACACGTAAATCAGAGAAGGGTTTCTTCTCAATCAGATATTGACCATCTATCAGATGCAAAGTCATGAATCCATTCTTAATTCTTATGAGTTCCACAGCTTGCCATGAGTCTTGGACGAAGACCTCGAAAGCTGATACACGAGAAATCAGTAGGGTAATACAAAACCAAAGAAATGGAGAGACGTAACACTACTGTTATCCAAGTTACATGATAAACTACTAGGAAACTACAGAAGGAGTCGGATTCCCATTCGAACAGACAAAATAAATACACCGAAAGTGCAGATTGTTAGGAGGTAATAATGCTTACGATATTCATCAAACGGATGCTCGGAATGATATAAATGCCTTTTCCTCATTGTGTTATATGTTCTGCAGTAAAAATGAATATATCAGAATCATATATATCTGCAAAGCTTGAAAAAAATGCAGCAATTTTCAAGTTCTGGAAATCAAATTCATGGTTATATGGAAAAGAAGAGTAAAAGGACATTAATTGAATATGTAATCTAACAAACATCTGTGTCCAGATTTAAGAATGACATAAAAATTCAGTAAAACTATTAACAGTATCCAGTAAATATCCTACTTTACCTGAAAAATTGCAGGATTAATCATATATTTCCGAATAAAGAAAAAATCCTATACAATTATCACGGACAAGGAAAGGGGAGGGTAAAAAAATGCAAAAGAAAGATCAGACTTTACCATAAAAAAACAGGATATAATTTGACAGAATATGACCACCCATTTCATGCAATGATCAGCAGAGAAAACAAAAGAAATAAAATTATAACATAGCTGAAAAAGATGAAGATCAATGAAAGAAAACCATATGATTATAATCTAAAAAACCAGAAATGAAAGGGGAAAAAGAAGTCTTCACTCAACATT
This sequence comes from Gossypium rotundifolium, assembly GCA_025506655.1. NCBI lineage: Eukaryota > Viridiplantae > Streptophyta > Magnoliopsida > Malvales > Malvaceae > Gossypium > Gossypium rotundifolium. The sequence goes on from CP106727.1 coordinate 13,513,144, forward strand.
TACCTGAAAACTGAATCTGGGTATTAAACAAAATCAGATTCCAGAGAGACAACCATTAACACTGAATGAAGTGAAGAAATGAGTGAGTGACTGAAACAAAGGAAGAGAAAAGGGCAGAAAAAAAAAGGTGCAAAGATAGACAAGGACAGTGGGGGCGAGGAGTTCTATAAATAAAATATGTCTGAGAATCTTGGGTTTTGGGTTGATGACTTTATGTTGCAATTTGCATGACTCAAAAGTTAAGAAGTGGCCCCTGCTGTCGCAGGCAAGGGATGGCAAGCTGAGTAAATAAGAGAAACAAGAAAAGGGTAGTGATGGGAAGGTGTGTTTGTGAATGAACGGCGGTGATTGATGATCATTGGTAGTTGAGTTTTGCAGAATATAGGGGCCACCAAAAACTGCTGGATTTTGCTGATAATAAAAATGAGATTTTTCATTTATTTATATATATATTTTTTCAGGGTAGGTTAGAAGCACGTGTAAGATGAACAAATAAAAAAACAGCAAGGACGGAGTTTATATGGAAATCTATTTACTTCATTACCAAAAAGTTAAAGCCCCACTTTTTTCTTTTGGCTTTGATCTCTCTCTTTTGGGATTGGTTCAGTCACTCTGTTTCATTCATCACCTTGGGTTTTAGACTTTTTAGCCATTGATACTGATTCTCAGGGAAAAAAAGAAAACTTTTGACTTTTTTTTGCTTGTTTTAGGGGGTTTTGAGGTTTAGGGTTTTATTAAACTGCAAATGATGCAGAATTGCATGCAACTGCAAGTTAACTTTTCATTGTGTGGTTATTAGATGCAATGAATGTTATTAAGGTAAATATTATTACTAGAGACAACTCTAATTATTATAAAATGGCATATTTAATTGGATGGTTCCTTAATTTGAAACATTTACTCAATGATTAATGAATAATCTTTTTGTTAAAGAGAAGCGATTTCGAATCTTATTTTTCTCACTTCCAAGATCACCTATTTGTGTAGTTTCAGGTTTTTTCTGCTATCTTTTTGGTAATAAAATCTTTTTTTACTTGTATCCAAAAATTGAGATGCCCTAATATTAACTTTTTTTTTTTTTTTATACACACATTTATATAGTTTATAAACCGTTAACTGTCTTTTGCTTATAGTTTCTTTACACGTTTTCAAATGAAGAATTAGTTTTTCCCCCCTTTTTTTTTTTAGGTTTTCATGAACTTTCCGTTCATGGAAGAAACGTTTATTCATGACGGTTTTATCTGCTTTTATGGCACGGTTATGTCTGCTTATATAGCATGGTAGTTTAGATTTCTGTTTAATTTTTTTGGTTTTCTAAGCGTACGGGAGAAAGAGGGTAAAATCGTGGTTCGGCGATTTGTTGATTGGTTATGGTGGCGATTTTGAAAAATTTGTCCATAGAGGGTGGAGAAGTTGACAAGTGGTATATCAATTTTGACGAGGGGAAGGAGTAAATCGGGTGAGGGGCAAGTAGGCGAGAGGCAGCGCCGGACAAAAGGGGATGGATTATAGGAGAAGCCTTGCCGTTAAGTGCCGTGGTGGGTTGGGTGAACTTCCAATCATCAAGGATGTTGCTACTAGATCGAGGACTGGACACGGGCTAGATGCTATCATTTTGTAGCGGAATGAAGGCAGATTGGGGGTGAACAGATGGTCATGGATCTTTCTGAAGTTGGGGTCTCTTATTATTTATTTGTCACTAGAAACGTATGGTATCAAGAGAGCTTTATATGTATGAAAGTAAAAATGTCGGTTTGTACGAGGGGCAGCTCAAACAGCAGCTGGATAAGCATGGATCTACCTTTTGACAGGATGCTAGTTAGTGAATGGGGATCCTGATTATTAACTTCTTGTAGAAGACGAATGACGAAAAGTGTCTACGGAGGTGGTGTGGTGGATGGGTCAAGTTTGAGGGTGATGTTGGCAAGGTCTCATTGGTCAGGGTGCTTGCCATCTGCTTGTTTACTGCTGAATGCTTCTCGTCTGCAACTAACAACGAATGTGGACAATGATGAATTTGGGAGCTTTACAAGTTTTTGATATCATGATTTTTAGTTGAAGAAAGTTCAATTGCAATTGGAATCTATACTTTTCATTTTATGTTTTTTTTTTTTAACTCGTAAGGTTTATATTTTATTTAACTGTTTTTTATTTTTTATTCCTATTCATACAAAATTATTGTATTGCTTCAATAAAGAAGTCCGTACTTTGTTTCAAAAATAATTAGATTTTGGTAATACTTTAGATTATTGACTTAGTATCGAAAAACAAGTACAATAAGAATTAAAGATTCGAAATTTATCATTAGAAGTTTCTCTGTAATAAAAGGAATAGAACAAAGCTATCCAATGAAACAGAGGATTAAACTCGTTTCCCAATTGCAGGGAAGAATTGGAATGCTACAATACTATGAAAATGATTAAGAAAAATACTAATAACAAAAAAATGGTAATGGAATCACCCGTGTTATTGGGCTTGTGAATTTCATTGACTACGGCCTGATAACTGATGAACTCTCTTAACATATGGGCAAATCTGGCGGCGGCGGTTGGATGGTCTGCAATTCACCAACTCCATTTTCGACAAGGAAAGCCATTGCCAAACCCCAATTGATATGAACATCCAGGTGACAGTGCATTATCCACACCTATTAACAAAAATCAAAATGAATGGTTATTTCATAAACGAAAAAGTAGTAGTAATTGATATGACGAAGAAGAGTGTTTACCTGGATTATCAGCGACGAATCTAATGACTGCCCATCCATTCACAGGCACTCCAACAGTGTTCCTCATAGGTGGATCAACAAGGTTGAATTTAGAAGTATCCTTTTTAGGATCGAAGTTCCCGAAACCTTGTGCAATGATATAGAAATCGTATCCATGAAGATGAATTGGATGATTCTCAGGTGTCACTATGCTTGTGTCTTGGAGCACAATTTGTACCCTTGAACCATACTTCAATTTGTACAACTTGGTTCCCGGAACAGGTTGAAAGAGCGATCGGCTCACGTTTCCTGTGTAGTCAAATTTTAATGGAGGGTTTGCTGGGAAATCTGTGGTGAAAACGCCTGGAATTCCTTGTTGGTGAGCTTGCAACAGAGAGAAGTTCCGTGGGAGCACGAATGAGACATTGTTCATGCTCGCTGTGAAACGTGTACCGTTGGGTCCTTGGCAACGACGTTTTCGGAAATGGGTGGGCAGTTGTTGAGTCCGAGGCCGATTGTGAAGAACAGGCTTTCATCTATATCGGTTGGGACTTGGCTTTTCTCGACTTCTAAAGCTTTGGCTGAAGGCCGTGACAGTGTTCGTGTCATTGTAGGCTGGTAAAGAAGGCATGATTGGAGTGGGCGCATTGCATTTTTTGGCAGCGCAAGAGGCAGACTTGTATTCGAGAATGGCGGTGGTGGTCGTGTTGTCAAATGGTGCGTTTTGTGCGCTTTGGTAGGCTCGAGCTGCCATGTAATATCGAGATGGTGGCTGATCACCTCGGATAAGAACATCAGTGGTTTGGCCGGGGCCTAACATGAGGACGGAAGTGGTGAAGGGTTTGGTATAGGAAGCATCAGCTCCAACAACAGTGAGCTTATGGTTGGCTACTTTGAAGAAAAGTGGCTGGTTCAAGGCGGCATTGATCACTCTGAGGAGATTCGTCTCCCCGGAGTCGATGGGAACTACTGTAGTCTCTGCAAAAAAGAAACAGTAGTTAATAACATCGGCTTTGTCACCCGAATGTGCGGTACGAATTCAATTGGTTCGGAGCAAATTACCTTTGGAGGAGCATTTGTAGAGATCACCAGGTTGAGCATTGATGGTATATGCATCAGAGACATTTGGAGCTGCCCCTGTTCTTGTTGCTTCCCTCACCACATCAATGGGATTTGCATCCCACCATTCACCTAATCATAATCATAATCATATTCATCAGCATAACATTTCATTTTGATCATCACAATCATTTGTACTCGTAACCGAAAAGGAATCTTTACCGAGAAGAATCGGTGTTTCGCGTTTCGGCTTAGGGAAAGGGTAGGATTTGCCTTCTCTGGGACGGATGATGAGAGCTCCATAAACAGTGGCTCTAAGCCATGAACTGTGAGCATGCCACCACAATGTTCCTTCTTGTCCTTGAACTGTAAATCTGTAAGTGTAACTTCCTCCCGGTCTAATCGGACACTGAGTCACGAATTCCGGTCCATCTGCCCATCCGGTTCTCATTTGCCGCACACCATGCCTGTATATCAAAGTGGTTAGGGTAATTCAAACGTGCAAATGACAACTAGAAATGAATGAAAGCTGATGACATGCGTGCATGGCATGCATGCATGCGTGCATGAATGAATTAGCAGTTATTAAATTACCAGTGGATGGTGACATTATATCGGGCTTTGTTGACAACTTGAACTTCAAGGGTGTCGCCATTGTTGATCTCCAAGGTAGGTCCAGGAAACATGCCATTAACAGTGATGGTGTTGTGAGTCTTGCACAGCCTCTTCACTTTTGTTGCTTGAATCTGTTTCATTCACGAACCAGCACCAAGGTTATTATTTAAATGTCTAATGGAAACCAATTTATCAGAAAGATATATATATCTAAAAAGAAAGAAGTAAAAGGACATACAACAAATCGATGTCGTTGAACTTCTGCATTTGCAGACAATGAAAGGAAAATGACAAGGAAAATGAAGGAAGACTTGTTGAAAATCCCCATTTAATCAAAGCTTAGATAGCAAAAGGTTTGCTTGAGAAGTGATATGAGACAGAGCTAGAGAAAAGGGTTTTATAGGAAAGATAAGAGTTGTTGTTTAGAGGTTGTCAGATTAGGTTTTGATTGGGCTAAAATGGTGATTTTTTCACTTAGTTCAAACCTGCAACAGAGTTGTTGCACCCACTAGCCTATTAATACTGAATTATGTCTTCAATGCTTGCTTCACAAGGATTTTTCTTTTTTTCTTTTGCTCTTTCTAGACCAACAAATTTTCTTATAATTCCTTCTAATATTTTTTTGAAATAAGTTAGATGATAAACTCGTCGTTTGAAAAGTAATCATACCCTATTCATGTACATGTACATAAAATTAATTAGATTGTTAGTTAAAAGCCAAATTAACCAAGTGAGCACGCTATCTTCTTGAGAACCCAATTAACCATTGCCCTTTTCATGTCAATTTCAACTCTCTATATGTTATACCATTTTTCAATGTTTGACGTTAAATCGAGGTTTTCAATATTATTTAAATATATTAAAAATATAATAAGCTCTTGAGTTACTCAAATTAAGTATATATTAAGATGTTCGGATGTTAGATTTTATTGAAGTTTGAAGTCAAACATTAAAATCTTAACTGATGGTATATTAGTCTTTTAATTATTAAAAAGAACAATAAAATATATATATAAGGGATTTAAATCTAACTTGAAAATATTTTAAATTTATCACTTAATTACAACTTTATTTTAATTTATTTAAATATTTTAATTTTATTATGCACATATATGTAAATAATTGGTTTGTAAACGCATACGCATGTGATACCCATTAATACTGAATTATGTCTCCAATGCTTGCTTCACAAGAATTTTCTTTTCTTTTTCTCTTTCTAGAGCAACAAATTTTCTTATAATTCCTTTTTAATTCTTCGTTTCTTTTTTAAATCAGTTAGATGATAAACTCTTCTTTGAAAATTAATCATACTGCATGTAGTAGTCTTGATTTATACTTCAAAGTATTAGATTGAAGATAAATTAACCAAGTCAACACTATTTTCTTAGAACTAAATTAACTATTGCCCTTTTGATTTGCATTTTAACTTTAAAATAATTGAGTTTTCAATAATTTGATTCTAAATAGAGATTTTTAATATATATTTATATATATATATATATATATATATATATATATATTAAAGGTACAAAAGATTATTAGGTTCTTGAGTTATTCAAGTCAAGTATATATTAGGATGCTATGATTTTAGAGTTGATCAAAGTTTGAAGTCAAGCTTAATTTTTCCAAGTGTGAGTTTAATATAGTTTAACTTTTATCTTGAACTAAGTTCAAAGTTAAAACTGAAAACTAAATCACACTTTAAACCTTGAATTTCAAATTGAGTTCATTTATGTTGGAACCTAAAATTATTATTTGCTCAAAAAGAGTAAGTTGAATGGAAGTGTCTCATTATAGTAGCCACGGTGACTTGATATTGTAAAAACCGTGTAAACAAAATAATAAAGAACACTAATATTTGTTTACGTAGTTTGGTTTTTTTACATATGTCGAACTTAACGAGTAATTCTTTATCTTTAATTTAAAATATAACAAGAGAATCATACTCTATTACTGCCCAAATATAAAAATCACACCATTGTACCTAAAGACAAATACTCACCTCTAAATTCTCTCCTTGCTTGTAAACATTAGAGGTTTACTCTTCAATTACACTTGCACAATAAGTTCCTTAATGAACAAGCAAATTGCTCTCAATATACTCTAATGCAAAAGTACCTATACAATGATTGAATATAAAGCAACCTTTTAAAAACAACAGTTACAAAATAGCAAAAGTAATATGCTAATAAAATCCAATAAAACGTGAATTAATGGCGAGTCAATTTTCTTGATTCTCGAATGATTCTCCGTAATAAAAAAAGTTAAAATTGTTGAATCCGATCATCACAATGCAACAGATTAATTTCCAAAATTAGACTTCCATAACTCAAAAATATCATCATAATTAATCAAATTGCGGACATCAAATGTAACAAATTTACTTAGAAATTAAATAACACCAAATCTTGACTGAACAATTTCGATGAACTCAACTCCATCATATTATTATGATAAATTCCGTGAAATGGCTAACCTACTTATATACAATTGTCATAATTTATCAATGTCATTCGACGTCAGCCCCATGAAAATGGAAATGGAAGATATATTGTCGAGACGTGAGAGATGAAGCAAAGTCTGTTGAAAGGAACTTAGTTTAGGTTAATTGTAGACTTAAATGTAAAAGATTTGAATGTATTTTTCAAAGAAAAGACAGATTGAAAAGAAAATAAACAAATTCACTCTTGTTAGGTGGGAATTATTATTAAAATAAAGAGATTTTGATTGACTCTAACAACTGATTTCTTAACGACATGTCAGGTGGGTAATTCAACCAGTCATATGGAATTAGTTAGATTATCTTAAAAACAGTTAAGATAAGATCCATGTAAGAAATGCTGTTCTATCAGGTTTGCTGAACTAGAAAAGTTAGATAGTAGTCTTATTACCTCACGTTTTCATTTAAATTTGTATTTCCTCATATTAACACTCCCAACTGTGTTTTTTTTTTTTTTTTTTTTAGAAAATGTCTTGCAAAAGAAGAAAAAATGATTTAACTTCAAGGACTAGGTTTGTTAATTGGTTCATATGGCATGAATGGCAGCAACTGAGAAACAACTAAGAAAGGCCAAAAACAAGCTTAACTGACAACGGTTGGTCTCTTCTATTACAAGCATTCGGCTCTAACATGAATTTGAGGATGAACACTTTTGACGAATGAGTCAAATATCAAAATTTAGAGTAGAATCATTTTAATCATATTATTCTTTCAAAATTTTGTTTGTGGTTGATAAGATTTTAATCTCTAACCTATTAATTTTATGTTGAAAATCATATTGTTTATCCAACTAAATAACTTTACTATACTATTATTTAAGCTCTTAATTAAGGTGGTGTCACGAGTTAATTGAGTACCAATTCGATAAAGGAAATTATGAAAATGTCCTTATGTAATTAAAAAAAATGTTATATTATTTGAGGGTATATTAATCTTTTTATTTAAAAATAAAAAGCGAAATGCATATGGTAAGATTTGAACTCATGGTAATTGCAATGGTAAAACTTTAAATTCTGATTCAATCAAAATTTGTTTTAATATTTTATACAGTTTTATTTTCATATGTAGATTTTATTTCCTCTATCAATTGTATATATCTATACTATTATTTAAGCTCTTGACTATGTTGAGATCTCATAAGCCAATGGACACTAACTTGATTAGGGAAATTTTAAAAATATCATTCCGTAATTAAAATAAGTTATACTATTCAAGATTATTTTGGTCTTTTTGTTTCTAAAAAACTAATAAAAAATTTACATGTGATTGGATTTGACCATGTAACACCCCTTACCCGAGACCGTTGCCGGAGTCGAGCTCGAGGCATTTCTGCGTCATGTTGACTAAATTAACTATAACTCGAGTTACGAAACTCTAAATTTATATCCATAAATTTTCTTTGAAACTAGACTCATATATCTTCTTACTATAATTTTTCCAGAATTTTTCTTATGGCCAATTAGTACAGTTTATTCATTAAAGTTTCCCTGTTTTACTGTTTGATGGTTTTGACCTATCTTTACAAAAACTCAGTTATCTCATTGTACAGAATTCAATTAATGTTCTTGTTTATTCCAATAAAAATAGACTCATTAAGTATTCTAAGAATATAAACTATGCTCCATGATTATTTTTGTACAATTTTAATAATTTTCTAATACAGAACAGGGGATCACGAAGTCATTCAGAACTAGTCTCACTAAAATTTAAATATCTCATAATATAAAATTCTTTTGCCTACTCTGTTTCTTTCATATAAAATAAAAACAATAAGATTTAATTCTATATCTTATTCACTTTCTAATTCCATTTCTCCTATTTTTGGTGATTTTCAAAATCACGTCACTGCTGCTAACCAAAAACTGTTTCATTGCAAAATATGGTTAACAAGTTTATAACATCTTTAATCCATTTCATTTAAACTCTATACATCAATCATACTTATATATATACCAAAACCAAATCAACCAAAACCACAATCAAACATAATCATCAAGCCAAAATATAAATTCCAAGATTAACACGATGGACAAGCCATTTTCGCATGGCTTATACAAATATATACAACTTCAAAACCAAACATAATATTATTAGCCTATACATGCCATATATGTTCATAGTTTCAAAAGTTCAACTAATAAAAAGATACCAAAGTTAGTTGATAGTGTGATAGACTTTGACGATGATCCCCGAGCTCGTAGCTAAACTTCAAAATCTATAAAGCCATACAAATAAATACACACAGTAAGCTATCATAGCTTGTAAGTTTTAAGCAATTATATAACAAGCCAAAATGCATTATAATAGAAATTTACACATTTATTAACCCTTAAACCGAATATCCAAACATTTAAAAAAAAATAGACTTCTCATAAGTCTTAAATCCATTCATCACTCAAGTACAAAATCCGAACATACATTCATTTAACAATCGGTTTTTATTCATATACTACTTATGAGATTTATACTTACCATTCAAATAATAAACTCTCATAGTATTAGAAACTTACCGATTTCAACCATTACATTGGTGTTTACACTCATACCTTCCATACTCATCGACCTCCCATACTCATCAACAGAAATTCCCTTTTGTACCAGACGTGTTTTAAAGTTCAATTCATGCAATTAAAATTCTTTGTCCGATTTCGCACACTTAGTGCTCGAAAAAATAGATTCGCACACTTAGTGCCACGTGACTGATTTCGCACACACAGTGCTTGGTATTCAAGTTCACTCACTTAGCATGTTTCTTGGTCTTGATACTTGTCTAAATAAGCACACATATATATATAAAACACACACACACACACACACACACACACACACACACACACACACACATATATATATATATATATATATATATATATATATATATATATATATATAATTTATTCATTTCTATCTCATTCCACATTCGCTAAATATTATTAGTAAACAATTATTCATCATTTTCAACCATATTCATTTCTTGACATCAATGTCTCACTTAGTCATGTCATGAGCATATATTTTATACTTCACATTCAACTATATTCATCTTCCAACCAATAATACATTCGGCATTGACATATTATACATATTACCTCTATTTAATTCATGTACTTCATTAAAGATAATAATTCAATTCAACCCAATTGCTTAAAAACTTACCTCGAAAATCGACGGATTAGGTTTCCCGGCTATTCATTCAACTTCGTTTTTCCCCGATCCAATCTCGATTCTTTTTGTTCTTGATCTAAATAATTTCAAATTAAGCTCATTCAACATTTTTCTCATTCAATTTAATCCAAAAAAAATGTAAATGGGAAAATTACTATTTTACCCCTGACATTTACCATTTTTACAATTTAGTCCCTATTGCACAAAACACAAAATACTTAAAATTGAACTAAACTTCTTAAGGGCTGAATTTTCATAGCTTTAATACAAGCTCATACATTTCCTTTATTTCACATTTTGACCCCTCTGTAGCGACCTAAAATTTGCTTGGGCGCTAATTGAGGAAATTATTTAAAATTTGAAAACAGAGTTTCAATTTTATTTAAAAAAGGGAGTCGCCACCGATCTTTTTTTCTAGGTGTGATCGGACACCTAATAAATCCTCTTTTCAAAGAAAAATCATTTTTGAATTTTCTTAAAAAGGGCGGGTTTAAGTCTGCGTCAAAATTCCAGAGAAAATAGGGTTCGGAGTCGGCATGCTGAGAAAGGTATTAGCACCCTCGCGAAGCCCAAAATTGGTATCTCGTTAAACGCGCGTTGTCTTAATTTTTTTAAAAATACAAGTTCAATTTAATATTTAATCGTGATCTGATTGGAACACGAGAAATTTTTTTTTAAAAAAAAAGAGAATTTTAAGATTCGAAATTTTTTTTTTAAAATACCCGAGAATTTTTGAAAACACGAAAATTTTTTAAAACTGAAAATTTTGAAAACACGAAATTTTGGAAATACGAAAACTTTGAAAACACGAGAATTTTTTTGAAACACGAAAATTTTTTGAAAATACTAAATTTTTAAAACACAGAAATTTTAAAACACAAGAATTTTTTTAAAAACATGAATTTTTGAAAATACGAGAACTTTAAAAACACGAGAATTTTTTTGAAACACGAAATTTTTGAAAACACGAAATTTTAAAGCACAAGAAATTTTTTAAAAAACATGAAATTTTAAAAACCGAAAATTTTGAAAAGCGAAAATTATTATTTTTTAAAACACGAATTTTTAAAATACGAGAACTTTAAAAATACGAGAATTTTTTGAAACACGAAATTTTGAAAATATGAAAATTTTAAAATACGAAAATTTTGAAAACACGAAAACTTTTAAAACACGAGAATTTTTGAAATACAAGAATTTTTGAAAACACAAAATTTTTTTATTTTAAAACACGAAAATTTGAAAAAATACGACAATTTTATGAAAATACAAAAAGTTTTGAAACTCGAAATTTTATTTTATTTTTTTAGATTTCTTGATTTCTTTAAAAAAGGCGTATCGTATTTAACACGAACCGATGATATTCACCCAACATAGCGATGAAATCAACGACAAATGTTAAACCGATTCGTTTGCCTTATTTATTAAAATTATTCGAATATATAAAAAGAAATAAAATATAAATATAAATGTAAAAAATGCGAAAAAAGAAATCCGATAATATTAAAAACGAAATGTCACGAAAATATACGAGATAAATTACAAGTGGGTAAAAAGGAAGTTACCGAAAAACTCAAAATTACGGACTTGAAGAACGGGATACACGGCCCGAGCTCTTTTTTTCTTTTCTTTTTTTTTCCTTTTCCTTTTTCCTTCTTTCTTTTTTTTTTCTTTTTCTTTCTTCTTTTTTTTTCTTCTCCTCCTTTTTTGCTGTTGGGCCGCGGGTTAGGCCTGTTGGGTCTGGCTGGCTGGCACCGCCCTCTTCTTGGGCTTGGGTGGTCATGGTGCTTCTTTTCTTTTGGCCTGTTTTTTTTTTGGGATTGTTTCTTTTTTTTTTGCTTATTTCTTTTTTTTTGACACTTCACTTTGGTGGGCCTTGCCTGGGTCGGGTCATGGTCGGGTCATGGGTTGGCTTTCTTGTAAAAAAAAAATATTTTATTTTATTTTTTCTTTTTCCTTTTTCTTTTCTTTCTCTTTCTCCTTTCTTTTCTTTTTTTTTTCTTTCTTCTTCCTTCTTTCTTCTTCTTCTCCCCTCTTCTTCTTCTTCTTCTTCTTCTCCTCCTAGTCTGTCATTGCTGTCGTGGAATGACTCGGCTCCCGTCGGTGGTGAGCCTTCTCTCTTCTTCTTCTTCCTTCTTCTTTCCTCTCTTTTTGTGGGTTTTTTTCGTTGATGGTGGGTGGTTTGATTTTGGGGAAAAATCCCTTTTATAGCGTTTTTTGCGGTGTGCAGTGGATAGGGAAGGAGGCCATCCTTAGTGGTGGCGGAAATTACTGAGGTAGGTGCCCAAATTACCGAATTTTGGAGATTTTCTGAGAAAGACCAGATTGCAATCGAGAAAGCTGTTGGGGCCAAAGTGTAATTTTAAGAAAGATAAGGGGTAAAATGTAATTTTGAAAAGTTTTGGGGCCAAATGTAATTTCAAGAAAGTTTAGGGGTTAAAATGTAAATTTTTTAATTTTTTAAAATTTTTAAATTTTTTTAAAATAAACCCATAATTAAGCGGACAAAATTTAGTGCTTATATTGCCCTCTTTGCTCATCATTTGTGAAACAGGATGAGCAAAGACTTAAAAGCTTAAATTTTGTTCGATGTCCAATATTTATTCTTTATTGAAAATAGAAATCGAAAATAGCTCGACATGTGACACGAAGCTCAACTCACTTCTCGGATTATGAGTTGATCTTTGAAAAACAAAAATTGAAAATACCTCAGCGTGTGACCTGAGGCTCAACTCACCTCTCGCAATATGAGTTGATTTTGAAAAAAATTGAAGATACATCAACGTGATGACGAGGCTCAACTCACCTCTCTAATATGAGTTGATTTTTGAAAAGCGAAATTGAAAAATACCTCGACGTGTGACCGAGGCTCAAATCACCTCTCGCATTATGAGTTGATTTTGAAAATGAAATTGAAAATACCTCGTGTGACTGAGGCTCAACTCACCTCTCAATATGAGTTTATTTTTTGAAAAACGAAAATTGAAAAATACCTCAGCGTGTGACCTGAGGCTCAACTCACCTCTCGCAATATGAGTTGATTTTGAAAAACAAAAATTGAAAAATACCTCAGCGTGTGACCTGAGGCTCAACTCACCTCTCGCAATATGAGTTGATTTTTTGAAAAATGAATTGAAAATACCTCTCGTGTGACTGAGGCTCAACTCACCTCTCGCAATATGAGTTGATTTTTTGAAAACGAAAATTGAAAAAATACCTTGGCGTGTGACCGAGGCTCAACTCACCTCTCTAATATGAGTTGATTTTTTTGAAAACAGAAATTGAAAATACCTCAGCGTGTGACCTGAGGCTCAACTCACCTCTCGCAATATGAGTTGATTTTTTTGAAAAACGAAAATTGAAAAAATACCTCGACGTGTGACCCGAGGCTCAACTCACCTCTCGCAATATGATTTGATTTTGAAAAATGAAAATTGAAAAATACCTCGACGTGTGACCCGAGGCTCAACTCACCACTCGCAATATGAGTTGATTTTTTTTTTAAAAACAGAAATTGAAAATACCTCAGCGTGTGACCTGAGGCTCAACTCACCTCTCGCAATATGAGTTGATTTTTTTGAAAAATGAAAATTGAAAAAATACCTCGGAGTGTGATCCGAGGCTCAACTCACCTCTCGCAATATGAGTTGATTTTGAAAAACGAAAATTGAAAAATACCTCAGCGTGTGACCTGAGGCTCAACTCACCTCTCGCAATATGAGTTGATTTTTTTGAAAAACAGAAATGAAATAATTTTAAAAAGGATCAAAATTTCAAAACATATATCCGGTGGAACTCGAATGTCTTCCTTGTCCTTGGTTGATACTATCATCAAAACCTTTTGCTTTTTGGAATACTGTATATGTCATGCATGATGTTATCATGATATGCACATGTTTGGTCTTAAATGCTTTTATGCCTACATGATTATGTCATACGCCTTAGGCTTGTTTGTCATATATCTCTTTTCGTTACGACTCTCATGATGACTGCATTCATTGCTTCGATTCTTGATTTCCCTTTCAGGTTTTGTACCCATCCTCGAGTAATCTGCGTTTCTCGTGTATCACCCTTTTGCCGCTTGTTGAACTTTGTCCTTGCTTTGAGGCTCTTACACTTACCAAATTCTCATCCGGGTAATACTCAACATTCCTTTTGTTTAGAGTATGTCATTTCACTATTTATCATTTAGACGAACCACACATGAGATGCATGAAAATAGGAAAGTAGGTACGAAAGAAATACCTCACATTCATATTTATTTCAAAAGCAATAAGCAAAGAAAATTGACAAGGAAAAGCTCAATAAAGAAAACATTATAAAGAAAGGAATGCAGATTCAATTGTCACAAATGCTCTAGATATTCAACGCATGAACTTCTCCACATTTCTTCAGCTTAAGTCGTGATATCTGGGGCATCAATGCCATTCTTACTCATTTTTGTACCTTAGTGGATTTTTTTTTTACCCAACCCACTCTTCATGGGTTTTATCCCGAATTAATTACAGTTTTATTCATTTCTATAATCTTTTTCCAAGCACTTCATATTGAAGTAATGATTACTGAACTAATAATGCTTTCACAAAAGAAGTTGTGTGTATTACTCTGAAAGTCTCTAAATAATATAAGAATCCGAAATAGGACAATTATTTAGAACTAACTAGGCTTAAAGGGCTCGGAGCACTTGAGATAAGGGTCTAAGCAGTGACGATATCTTTAGATTCCCTTTTAGAAGTATCAGCTGAACAAAGAAGACATACGTCAGGGATCACCTTAATAAACAACAAGCAATGACAACCTAAGTGTTAAAAATGGATCATTCTCATGACATTTTGCATCCATTCATAACATTTATAATACATATGGTTAGGAGCATTTTCATGACATCCTAACCATTTGACATAAGCATAGACCCCATGAAATCAAATTCTATAGGTAGGTTCCCAGAGGACAACGTAGCAAAATTGATGGGAGTTACAGGAGCAGGCTAAAGATAGTAGATCCTATCTCCACTGAGCAGGAGTGGAGCGGATCGAAGATGAAGAATCTTATCTTCATGTATCGGTAATGGAGCAGATTCAAACCACTAGCCTAACCCCCTAAGCAGTAGGGTAACAGGCTAAAAAAATACAAATATTTTCTCCACTGAGCAGGAGTAGAGCAGATTGAAGGCAGCAAGTCTTATCTCTATGTATCGGCGATGGAGCAGACTGAAGTTTATAGCCTTATCTCCACTGAACAGGAGTGGAGCAGGCTGAAAATACAGATCTTATCTGTAACACCCCCTACCTGTATCCATTGCTGGAATAAAGTATGAGGCATTACCGAGGAGTACGGAATACTCATAGACAATTTAAGCCATTTATCGCTCAAATACCGAAATTGCCTATAAAAATTTCTTTACACATATAGTGCACTTGAGGTGCACCATTCCATAATTATGAATGAACACATTTATCAAACATATGTCATGTTTTTATATATATCATAGTCTCATATTTCCATGTATCAATTACCATCATTTCCTCGTATTTCGACAAATCGTGTAACAATTCATAAACATGCAATTCACTAACCTTTCACGCTAATCACAATTTAAAGTGACAAATCACTTATTGAGCCCAATTTCAATGTTCACTACAATCTATCATATAAATTTGGATGTACGTATCCACCAATAAATTCCATGTACAGTATCATCATCTCATATTTCCACATACATTACTTTACATATTATGAACTCAAATAACATATAAAAGACATACCAATGTATTTCAAATACGTTTTCATAATATTTCATTTAGAATTAAGATTATTTCATATTAGAACTCTTCTCATTAACTCATTTGGAATACCAATTCATACGGATAATAGACTCAAGGATGTACAAATATATAATCACAAATGAACTCATTCATCAACCAAGTTCTACGTTCATGTCTCATCAACTCGTATTTCCTTATATCACATAATATATATATAACATGATTTCCATTCCCTTGATATTTTTCCATATTTATCCCGTTGAATTTCTTGGAATTTTCGATGAATTTTCAGAGGTACACTTTAGTGTACAAATCCAGGTCCGTCAATTCATGTTCATGTGGGCACATTTCCATTTCAGATAGCACACTCCCGCGAACCTCATCCTTACAGCGGGATTACCAGTCTAGGCTAAATCCCCTGTAAGAGAGCACACTCCCGCGAACCTCATCCTTACAGTGGGATTACCAATCGAGGCTAAATCCCCTGTAATATAAACTCATAGAGTATTGTTGGGATTACCAGTCTAGGCTAAATCCCAAGCGACAATTACTCTAATGAGCTTGGATCTGAATTACCAGTCCAGGCTAAATTCAGACCCTAATTCGGATTACCCGTCCGGGCTAAATCCATTTTCCACATATTCTTCGGAAGGGCTATATCAGGATCACCCGTCCGGCTAGATCCTTTTCACACATATTCTTGGAGGGCTATATCGAGATAGGATCACCCGTCCGGCTAGACCCTTTTTACCGTCAATTCCTTTTCGAGATCCATTGAATTTTCCTTTCATTCAACCGGGATTTCTTTCCCTTTTTATCAAATATATCAATGTTTCGTCAACTTTCATACAATGAACATTCAAATTATATTCATATCAATAACATATATTTCAAGCATTTAAGAATATAATTCAAGTTACATGAACTTACAATTCGATTTTTATACCATAACGATAATCTTAGTTTCATAATAAATATTTGAAATAAAACATTATATCATTTCTACCTCAACGTTTATCAATTATAATCGATCATGTGATAAATTTATACACAAGTCATTCATTTATTATTTTCCTCCTCCTCCTCTCCATCCAAATCCTTAGTATAAACAACACACTTGTAAGTAACATTATCTATAATTTTCACTATTTACTTATGTGAATATTCAAGCTGTCCATCCGTGTCATAGTCACTAAATTATTTTTATCTTGAGCTACAGAACTCCAAATTAAGATCCGTAAATTTTATTTGAAACTAGACTCACATATCTTCTTACCATAATATTTCCAAAATTTTGGTTTGGCCAATTAGTACAGTTTATTAGTTAAGTTCTCCCACATTACACAGTCCTCTGCTCTGACCTCTCTTCACTAAAAATCAATTATCTCATAGTACAATTTTCATATAGTGTTTCCGATTATTATAATGCACAATTATTTTTGTACAATATTTAGTGAATTTCTAAAGTAATAACAGGGCTCACGAAGTTATTCTAAACCAATCTTACCAAAATTTAAATATCTCAAAATGTAGACTTATTTTGCTTGCTCTGTTTCTTTTATATGAAAATAGACTCAACAAGATTTAATTCTATATCTCACTCAACTTTTAATTCAATTTATACCATTTTGATGATTTTTCAAAGTTAGACAACTTCTGCTGTCCAAAACTGCTTTAGTATAACATGTTGATTTCTATTTTGTCTCAAATTCCACATTTCATACAATTCAATCCTTGCTCAATTAACCCCTCAATTGAGCTAATTTTCTCATTTAATACTTTTCTATATCATTTTAAACTACTTCATAACCTTTAAAAATCAGAATTTTAACACTAGGCCTTAATTTCAACTTTAGGTCCTAAAACTAATTTCCATCAATTTTACTTGATAAAATCATCATATAACAAAATTAAAGCTTCAATTCAATATTTATTCATCATATTCTTCCAGCACTAATCCACATCAACTTTAAAAATTAGCCATAGAATAAAAACTAATGACATAGTAAGTTGGATCCAATTGTAAAAGTCTAAAACATAGAAATTTCAAGGAGAAAGCAAGAATTAAACTTACATGAAGCTTGAGTATGAAAACCAGCTTGAAAATCTCTCCATGGCTGTTTTTCAGCTGAAGAAAATGAAGAGAAATGAAGAGAATTCTAGATATTCCAATTTGGTCCCATTTTTATTTAACTAATTTTGGCAAATTTCCAATTTTGCCATTATTTCACCCATTTCCTGATTTTTCTCAGCTATTGCTGCCCAAAATATCTCCTTTGGCTTATTTTAACTTTAGATCCTTCCTCATTTGACAATTAATCTATTTAATCCTTCTAGCAACTTTTACACCTTTTTCAATTTAGTCCTTTTTATTTAATTAACCACCCAAACGTCAAAATTTTCTAACGAAATTTTAATGCTAACTTATTGACATTCCGTAAATATTCATAAAAATACTTATGACTCGGTTTATAACACCGAGATCTCGATACCTCTTTTTCTCGATTTCTTGACCAAATAAATCTTTATAAAACATAATTTACTATTTTAAAAATATTTTAAAAGCTACATTTGACTTGTAAATATTAAATAATATGGTCTACGAGTTCATTTGTTAGATTTGGTGGTCTCGAATCACTATTTCTAACACCACTGAAATTTGGGCTATTACAACTCTCCCCCTCTTTAAGAATTTTCGTCCTCGAAAATTCCTTCAGTGGAGAGATTCAAATATTTTCACTACTTATACCTTTTTCGATGTCAATTCCTTACACGAAAATTAGAGAAATCTAGATACCAGAATCATCACATTTCTATGATCAAACCAAAAGCATAATCATAACAGACATAGTTATCACAAGCTGAAGAACACACTTTAAAGATAAGCCATGATTAATAATTTACAAAGTATGAATTATAGGAAAACCAAGATAAGGAAATTCAAGATACAATACCATACCAGAAATCCGAGAACATAACTCAAAAAAATAATAAAGATACTGATGATTCCTCAGAGAAAGCCAGAAGAAAAACACTGCTTACCGACTCTGGACTTCCATCATAACAGAGTTAATATATTTCCAAATATTTATATATATGACAGAATAATATCCAGTAAAAACGGAAGAATAGTCCAACATAATTTTTTTTTTACCATCAACTTTATTCCAACATAATAAAATAGAATTCCGAAGAGATAAAGAAATACCGATCATAAACCGACCTGACCAATAGGGCTTTCGTCTAACATCATAGTTAGCTAGCATTCTCATAACATAAGAACTCCATCAGAGCTGAACAATCACACACATATCTCTGAGGATAAAAGAATATATATAGAATACTCAGAAAGATCATCATATTCATCTCAACTATAACTATCACACACAAACATCTTTACTACTCAATTATTATTTCTCTAACTAATTTCTATCTTCATGTACCCGTATCATTCCATTCACTAACGAAAACCAATTCAGGAAGAATCTTAGCAAACACATACTTTAGATTTCATACTCAATTGAGGCGAATAGTCGAGACTAACTTCTTCTTTATCCGTGACATTGCATAATCTGTGTAATCATTAAAATAATATGATATTTCTTCTAAAACTGAGTTCATTTGTCACATTATACTCAACTCTTTTTGCATTACTAATTATTCACCACTGAACTCTTTAGTTTCCCACTTATGAACTTATTCAACATAATTCTCGTGAACTTTCATCATAAAACAACACTAGTTAAGGGGTGAGGTCGTAAAGCCTCTAACTTGACTCTCATAAATACACACATATGACTTATCATTCATCATCAACATAATATCATCATAATCACATAATTCACTCTAAGCAAATTTTCATACTTAGTCATGTTACACAAACTTTTCGATTATCTTATTTAAACAAGTGTACTTAAACATACATTCCATGAAATTTGAGTAAATTTACTCATAACACTCACTTAATCAAGCATGTTAGGCACATAATATCATATGAATACCAACATACATGGATGAGTTTATCACAACATAGACTTCCGTTTCATTTCACTTTTCCACATTTCTCAACTTATGGTTATCTCATTAAGAACATTAATGATGCATATCATGAACTTCTATTCATACCTTTCTATATTTCAACATATCGTAAGCACATTTCAATCATCTCAATATCATTTTTAGCATTATCAACAATAGCTCGGTTAGAAGTCATTTCTATCTTAACAAAACAATTTCGTTAGAGCCGGGAGATATCACACTATCACAGTTCACATATCGCATGTATAGCTAGACTCATGCACACGCTATGTTAGTCCGAGAATCGACTAAATCATAGCTCGATACCACTAAATGTAACACCCCTACCGTATCCATTCTTTGGAATAAAGTATGAGGCATTACCGAGGAGTACGGAATACTCACAGACAATTTAAGCCATTTATTGCTCAAATACCGAAATTGACTATAAAAATTTCTTTACACATATAGTGCACTTGAGGTGCACCATTCCATAATTATGAATGAACACATTTATCAAACATATGTCATGTTTTTATATATATCATAGTCTCATATTTCCATGTATCAATTACCATCATTTCCTCGTATTTCGACAAATACGTGTAACAATTCATAAACATGCAATTCACTAACCCTTCCTGCCAATCACAATTTAAAGTGACAAATCACTTGTTGAGCCCAATTTCAATGTTCACTACAATCTATCATATAAATTTGGATGTACGTATCCACCAATAAATTCCATGTACAGGTATCATCATCTCATATTTCCACATACATTACTTTACATATTATGAACTCAAATAACATATACAAGACATACCAATGTATTTCAAATACGTTTTCATAATATTTCATTTAGAATTAAGATTATTTCATATTAGAACTCTTCTCATTAACTCATTTGGAATACCAATTCATACAGATAATAGACTCAAGGATGTACAAATATATAATCACAAATGAACTCATTCGTCAACCAAGTTCTACGTTCATGTCTCATCAACTCGTATTTCCTTATATCACATAATATATATATCATGATTTCCATTCCCTTGATATTTTTCCATATTTATCCCGTTGAATTTCTTGGAATTTTGATGGATTTTCAGAGGTACACTTTAGTGTACAAATCCAGTCAAATCAATTCATGTTTATGTGGGCACATTTCCATTTTGAGAGCACACTCATGAACCTCATCCCAATGGGATTACCGGTCAGACTAAATCCTCGAAGAGAGCACACTCCATGAACCTCATCCTTACAGTGGGATTACGGTCGAGCTAAATCCTGTAATATAAACTCATAGAGTATTGTCGGGATTACCAGTCAGGCTAAATCCTGCAGCGACAATTACTCTAATGAGCTTGGATCCAATTACTAGTCAAGGCTAAATTCAGACCTTAATTGGATTACCCGTCCGGGCTAAATCCATTTTCCACATATTCTTGGGAGGGCTATATCAGGATCACCCGTCCGGCTAGATCCTTTTCACACATATTCTTGGGAGGGCTATATCGGGATAGGACACCCGTCCGGCTAGACCCTTTTACCGTCAATTCCTTTTCGAGAGATCCATCAATTTTCCTTTCATTCAACCGGATTTCTTTCCTTTTATCAAATATATCAATGTTTCATTCAACTTTCATACAATGAACATTCAAATTATATTCATATGAATAACATACATTTCAAGCATTTAAGAATATAATTCAAGTTACATGAACTTACAATTGATTTTTATACCATAACGATAATCTTAGTTTCATAATAAATATTTGAAATAAAACATTATATCATTTCTACCTCAACGTTTATCAATTATAATCGAGCATGTGATCAATTTATACACAAGTCATTCATTTATTATTTTTCCTCCTCCTCCTCTCCATCCACATCCTTAGTATAAACAACACACTTGTAAGTAACATTATCTATAATTTTCACTATTTACTTATGTGAATATTCAAGCTGTCCATCCGTGTCATAGTCACTAAATTATTTTTATCTTGAGCTACAGAACTCAAAATTAAGATCCGTAAATTTTATTTGAAACTAGACTCACATATATTCTTACCATAATATTTCCAAAATTTTTGGTATGGCCAATTAGTACAGTTTATTAGTTAAGTTCTCCCCTGTTACACAGTCCTACTGCTCTGACCTCTCTTCACTAAAAATCAATTATCTCATAGTACAATTTTCATATAGTGTTTCCGATTATTTCTAATGAAAATAAGATCACTAAGGAATACAGACATATAAATTATAATGCATAATTATTTTTGTACAATTTTTAGTGAATTTCTAAAGTAAGAATAGGGGCTCACGAAGTTATTCTAAACCAGTCTTACCAAAATTTAAATATCTCAAAATGTAGACTTCCTTTGCTTGCTCTGTTTCTTTTATATGAAAATAGACTCAACAAGATTTAATTCTATATCTCACTCAACTTATAATTCAATTTATACCATTTTTGATGATTTTTCAAAGTTAGACAACTGCTGCTGTCCAAAACTGCTTTAGTATAACATGTTGATTTCTATTTTGTCTCAAATTCCACATTTCATACAATTCAATCCTTGCTCAATTAACCCCTCAATTGAGCTAATTTTCTCATTTAATACTTTTCTATATCATTTTAAACTACTTCATAACCTTTGAAAATCAGAATTTTAACACTAGGCCTTAATTTCAACTCTTTCACAATTAGGTCCTAAAACTAATTTCCATCAATTTTACTTGATAAAATCATCATATAACAAAATTAAAGCTTCAATTCAATATTTATTCATCATATTCTTCCAGTACTAATCCACATCAACTTTAAAAATTAGCCATAGAATAAAAAACTAATGACATAGTAAGTTGGATCCAATTGTAAAAGTCTAAAAACATAGAAATTTCAAGGAGAAAGCAAGAATTAAACTTACATGAAGCTTGAGTATGAAAACCAGCTTGAAACTCTCTCCCATGGCTGTTTTTCAGCTGAAGAAAATGAAGAGAAATGAAGAGAATTCTAGATATTCCAATTTGGTCCCATTTTTATTTAACTAATTTTGGCAAATTTCCAATTTTGCCATTATTTCACCCATTTCCTGATTTTTCTCAGCTATTGCTGCCCAAAATATCTCCTTTGGCTTATTTTAACTTTAGATCCTTCCTCATTTGACAATTAATCTATTTAATCCTTCTAGCAACTTTTACACCTTTTTCAATTTAGTCCTTTTTATTTAATTAACCACCCAAACGTCAAAATTTTCTAACGAAATTTTAATACTAACTTATTGAAATTCCGTAAATATTCATAAAAATACTTATGACTCGGTTTATAACACCGAGATCTCGATACCTCTTTTTCTCGATTTCTTGACCAAATAAATCTTTATAAAACATAATTTACTATTTTAAAAATATTTTAAAAGCTACATTTGACTTGTAAATATTAAATAATATGGTCTACGAGTTCGTTTTTCAGATTTGGTGGTCTCGAATCACTATTTCTGACACCATTGAAATTTGGGCTATTACATTATCTCCACTGAGCAGAAGTGGAGCAGATCGAAATTACAAGTCTTATCTCCGTGTATCGGCAATGGAGCAGACTGAAGTATAGCCTTATCTCCACTGAGCAGGAGCGGAGCAGGCTGAAAGAAAGCGGATCTTATCTTCACTGAGTAGGAGTGGAGCAGATCGAAACAGCGAATCTTATCTCCACTGAGCAGGAGTGGAGTAGATCGAAGACAACAGATTTTACCTCTACTAAGCAGGAGAAGAGCAGATCGGAAGATCGAGGCCTTATCTCCACTGTGCAGGAGTGGAGCAGGCAAAAGATAGTAGATCCTATCTCCACTGAGCAGGAGTGGAGTGGATCGAAGATGACGAATCTTATCTTCATGTTGTAGCGACCTCAAAATTGCTTGGGCGCTAATTGAGGAAATTATTTAAAAATTTGAAAACAGAGTTTCAATTTTATTTATAAAAGGGAGTCGCCACCGATCTTTTTTCTAGGTGTGATCGGACACCTAATAAATCCTCTTTTTAAAGAAAAATCATTTTTTTTGAATTTTCTCAAAAAGGTGGGGTTTAAGTCTGCGACAAAATTCAGAGAAAAATAGGGTTCGGAGTCGGTTCTGCGAGGAAGGTATTAGCACCTCATGAAGCCCAAAATTGGTATCTCGTTAAGCGCGTTGTCTTAATTTTCAAAATACAAGTTTAATTTAATATTTAATCGTGATCCGATTGAGACACGAAATTTTTTTTAAAAAAGAGAATTTTAAGACTCAAGAAATTTTTTTAAAATCGAGGATTTTGAAAACACGAATTTTTTTAAACCCAAAATTTTGAAAACACGAAATTTTAGAAATACTGAAAACACGAGAATTTTTTTAAAACACGAAATTTTTTTGAAAACACGAAATTTTTGAAAACACGGAAATTTTAAAACACAAGAATTTTTTTTAAAAAAAACATGAAATTTTTGAAAACTCGAGAACTTTGAGAACACGAGAATTTTTTTTGAAACACGAAATTCTTTTGAAAACACGAAATTTTTGAAAACACGAATTTTTTAAAAAACACTGAAATTTTGAAAGCACGAAAATTTTTGAAACACGAGATTTTGAAAATACAAAATTTTTTGAAAGTACTGAATTTTTTTACACTCGAGAATTTTGGAAAACCGAGAATTTTGAAAACACGTAAATTTTTTTAAACACGGAAATTTTAAAACACAAAATATGAAATTTTGAAAACCCAAAAATTTTGAACGCGAAAATTATTTTTTAAATACGAAATTTTTTAAAAATACGAGAACTTTAAAAATACGAGAATTTTTGAAACACGAAATTTTTGAAAATATGAAAATTTTGAAATATGAAAATTTTGAAA
Source organism: Gossypium rotundifolium (assembly GCA_025506655.1). Classification (NCBI taxonomy): domain Eukaryota; kingdom Viridiplantae; phylum Streptophyta; class Magnoliopsida; order Malvales; family Malvaceae; genus Gossypium; species Gossypium rotundifolium. The sequence continues at coordinate 13,537,865 of CP106727.1, forward strand.
ACACGAAAACTTTTAAAACATGAGAATTTTAAGATACGAGAATTTTGAAAACACGAAATTTTTTTAAAACACGAAAATTTGGAAAATACGACAATTTTTTTTGAAAACATAAAAAGTTTAGAAAATCGAAATTTTATTTTATTTTTTTTTGATTTTTTGATTTTTTATTTTTTTAAAAGGGCGTATCGTATTTAACACGAACCGATGATATTCACCCAACATAGCGATGAAATCAACGACAAGTGTTAAACCGATTCGTTGCCTTATTTATTAAAATTATTAAAATTAAAAGTAAAATAAAACACAATTAAAAAAATAAAATGCTAAAATATTAATAATATTAAAACGAGATGTCATTAAAATACACGAATTAAATTAAAAGTAGGTAAAAAGAAAATTACCGAGAAGTTCAAAATTACGAGCTTGAAGAATGGGATACACGACCCGGACTCTTTTTCCTTTTTTTTTTTTTTTTTTCTTTTTCTTCTTTTTTTTCTTTTCTTTCTTTTTTTTCTCTTTTTTCTTCTTTTTTCTTCTTCTTTTTTCTCTGGGCCATCGCCTTTGGGCTTTCTTGAAAATGGGCTTGGGTCTTTCTGGTGTGGGTCATGGGTCGGGTCGGGTCATGGTCGGGTCGACCCAGTGACTTTAATTTTTTTTTTCTTTCTTTTTTTTTTTTTTTTCTTTCTTTCTTTCTTTCTTTTTCTTCTTTCTTTTTTCTCCTTTCTTCTTCTTCTTCTTCTTCCTTCTTCTTCTCCTTTCTTCTTCTTCTCCAACACTTGCCTTGCCGCTTCTTCCTCCCGGTGGTGCGACCCCTCTTCCTCTTCTCTTCTTCTTCTTCCTCCTCCTTTTCTTTTCTTTTCTTTCTTTTTCGTGCTTTTTTTGGATGATTGGGGTTTCATTTTTGGGGAAAATCCTTTTATAGCCCTTTTTGCGTGTAGCAGATGGCTAGGGGTAAGGAGGCCATCCTTTAGGTCTGGTGGTCGGAAAATCGGGGTGGGTGCTCGAAATCCACCGATTTTGGAGATTTTCCGATGAAGGACTAAACTATAAATGCATAAAACTATTGGGGTTGAAGTGTAATTTTGAGAAAGATAAGGGTAAAATGTAATTTTGAAAAGTTTTAGGGCTAAAATGTAATTTCAAGAAAGTTTAGGGGTTAAAATATAAATTTTTTTAATTTTTTTAAAAAGTTTTTTTAAATTTTTTTAAAATAAACCCATAATTAAGTCGTACAAAATTTAGTGCTTACAGATGCTGCCCCTCTTTGCTCATCGCTGTGAAACAGGGATAGAGCAAAGACTTAAAAGCGCTAAATTTTGTTCGATGTCCAATATTTATTCTTTATTGAAAAATAGAAATCGAAAATAGCTCGACATGTGACACGAAGTTCAACTCACTTCTCGGATTATGAGTTGATCTTTGAAAAACAAAAATTGAAAATACCTCAGCGTGTGACATGAGGCTCAACTCACCTCTCGCAATATGAGTTGATTTTTGAAAAACAGAAATTGAAAATATTTCAGCGTGTGACCTGAGGCTCAACTCACCTCTCGCAATATGAGTTGATTTTTGAAAATGAAATTGAAAAATACCTCGGCGTGTGACTGAGGCTCAACTCACCTCTCTAAGATGAGTTGATTTTTGAAAAATGAAATTGAAAAATACCTCGACGTGGTCGAGGCTCAACTCACCTCTCGCAATATGAGTTGATTTTTGAAAAATAGAAATTGAAAAATACCTCGACGTGTGATTCGAGGCTCAACTCACCTCTCATAATATGAGTTGATTTTTGAAAAGCGAATTGGAAATACCTCGGCGTGTGACCCGAGGCTCAACCCACCTCTCCCATTATGAGTTGATTTTTGAAAAACTGAAATTGAAAATACCTCGGCTCAACTCACCTCTCGCATTATGAGTTGATTTTTGAAAAACCGAAATTGAAAAATACCTCGACGTGTGACTCGAGGCTCAACTCACCTCTCGCATTATGAGTTGATTTTTGAAAAGCGAAATTGAAAAATACCTCGGCGTGTGATCGAGGCTCAACTCACCTCTCGCAATATGAGTTGATTTTTGAAAAGCAGAATTGAAATACCTCGGTGTGACACGAGGCTCAACCCACCTCTCGCATTATGAGTTGATTTTGAAAACAGAATTGAAAATACCTCGGCGTGTGACTGAGGCTCAACTCACCTCTCGCATTATGAGTTGATTTTGAAAAGCGAAATTGAAAAATACCTCGGCGTGTGGCCCGAGGCTCAACTCACCTCTCGCAATATAAGTTGATTTTTGAAAAATGAAATTGAAAAATACCTCGACGTGTGACTCGAGGCTCAACTCACCTTCGCAATATGAGTTGATTTTGAAAATAAAATTGAAAATACCTCGGCAGTGATTCGAGGCTCAACTCACCTCTCGCATTATGAGTTGATTTTTGAAAATGAAATTGAAAAATACCTCGTGTGTGACTGAGGCTCAACTCACCTCTCGATTATGAGTTGATTTTTGAAAAACAGAATTGAAAATACCTCGCGTGTGACTGAGGCTCAACCCACCTCTCGCATTATGAGTTGATTTTGAAAAGTAAATGAAATAATTTTAAAAGTATCAAAATTTCAAAACATATCATCTGGTGGAACTCGAATGTCTTCCTTGTCCTTGGTTGATACCTATCATCAAAACCTTTTGCTTTCTTCGAATACTGTATATGTCATGCATGATGTTATCATGATATGCACATGTTTGGTCTTAAATGCTTTTATGCCTACATGATTATGCCATACGCCTTGGGCTTGTTTGCCATATATCTCTTTTTAATTCGACTCTCATGATGACCGCATTCATTGCCTCGATTCTTGACTTCCCTTTCGTGTTTTGTACCCATCCTCGAGTAATCTGCGTTTCTCGTATCACCCTTTGGCCCTTGTTGAACTTTGTCCTTGCTTTGAGGCTCTTGTACTTACCAAATTCTCATCCGTAATACTCAACATTCCTTTTGTTTAGAGTATGTCATTTCACTATTTATCATTTAGACAAACCACACATGAGATGCATGAAAATAGCAAAGTAGGTACGAAAGAAATACCTCACATTCATATTTATTTCAAAAGCAATAAGCAAAGAAAATTGACAAGGAAAAGCTCAATAAAGAAGACATTATAAAGAAAGGAAAGCGATTCAATTGTCACAAATGCTCTAGATATTCAACGCATGAACTTCTCCACATTTCTTCATCCCGATCTCTTGAGCACGGCTTCTTGTGTAGAAGATTTCGAGCTTCCGGATCGCTTCAAATATTGTAATCTTGCCACATGACTCCCCGTTCAAATCGTCCTGCTCCTTATGTCCGTACCCCCTTCATTAGGACGCCCTTTCAGGTTTTCATCCTAATCTTTTTTGTTTAACAAGACGCCCTTTCAGGTTTTCATCTTGATCTTTTTTTTCTTTTTTTTATCAAGACGCCCTTTTCGGGTTTTCATCTTGATCTCTTTTTTTTTTTAGGCATAGTACTTTTTCACGGCATCTGAGTTCACTGGATAAGGTAACTCTTTCCCATCCATCTCAGTGAGAATCAAAGCTCCACCAGAGAAAGCCTTCTTTACGACGTACGGCCCTTCCCAAATTGGTGCCCATTTTCCTCGAAAGTCTTTTTTTATTGGGAGAATCTTTCTCAGTACGAGTTCCCTCTCGCAAAATTCTCTTGGCCGCACCTTCTTATCATGAGCGGTGATCATTCTCTTCGTACATCATCCATGATGATTGCCTTCAAGCGCTTTTCTTCGATAAGATTTAGCTGGTCATATCGAGCTTGAACCCATTTCGATTCTTCTAGTTTCGACTCCATTAAGACTCGTAGAGAGGGATCTCAACTTCAATGGGCAGATGACTTCCATTCCATAGACCAGAGAAAGGAGTTGCTCCAGTAGATGTTCCTGCGGATGTGCGATATGCATACAAAGCGAATGGTAGCTTCGTGCGGTCTTTATATGTCTCGGTCATTTTCCCAATAATCCTCTTAATATTTTTGTTAGCCGCTTCTCTCGCTCCGCTCATCTTTGGGCGATAGGGTGAGGAATTATGATGCTTTATTTGAAACTGCTCGCACACTTCTTTCATCATCTTGTTGTTCAGATTTAAAGCGTTATCTGAAATTATTCTCTCAGGAAAACCGTATCGACATATGATTTCTTTTTTTAAGAACCTACAAACTGCAGTCTTTGTCACACTAGCGAACGAAGCGGCTTCTACCCATTTTGTGAAGTAATCTATAACCACAAAAATGAATCGGTGTCCATTCGAAGCTTTTGGGAAAATTGGTCCTATAACATCCATGCCCCACATAGAAAAAGGCCACGGAGAAGTCATAACATGAAGGGGCGAAGGGGATGCATGAATTTTATCGCCGTAAATTTGACATTTGTGGCACCTTCGTGCGTAACTAATGCAGTCGCTTTCCATCGTCAACCAGTAATAACCGAGTCTCATAATCTTCCTGGCCATAGTGAAACCATTGGCATGCATCCCACAAATTCCTTCATGGACATCTTCAAGTATTTTTCTGGCTTCAACAGAATCCATGCATCTCAGGAGCACTTGATCTTTTCCTCTTTTGTACAGGATATCCCCATCAAGGACAAATCCCACTGCCATCTTTCTGATTGTTCTTTTGTCGTTCTCATTTGCTTGCTCGGGATACCTTTGATTCTTGACATATTCTAAGATATCATGGAACCACGGCCGTCCATCTGTCTCTTTTTTAATGCTACAACAATGTGCAGGGACCTCATATATGCTCATTTGGAGAGGCATTATTTCTGTTTCTCTGTTTGCTTTGAACATTAAAGCCAGGGTGGCCAAGGCATCAGCCAATTGGTTTTCTTCTCGTGGGAAGTAGTTAAAAGTCACCTCTTTGAATTCTTTGACCAGCTCCGCCACGAGATCGCGATATTTGACCAATTTCAAATCTCTCACTTCCCAATCTCTACGGATTTGGTAAATTACCAACGCTGAGTCCCCGTACACTTCTAAGATTTTGATGTTTCGTTCAATAGCTGCACGAAGTACCATGATGCAAGCCTCATATTCCGCTACGTTATTGGTACAGAAGAAATTTAATCTGGCAGTGAACGGATAATGGTTCCCTTCTGGTGACACTAAGACTGCTCCAATCCCATGCCCTAATGTATTTGATGCACCATCAAAGCTCATCTTCCATGATTTTTCTTTTGACGACTCACATTCTTTTTCTGTAATACATATCAAATCCTCGTCTGGGAAATCAAATCTCAAAGGCTCATATTCCTCCGTGGCTCGAGTTGCTAAGAAGTTAACTATCGCGCTCCCCTTTATCGACTTTTGACTCACATATATAATGTCGTACTCCGATAGTAGGATCTGCCATCGTGCCATTCTTCCTGAAAGTGCAGGTGATTCCATCATGTATTTTATTGGGTCCAGCTTTGAAATTAACCACATCGTATGATACAACATATATTGTCTGAGCCTTCGAACTACCCAGACCAAAGTACAACAGAATTTTTCAATTGACGGGTACTTTGCTTCATATTCTGTGAATTTCTTACTGAGGTAGTAGATCGCCCTTTCTCTTTTCCCCGACTCGTCATGTTGCCCCAGTACGCAACCCATTAAATTTTCGAACACAGTTAGATACAATATTAACGGTCTTCCGAGAGTTGGCGGTACTAGCACCGGAGGGTTAGACAAATAGTGTTTTATCTTGTCAAAAGCCACTTGGCACTCATCGTTCCACTCTCCTGGATTATGTTTTCGAATGAGTCGAAAAATTAGGTCACACTGGTTGGTAAGTTGAGCAATGAATCGAGCGATGTAGTTCAACCTCCTAAAATCCTCGACTTATTTTTGTGTATGCGGAGGTGGTAATTTTGTATGGCTTTTATCTTATCCGGATCAACCTCAATACCTCTCTCACTAACAATGAAGCCGAGTAATTTTCACGAGGTAGCTCTGAAAGTACACTTATTGGATTAAGCTTCATTGGAACTTTCTTAGTCTTTCAAACAATTTCTTGAGGTTCCCAATATGCTCTCTTTCCCTCCGAGATTTGGCAATCATATCATCAACATAAACTTCTATCTCTTTGTGCATCATGTCATGGAATAGCATCACCATTGCCTACGATATGTTGCCCGGCATTCTTTAATCCGAACGACATCACCTTGTAGCAAAATGTTCCCCACATCGTTCTGAAGGTAGTTTTCCCCATATCCTCGGAGCCATCTTTATCGATTATTGAAAATCCATCCATGAAAGAAAACAATGAATGTTTTTTGTGTTATCCACCAACGATCGATGTGTGGCAAGGGAAAATTATCTTTAGGACTTGCTCGATTCGGATCGCGATAATCCACGCACATTCATACCTTACCGCCTTTCTTCTAGTATTGGGACTATGTTAGCTACCCATTCGGGTATTTGGAGACTTGTAGGAAACCAAAGATCAAATTGTTTCTTGACTTCTTCTTTTATCTTTAACAGCATTTTAGGTCTCATTCGTCTTAGCTTTTGTTTAATAGGTTTGCATTCTGGTTTCAGTGGGAGTCTATGGACCACTACATCCTCGTTCAACCCTGGCATGTCTTAATACGACCATGCAAATACATCTTTATACTCACGAAGCAAGGCGATCAAATCATGTTTGGTGTAGTCTGAAATAGAGGTCCCAATCTTCACTTCTTGCCTCTTTTCTTCATTTCCCAAGTTCACTGTCTCAATAGATTTTTGATGGGGTAAAATCTATTTATCTTCTTGTTCTACCATCCTTAGTAAGTCAGGAGACGATACATAATCTTCAGCATTTTCCTCTGCTTCGAATTCTCCTAAACAAATAGCTTTCTCAAAATCGATTTCAGGACTTGTAACGGGATTATTCATGTCGTTGGTATTTGAGCACCTGAAAGGTGAATGGAAAAGAAAACTATAGAGGAGCATCAAAGTATTGGAACCAAACAAACATAATGTTATGGCATGACATGAGGTACATGTAACGATAGGCTGTGAGAAGAAGGAATAAGTATGAAGTTAACAAGAATGAAAAGGCTATGACAAAATGCATCTCCATTAATGTTCATTTAAATGATAAAGAGCAAACATAAGCTCTTACAAAAGAATCCCACTATTACTTAGGGGCACACAAAAAGAGGGTTAACATTGAGCATTACTCGGAGAGGACTTAGAAACTACAAGAAGATCCACAAGAT